>JABSTQ010009889.1:0-319523 GCA_013358835.2 Ixodes persulcatus | reverse complement strand
AAGAGCACAATCACGTACTGCGAGCCGATGTGGCCTATTAGGTTTTTTGGTTTCGATGAGAGTGGTGACGGGGCTTGCCTCTGCCTTGAATCAGTTACCGTGTTGATAAAGTGACGAGAAGAGAAGTATGCTTATTGCATCACAGGCACACGTAGGTGAACCTACGAAGACTCAGCGAGGTACGCTGCGTTGATGGGCGCGGTGCAGGTTCCTGGTGTCCGCGCTCCGATGGAGGAAACCGAAACAAATCTTCGTTCACAAATGTTTCCCAGAATGCACCTGAGCCGCTAGGGGCGCCTCGGTTTCTATATTGTCTTTTGACTATGTGGTTAAATCACTGCTGACGTTTTGTTTTTAGTATGAAGACCATATTGCTTTCAAACTCTGGTTTTATTATTTGAAAATATCAATGCTAGCGATGTTCAAAACAGCTGTGTGCGATATTGGCAAAACCTGTGCATGAAACAATAAAGAATGGCCGAGGCTACAGCCACGCGCGGGGACGTAGCCAAGTCGGGAGGAGATAAGGCTCCATCCCACGCAAAAAGTCACGTACTTATAATATAAGGACATAATTTGTTTTTATGTACGTATTTTGCTTTCTTACAAGCAAATATAGGTTATAAAATAAAGATGTGTATTTTTATTGCTGTTTTAAAGTTAAGATGTCACGTAACCTTACAAATTCTCAGACAATTTATAAATTTTTTACTGTTTTCCTAAGACTAATAGTAAATATCATGCGTCATAAAAGTATGTATCAATAGATATCTTTATAGTTATGTTGTTCAGTAGTCACACACACGTGTGGGCGGCGTGCGTGCCATCCGTGCGTGTGGGCGTGCGGGCGTTCAGCCGAGCAGTCATGTGGTGCGGGCTGGGTCTGGCTGGTGCGCGGGTGCGGCCTCCGGGGCCTTCGCCCATCTGTGTATCGCTGCAGAGGCCGAGGTGGTGAGGTTTCGGTCGTGTGATGGTTGGCTTGGTTCGAGGCGTTTTAGTGTGAAGCTTATGTGCATCAAAGGGACAAGTGCGAGCCCACCGCTTCGTACGTTCTTGATTTGCGCGCACGCTCGCATTCACACAAAGATTCTGAGAGAAGGGAAAACATGCATTAGTTCAAGTAATAACAAACATGCTGAGAGAATTCAATGGAGAAAACTAGATAAAGATTTCAGAAACAGTTTATTCAATGACAAATAAAACAGTAGCCGATGCACAGAAGCCACTCGTCCACGAGATCACCGATGAACGCTAAGCCCTTCTTGTGGCAGAACTCCTGGAAAACTGCTTCCGTCCACGCAGGAAGGGACGTCGTGCGCCGGAAGTGACGTAGTGCGTGGATGGAGCCTTATCTCCTCCCGACTTGGCAATATCCCCGCGCGTAGATGTAGACACTCCCATAAAAAAATATCTCATGAGAGAAACCGTTACCAAAACTTTTTCTCTTAATATATGGCTTTAGAATCATAGGTGTCAGCTATAAAATCTATTTTAATATCAAATAAAAAAACGTACATTCTACATCTCGAGTCCAGTCCTACTGGTAATCATAAAAGCTAACAATTTGGTCAGAAATAATCATTAGTTTTCTGTTTTCTATTGGGACGGCATTTTTACTATCTACTCAACAATTTGGTGACATTCAACTAAACAATAAACTGTTACCAAGTATTGTGTTCTTCCCCATTAATACCGCGTAATTTGAACTGAAAATGGCAGCTAAAATTACAGCAGGAAGCTTAAGCGTTGCCTTTAAGAGTGGAACGCGAGAGCTAAACATGTAAATCCCGCTCGTTCCCAAGCTGCGCAAGCGTGTCTACGTGGCCTGACAAAAAAGAAAGAAAGTTTTTAACATGCCCTCTTCTGTAGCGTCTGTGACTCCCAACCGCGTGGGTTCGAATCCAACCTCCGCCTAAAAAAGCTCTTCAATTTTTTTCTTTAAAGCGAATAAATTACAATCATTCAATCTTTCGAGACTTCCGACGACCTTTAATTCGCTTTAAATGTTATGTTCTAATCACTTTCGTTCCAGGCGTGACGTCACGTGGGTTGTTTAAAATTCCCGCACGAAGTCGTGTGGCTGAGACGCCATGACACATCGCATGACCCTGTCACACCCAGGAAAGCCGGCGTCGGCGTGACGGGACACGTCTCGCCGACGCCAGCGTTTCTGCAACACGAACTCCCTGAAGCTTAATAGAAAAAAAGACAGCCGATTGTCACGTGTTGCACTTGCGGGGCACGAACGACAAAGAACACGTTGATGGATTCTTCTGCATCTGAGCCTGCACATGTTCTCTGCAGCGTCCGCCGTTGTCTGCGGACCAGAGAACCGGACATTCATTCGCCAGAAGATCTTACTCTAGTGACCCTCGAAGCTATATCAGCTTTTGCCTGACTCACGACTGGCCCAAGCCTGGACTTGACTTCCGAGAAGAGCAATTAACGGTAGCTGAGACCGGCCTTCCCCGGAGTAGTCTTTTTTGTTCTGACAGTCGTGGACGTGCCACCCTAATCGAATTAGTTGCCGGGCAACGGTCCACGCCGGACCCGCTTCTTGGCCGGGTCTCCTTGGACGGCACCTGTGACGCAACAGCGGTATTCAAGAAGGACGGCAGCTTCGAACAGTGGCTTACCGGCTTGGCGCCTGGAACGTGCCTTCGACTGGTGTATTGAGCGTTCTGTTTCGCCTATGCATCAAAAGTAGATGCAAAGTGTCACAAATCACGTCACTAAAGCCGGAGTGTCATTCCGTCCGATGTCGCGTGCTTGGGCGTGGAAGTTCTGGTAAAAAAATCACGAGAAAACGCGAGTGTCGCTGTCGTCGTAGCGTCCCAACTCCTGTATGCCGAAGCTTCAATAGACTGCCAAGTTTGACATTGACCTGCAGAAGAACAGGCGTCTGCAACATCCACGGCCCCTGTTGTGACACCGCCAGGATCGCGGCCCACGAGCGCATATTTCCATGACGTCACCAGGCGGAAAGTCAATGGACCACTTTTTAAGACGCGTTAAACCCACTCGCCGGAGACACGTTACAGGTACTATAGTGTTACCATTCCAGGTGTTCCTTTGGGTTTAGTTCGTGTTCTTTCTTCTGAAAGACTACCATAAACTTGAAAGGAACTCGCAAAAAAAGCAAAAAAAAAAACAACCTCACCTTAACTGCTGTAAAAAAAAAAAAAAAAAACTTGCCAGGTTACAGTAGAAAATAAAAAAAATGTCCCTTCTTCTTCTTTCCCGATCAGCATTAGGAAAGTCAACCATGCTCTAAGATTGTGCGGATTGAGCTGAGTATAATAAATTCATAGCTATGGAGCGAGCAAACATTTAACGTGCTTACGTCAACCCCTATAGCATTTGTGTGTTTTAAATAATTTTTAATCAATTGCCAAAATTATATTTTTTTTCAAGAGCTTTTTCCGGAAAAGTAGAGACGCCACATTTTAGCGCATTGCAGAATCGAGTGTGGACGCTGTACTTCCCACGTTCTATCCTATGCGGAGTGCAAGTTCGTCTGCCTCTTGCACAGGGTTGCGATGATGCCAGAACGCCAAGGTCTTATTGGTTGATGAAACCAATAGTGGGTAGATCTCGAAGCATCTAGCATTGAGGTCTACTCACTATCCTTCCAATGAAGGCCAATCAGAACTCGGCGCCGTTCTGACGTCACTGCAACCCCCGCGCAAAAAGCAGAAGACCTTCATTTACCTCGTTAGCGCGCTAGCATTGGCTCTGCTTTCTTCTTTGCGTCGTCTTTGTAACCTTTTGTCTCAACTTGCTATTGAACGTTTTATGGGAATGAAAGAAAAATGGTTGCTAATTAAAGCGAGTTCGTAAACTTGACCGATGGATTGATTAAAGACACGTTCCATTCGACATTTTTACGCGCCAGTTTTGCTGCTGTGGTTTGTAAATAAAGAAAAAGGGGGGGGGGGGGGGGGGGTTTGTTTTTATTGAGGCTCTAGTTTCTGTTAAACCTTAAGAACATAAAAATATGATTGATTGGAGTCAAGGTTAAAAGCGCAATAACCGAATTCATATTGTTTTCTTCATAAACGGCACGCTCCTGACTGATCCGCATACCCAAATGAAACGTGAAGACTACGCCTGTATGACCGGCTCTAGATTAGCGCTTTTTATAGCATACTACGGAACATCGTCATTGTTGGGGTTCCAATAAGGAAGAAAGCAATCAGCCGTTGAATTTAAAGCCTTCTTTCAACAATTTTTTTTTTTGCTTGTCAGTTTATTGGGGTTTTCAATAAAACGAGGATTGCGCTTCCGCCACAGTGAGAGCGGTCGTCCAAAGGGACTGGGTCCACTCTCTATTCTTCGCACGAAGCAATGTCAAGGACAGATTCTCCCGGGATCTTTCGCTCCACTTTTTTTTCTGTCTAGTTCTTCCGGGTCGGCACTTAAGGCGGCCGCTCGGAGACGAACTGATTTCCGGCACTCGGAGTTCGAGTGCAGCACTCTCGTAACGACTCTTGTCTTTTAGCTCTCTCAGAGAAGAGGCTCACAGCTCGGAGGCATAGCTCTTTTCATTTTCTTTTGTCTTTTTTCTATATTTGTCATTTTTATGCATCGTATGTGTGCAGTGTAGAAAGTTTTAAAATAACACGTAGGCGCCAAACGCAAGTTTTTTTGTTTGAATTAGTTCGTTCTGTATGTTTGTTTTCACATTGCTCTATTTTTTATTTTGTTTCGGATTATTCAATTCCAAAATTAAAGCGGTTAGTGGGTCGAAGTTTAGGTTAAGCGGGAAATATTTTTGTTCAGATACTTCGTTGCGAGTCGGTTTTTATAATTTTTTTGAGCGCGTTGGTGATAAAGTTAAATACTAGAAAGAATAAAACATAAAGGACGGACAAAAACAAAACATCTTTCAACTTGGAATGAACAGGGTTTTAATGTCGACAAGCACCGAGCTCTATATTTATCAGGGGTGAAGGAAAAAGGGGAGCCGGGAACGGAGGAAAGGAGCGGGGGGGAGGGGGTTGTGAAGGGGGTCGAGCAACACCTCCTAGAAACTAAGGCCGTAGCGCTCTTCTCGTGACGTCGCAAAGGAAGGCCATCGGGGGCGCACGTCGAAACGAATGCAACGCGCGTGGATCGACCGTCGTAACGCGCTTTTAGTCACATACGCGTGTCATATTAGCTAAAATGAAAGCTGCACATTGCAACGGGGCTAAAAAACATTTTATTACACGGGCAAAATATTACACCGCTAAATAATCGGTACGAACTGGCACGAGGTATGCGTCTAAGACGTCTATTGAAAAATGCGGTTGTGTTAAGTCAAAAACACTGAGTCACGCAATTATTGCTGCAGGAATGGATATTTTATACCGAAATTCGTCAACAAAATGGTGAGACACGCAGTGATTGGACACAGCAAAACAGATCACAGTTATAAATCAGGTAGATGTAGTCAACACGGACACGGCGAGACAAGTGTCACTTACGAGCATGTATGCGATATTATCGCGTGCAGTCACCGAATTCTTGCATTATACCCCGGCCACATGGCAAAATTAATGTGATTTCGATCGAAATTCATTATGGGGTCGACAAATCAGCTTACGACGCTCGTAGAATCGCTCAAGATCGCGAGGTGATGAAATGCCATATCATTTATTGAAAATATATTAACTTTTCCGTGTGGCAGGGGTACTAAACTTACCATTTACAGTCAACTAATTTACTTCTTGTTGTGTCCCGGCTACGGGGACACCTGTGGAGTGAGCAACCAGTCTGGTCCGAGCGTTCTGATAGACTGTCCTTTTATTAGATCGAGCCAATAGAAGAAAAGAAAGATGAAGAAGAGAAGAATGATGATAGCATCAAACTATTTACAACACTGTGAAGAAGATGAAGTGGAAATCGAAACTAGGTGAACACAACATTCTCCCCCCTCCCCTTGAATTTGGAAAATAAGAATGAAACACTGAATATAGTGAACAGAGAGAACGAAGGAGGGAACAACATTTCAAGGAAATTACAAATTAAACCGGATCACTATACAGTACAAAACGCATGTGAACAACAACAATTACACATATATACAACTGACACTTTTTTTCAATAAACCGTTATATATACAAAGTTCTACTGAAGCGCTCAGGTGGTCGCCGGTTGCGCTGAGACCGTCGCAGTCTTGGTGCTTGGGGCGGTGCTGCTGTTGGATTTGGTTCTGCTGACCCTGGTCTCAACCGAGGTGTCGAAGCGACAGCTGTTGACTGCCAGTCATGATGACTGCACATCACCCTTTCTTTGTCATTGGTTTTGTTTTGAAGGAGACTTTTAGGCCGTCACCTCCGGCTCTAGAACGGTTAATAGCTTGGAGGCATTCCATACCTTGCCGTCCTCAAGTCGGTATGTCCACCTTCAGACCTTATGGGTTATGCGCGTCGAAGTACTGAAAGCTGGGCTTCCCTTGGGTACTTTTCCAGGCTTTTTCACTCTGACGAGGTTTCCCACTCTGAATCGTGGTGTCCTAGCCGCCCGTCTTCCGTCGGTATATCTCCTGCTGTGATCTTGTCTCTGCTGTACCCGCTCATGCAGTCGCTGCATCTCCTCAAATGGGTTCTTGTGGAACTCTGTGAAGGAAAGACCCAAAATGTACAGCCTATGTCTCGGCTTGTGGCCGTGGAGCAGAAGAGCAGAAGACAACCCGGTGGTGACGTGCGGTGTACAGCGGTAGACGAAAAGGTAATCCAGGACTGAAGCGTGCAGTGCGCGGTTCTCGAGTGCTGCACACTGTATGTAGGACTTGAGGGTTCGGTTGAATCTCTCCACCTGCCCGTTGGCTTGTGGATGGTTGTTGGAGACAAGCTTGTGTTTGATTCCCCGATGAGCCAGGAAAGTCTTAAATTCCTCAGAAACGAACTGGGGCCCATCGTCGCAGACGAGACTGTCGGGGTAGCCCTCACGCGTAAACACAAGATGTAGAAAATTAGTCACCATTTTTGTGGTTACGTTAGAACTGAACTGAACTTCCGGCCACTTAGAGAAGTCATCCACCAACGTAATTACGTAGCGGTATGCCGGCGGCGCTCTCTCGAAAGGGCCCACTATGTGGATGCCGACCTTTGAGCACGGACGATCCGACAGAGGCACCAATTGAAGAGGCGTGGTTGCCGTCTTCGCGGACTTGTCGGCTGTCTTGCAGATGTCACAGGCGTGAACTGCCTGCTTCACCTCCGCTTTCATGCGGGGCCACCAATCAAGTTCGCGAAGGCGAGTTGTCGTCCTGACAATGCCAGCATGACCTTCGTGTGCCCTAGCGATCAGCGTCGCTCACATGCCTGTTGGGATGACAAACTGCTCACCCCTTAACAGAAGGCCGTCATCCACCGAGAGTGTGTCTTTCTGATCATGGAGAATGACCTCGTCTGCGTACAACGCCCTTCAGGGTGGCCACTCAGAGATGATGTAGGTCATTACTGCAGAAAGGAGCGGGTCCGCCGCAGTTTCCTCTTGTAACTGCGCTTTTGTTTCGCATTCACTGTCCAGGGAGACGAATGATACAATCTCTCCGTTAAATTGCGTTGCGCATTCGTCATTTGGCACCGGAAGCCAGGAAAGCGCATCTGCAACCTAATTTTCACTGCCCCGCTGGTACTCGACTTGGAAGTTGTACTTCAGGAGACGGGTCGACCACCGGGTAATTCTGAGTGGGCGAAGGCCGTTTCCTCCGGTGTTTAACAGTGCAGCGAGTGCCTGATGGTCTGTCCGCAACTTGAAGCGACGACCCCACAGGTACGTGTGCCATCCTTCACACGCCCACAAGCATGCAAGGGCTTCTCTTTCCTCCGCCGAGTACTTGCGCTCTGCCGGGGTCAGCGTACGTGATGCGAAGGCGACCGTCTGGACTTCCGTGCCGTGGAGTTGCTGAAGCACGGCTCCAAGCCCGTATGCCGAAGCATCGGTAGTCACAATTATGGGTAGGTCTGGATTGAACATCCTGAGAGTTTTCGAAGACAAAAGCAACTTCTTCACTAGAGCGGAGCTCTTGTCCGCGGCGTGGTCCCAAATAAAGGGCGTGTCCTTCCGGACGCTACTTACGCAAAGGTTCTACCTCAGACGCAAGGTGAGGAACAAATCGTGCATAATACTCGACCATGCCCAGGAAGGATCTTAGCAGCGTCAGGTCTGTTGGGATGGGAGCAGCTTGAAGAGCATACACTTTTTGTTGCAAAGGAGCAATTCCCGCGCCGCTGACTTTATGTCCCAGAAAAGAGAGTTCTGTGACGCCGAAGACACACTTGTTGTTAAGCTTGAGCCCTGCGTCAGAAATGCATTGAAGTACCTCCCGCAGACGTTCCAGATGTTCTTGTTGAGTCTTGCCAAAGACGACAACGTCGTCAGGGTAAAACAGTACGCCTTGACAGCCATGCAGGATTTTGGACATCATCTGCAGGAACGTTGCAGGAGCAGAAGCTAGTCCGAAACACACTCTTTTGTAACGAAACAGCCCTTCGTGTGTGATGAATGCTGTTATGTCGCGGCTGTCTGTATGCAATGGCACTTGATGGTAAGCAGCCGCGAGGTCTAATTTTGAGAAGTGACGGGCACCGTGTAGAGCATTCAACAGCTCTTCGATGTGAGGAAGCGGGTAACTATCAATTACAACCGCTTTGTTTGCGCTACGAAGATCAACGCACATCCGAATGGTGCCGTCTTTCTTCTGCACTACCACAATGGGCGAGACCCATTCTGAGGCATTAATGCGCTCAATCACGCCTTCTTGTTCTAGGCGCTTGACTTCTTCCGAGACGGCTTGCCGAGCCGCTTGAGGGATTCGCCTCATGCGATGTTGAACAGGTGGAACTGACGCTCGAATCTTTACCTTGCATTTAATTCCTTTCACTTGACCCAGGCCAGGGGAGAAGAGGTGATTGAAACGTGCGAGACATGCTGGAAGAGTCGGACTTTGCATTGCCGGTGCGGATGCGATAGGCGGAATTACTGCCGCTTGTTTTTGTGGCATGGCACGCGCCGTCCACTCTTCTTCCAGCGCAGCAGACATGTCGACGGGCTGGCAGGTTACATCAGTTGTAGACGTGGAAGATGTTGGTTGCCGACCTTCCGTGTAGTTAGTAGTCTTTTCAGATACCAGAGGAGGGTCAGGCAGTCGTGAGACTTCATCAGGCTCGTCAGCGTCGGTATAGAAGCATGTTCTGGCTGCTCCACTCATTTGAATGTCCATTACTACCACAGCGTTCATTCCAAGTTGCGACGTACCGTTGTCGGCTATATAAAACAGCACATGTGCCTGTCTCTTCTTGAACGTAACAGTAGCCGTGAAGGCTCCCAACACGTTGATGGGCTCGCGAGAAAAATTCAGCAACGTGACTGGGGTTGGCACAACTTTGGCATCACTTGCGAACTGCTGTATAAATGTGGACTTGTCCATTATCGAAACAGACGATCCCGTATCAAGCAAGAACGGTAGTGACGTCTTGAAGACTTTTACCGTAATGAAGATCGTGATTTGCACATTCCCGTGATGTGATTCACGAGCGTTGGGTCTTCGTCATCGCCGTCGTCGTCATCCGACAGAATCTGTTCGACTTTCTTGCGGCGCGGCCGTTGTGAATAGCCCTTGGGCATGCTTCTGCAGACACCGCCGAAGTGACCACGACGACCACACTTGTAACAGTAAAGATTCTGGGCTGGGCACGTGTCGTAACTCTGGCTGCGTTCCAACCCGTGTCCGCAGTTCGCTCACGTTCGTCCATAAATTCTCTGATCGTTACGTCTTGGGGGTTGGTCTTGCCACGAGCTAGGCTAAGATGTGAATTGGACCGACCTGCGACCTGGCTGTCCAGACCGTCGTGGTCCACCTCCAAACGATTGTTTTCGGCCGGTACCGCCACAGGTGGCACAGGGCGAAATAGCTGGCGCGCGAGCGTCGCGCGTGCTTTGCGATGTCGATCTTCGGCTCTCAGCACGTTTGCTCCTTGCGGGAGAGCGAGAACTGTACCGGTGCGAAAACTCTCGAGGTGATGAGTTTCTTGAAGACGGTGGTGGTGTATAATTCCGTCTCAAGCTCCTTTCTGTCGACGATCCTGCTAGAAGTCCGCACTTCCAGTGAAAACGTTGCAAGTCGATAGAGAGTTCGGGGAAGGCTTCGATGCCGTTGTCCATTTCCGAACTTCACGTCGTGCACGTTCAATGTTCAGAAGCGTCTGAAGGACCACGTCGAATGAAAGAGCGGCATCTAGAACCATTCGCTCTTGCATTTCAGACAACGCGACGCTGATCATGAACTCTTTCCGGACCTGTGCTTGTGTTTGGTCCCCAAAACTTGCCGGAATCGCTAAGGCTAGCAGCGCCGACAGAAAGGCCTTGAGGGACTCACCCTCTTTTTGCTTCCGAAGGTGCAATTGCAGCTGTTGCAAAGTCACATTGACGGTTTGAGTGAACTCTGCTTCCAGGAGTTCCACTGTCTCTTTGTAGATGTCTCTCGCCGGTGGACGGCGAGCTTGTTCGCCGCTTGCTGCTGCCGGCTTTGCTGGCGCCGTTGCAACAGCACTCGCGGGCGTTGGTAACGAGTCTAAAATCTGTTGGCCTGCTTCGCCGAAACAGTTGAGCAGCATGGCCTTCCGACGTTCGGCGTCGTAATCTCGAGCGCCAGTGGCCAGCAGATATCGCTCGAAAATCTGTATCCATCGTTTTCATGAAATGGGCGGAGTACCCGGTTTCACCAAGACTTCTGGGGGAAGTCTGCCGCCGGATGTCGCCACCATGGGATGATGACCTTCTGGTTGAGAGGGAGGCCGTTCTATAGCACAGTCATCTTGAATGTGGCTGGGGACGACCGAAGGACGCGGCTGGACGATTAGAACGATTCGCCGAGGACCAGCTGACGAAACCAAGGGCGCAGCCGATGTCTTGCCGATGAAGACAATAGGGTTCATTGACTCCTTGTCGCCAGAAATGTATGCTGTGTCCCGGGCTACGGGGACACTGTGGAGTGAGCAACCAGTCAGGTCCGAGCGTTCTGATAGGCTGTTTTTTTTTTATTAGATTGAGCCAATTGAAGAAAAGAAAGATGAATAAGAGAAGATTGATGATATCATCAAACTATTTACAACACTGTGAAGAAAATGAAGTGTAAATCGAAACTAGGTGAACACAACAGTATTGTTTACACTCAGCACCGTGATGCAGGCGAATAATCATGCAGAAAAGAATGCCCTTCGTACTCAGATCGCATCTGGCATAAAATAGCGCGTACCGAAGTGAGGACTTTCGACATAGCTTGGCGTTTGAGGTTTGCTCTTGTCTAGATGCCGGTCAATTCAATTTGCAAATAAACAACACCCTTGCTATTTTTATATTTTTTTAAATAACAGAAAGTAGTATTTCATGCTTCGCTCGACAATACAGCATCTTAATTGGTCACTTTCTGACGGTCTGCGTGCGCAATCGTCTTAGCTCCGCCACGCGCCAGTGTGTACTTTGTTTTCGTTTTCGTCCAGCCCACAGGCACATTAAATTCTTGTTCCTCACATAAAAGGAGCAAGAGACTTCTATATGTTTTAGGAGTTGAATATGCGTCAGGAACACACATGTTGTTTAAAACAGTTTAAAAATAAAACATTTTTTTACTCTTTATTTATTTATTTATTTATTTATTTATAAATACTGCAGACTCATGTTAAAGTCCAAGCTGGAGTGAGCATCACAAATATAAACATGACATGCAACACCGAGAGGACATATATACCAGCTGCACGACCTAAGAACAAAGTAAAAATGAAGGAAAACATCAACGACCAAAACATTACAATACAATCACATGAGCGCAACTTTCAAATTTGAAATGAATTCTTCGACACTGGCACTTTCTACTGTGTTTTTTGGCACCTAGTTCCATGCGGTTATTGTCCTGGGAAAGGACGAAAATTTAAAGGTATCATTACGCACACGAAACTCCCGAATTATTTTGTCGTTGCTAAAACGAGTATTTGCGTGCGATACTTGGGTTACGTAAGGGCACTGGTTTAGTTGATTTAAATCATTATACATCAGGACAAAAGTTTTAACCTCTTTTCTAAGCGCCGGATTTGAAACGTTTCAAGTCCAAGAAAACCGACCATTTCATCCACGCTGTCTGTTCTTTTATACCGGTTGCAATTAAATCGGACTGCAGTCCTCTGTACTATTTCAATCTTAGATATGTTTTTTGTAGTGTGAGGGTCCCATAAACATAAAGGATACTCTGGACAAGGTCTGACCAAACTTTTGTAGGCTGCAAGCTTCACCTGCCTCGGGGCTCCTGAGAGCTTACGTCGGAGGGACCATAGGGCTCTAAGAGGGAGCCAACATTATCAATGTGATCGTTCCAACTCAAGCCTTCTGTAATTGTAACACCTAAGTATTTAACTGACGATAATTGTTTAATTACTTCCCCTTCCATAAGGTATGAATACTTCAAGACTCTATTTTTTATTATATACTCGTAAGAAAGAACACTTATCAACATTTAGAACCATCCCCAGTTAACACACCAACTTAAAATATTTTCTAGATTGTCGTTGAGTATATTTTGATCGAATTGTAATTTTTTTTGTGGTGTATAAAACGCAGTCATCTGTGTTTAAGGTTCTTCCAAATCACTTATAGACGTGCCTATCGAGCATAAAAACACTGAAAAATATTTGCAGAGCATGCTTTAGATAATTTGGGGGTGCATTTACTTATAATGTATATATTTAGGGTGATCAGTCATTCATTTATCTTGTCAAGTTTTCAGGCAGTAATAATATATTTTTTATTCTCATCAATAAATCTGACTGCATGAAGTTGACATAACCGCTTGAGACCGACATGGGATGTTGATACACGAGAATACGCAATCGGTTGAGTCTGCGGAACGCGCTTTTTTGTTCGCTGTTCGGCAGTGTGAAACATCGGGTCACGAACTACGCAAAAAAGGACTGTGTGCTCACATTATAGATCTGAAAGCAAATACACGAAATGTGCAGAAAGAGAGATAATAAATGGTATTTTTTTGTATAATCCCATACAGGATGCCTTACTGCAAAAATAAATGTATAGAAATGCAGGGTTTAAACGTAAACACGTTTGACGGAACTCCGTCTGGTTGGGTAAAAAATTTAAGAAATACAGACCTTCACCAACCAAGTCCCAAACATTTACGAGCCCAGCGTTTCAATAGGTCGGGCTCAATAGGTCGACAGCCAGTTAACCATCGGCGTATATCAACGGACAAGGGCACTTGAAGAACAAAAAAGTCTGAGGACACCTAAGCACTTCTTATGAGTTGCGAAGGCGAAATCATGAGTGTCGTTTCTCTGCTCCCTTAGTTCGTCTGCGGCGTAGTGGCGTGGACGGCCCCGTTTTGTTGGCTGGTGGCCGAGCACGCGCTCTTGTGAAGTGGCCTCGCCGCGCTGAGCTCGGCCGTGCAACCTCTTCGGAGTTCGCCCGAGCCGCTTGTGCGGCCAGGCTCGCACCGCCGCTCCTCTTAGGCCCGATTCAGACGGGGCAATTTTTCCTGCTATATTGAGATTGCTGGCGAGTTGTACCCTAGCTTTTACTAGATTGAAAAAATTGCTGAGGTCGGGTCCGGCTCGAAACGGGCTCATCACGACCCCTGTGGTCGTGATGATGACAACTAAAGACTTGGTTCTGGTTTAAAATGGATCGTTTTTGGAAATAAACCTTTTCAGAAAGATGAGTTAGTATTCTAAACGCCATTCAAAGATGCAAAAACACGTTTTTAGCGTGTATCTGTGCGTCTAAATAATGCAAGAAAATCCAATTGAATGATGATGATGTCAAGTCGTAGCGATTCGGTTGCTGCGTGTTAACGCGGGCGGCCCGTGTTGCTGGTGTTGCGACTTCAAGTTGCTGAGCGAAATTGCCCCGTCTGAAGCGGGCCTTACCGGCGGCCGGGCCGCTGCGTGCGCTGCACTCTAAGAAAAAATGGAGGAAAAAGGTAGCACCGGCGCGTCTTCCTCCCTTCTACTGACGCGCCCCCAAGCGGACACGAGAAACAGGGAGGAACAAAACGTTTTTCTCCTTCTCCAGGCAGACGGGAGAAAACTTGCGCCCTCCCCACACATCTTCTTTCGTTTTCGTTTTTCGAGCACGTCGCGCACGTTGTTTAATAAATGTTGTTGAGTTGATTGAGCTTCAGCGGCAGCGAAGGCCGCAAGTAATTCCGCCTTCTAGTCCAAAATTGCAGAACATTTCGGTTGCATTGACGTTTTTATCACTAATTTTATCAAACGAGCAAACGAAGCCGCTATAAACAGCGAAGTTCCGGAGCAGGAGCCCAGCAGCGCTACGTACCGTCTCCGGATTGTGGGACCCACGCCGAACAACAGTAGCGGAACCACGCGGAACTGCGTCGACGTTTTTCGACGTTATGGAAATCGCAGGAACTGCGCCCAAGACAGGCAGGTTTTGCTGCCGGCTGCCTGGGTGCCTTCCGTGCTGAGTTCGGTTCTGTTTTTCGATGCCGTGTGCCAACCGCCGTTCAAAGTGGTTCTGTATTTGTACGTGTCAGCAACATAGCGGCAACATCGTGATGGCAGTGTTGTGGGTTGTGAACAAAAGACTGGAATTATCGCCGATGTGACCGTGTGTTCGCGTATCAGTGGTGTAACAACTAGATGAGATGACGTTGTAGAGTCGCAGCTCTTAACACCTGACTCACTCAAAAAGAAATCGTTCGTGCTCTGAATTAAAACAATGGGCGCGCCACTGAACCGAGCACAGCGAGCGCGAGTTGCTCGTGCAGACTCTCGCTCTGGCTCGCTCAGTGGATCTCGGGAGCCGGTACGACGACAATAAAAAGAAGAAGAGATGCCTTTCGCCTAAGCTCCGGGCCGGACGTCTCAAATTCTTGTCCGGCAATTTCGAACACCGCCGACAAATTGGTGACCCGGACGTCCGACCAACATGGACCGGAACACAGGCAGCTCTTCCAGCGGCGATGGAACCTTTTCCGCCACCCAGCTCCGCCTTCCAGCTTTTTGGGCGAAGAATCCTCGGGCCTGGTTTTCGCAAGTGGAAGCCCAGTTCCACTTGCGCCGCATAACCACACAGGAATCCCGCTACTATCATGTGGTTTCTGCCCTACCCCCCGAAGTGGCCGATGTGCTGGATGACGTCCTGGCGCTTCCTCCTCCGGAGAACGCCTACGACCACATCAAGGAAATTATCCTCGCCAGGAAGACAGCATCCGAGGCATCGCGGATACAACAGCTCCTGACCACCGAGGAACTGGGCGACCGGCGACCTTCCCAGTTGCTTCACCGCATGCGCCAACTTCTAGGTGAGCAAGCTCCCGATCAGAACCTCCCAATTCTACGGGAACTGTTCCTTCAACGCTTGCCTCAAGGGATCCGCATGACCCTTGCACCAGCTACGGACCTACCCCTAGATCGCCTCGCCGAGATGGCGGACCGCGTTGCCGAATATGCTGCGCCAACCTTGTCAAGCGTTGCGGACAATGACCAACAGTGCTGCTCCATCCAAGCCCTTGAGGCCCGCGTCGACGCTCTAACAACCGCCATCGCAGAACTCAGCACAACGCGTAGACACCCACATCGTCCGCCACGTCGTAGTCCGTCTCGACGCCGCAGTTCTTCTCGACGACGCGATTCTTCGCAACAACGCGCTAGCGATTCCTGCTGGTACCACCAGAAATTTGGCAACCGAGCTTTGAAGTGCCAACAGCCATGCAATTGGCAGGGAAACGCTCCGGCCAGTCACTAGAGGCGGCGAGTGACGCTGGCCCAACAGCAAGCCGTCTGTTTTTCATTACCGAGAAAATCTCTGGAATTCGCTTGCTAGTTGACACCGGAGCGGAAATGTCCATCCTTCCGCCAACGCCAGCTCAAAAACGACACCCATTACCCGGCAGCCATCTAGTTGCAGCAAATGGCTCAAACATCCCTACCTACGGAATGCGCTCTGTGACCTTGGACTTGGGGCTACGCAGACTTTTTCGGTGGATCTTCACTATCGCCGACGTTACGTACCCCCTCCTGGGTTCAGACTTCTTGTCGCACTTCGACCTAGACGTCAGCGTGCACCACCGATATCTCATTGACAACAAGACTCGTCTCGTTGTAAATGGCGTAGCCACAAACCAGATGTCACTTGGCATCAGAAACATCCTCCCAGCTTCAGGGTTCGCAGACATCCTCGGCGCATTCCCGGAAATTACAAAGACCTCCAACATGGCAAAGCCACCGCCACATGGGGTGACACACCACATCATCACCTCCGGCCCGCCTACCTTTGCTCGCCCTCGACGCCTATCCGGCGAACGCCTCAGGATAGCCCGCCAAGAATTCGAGCATATGCTCGAGTTAGGCATCATCCGGCCATCCAACAGCGCTTGGGCAACCCCTCTACACATGGTGCCCAAGAAAGATCCGGGCGACTGGAGACCCTGCGGGGATTACCGGGCACTCAACTCACAAACCCAACCTGACCGGTACCCACTACCCCATATCCATGACTTTACTGAACATCTTGCTGGAACGTCCATCTACAGCAAGATCGATCTAGTCAAGGCGTACCATCACATTCCAATCCAGCCGGAAGACATCCCGAAGACGGCCATCACTACTCCCTTCGGCCTATTCGAGTACATCCGAATGCCTTTTGGATTGCGAAATTCCGCCCAGACATTTCAGAGGTTCATCCACGAAGTTCTATCTGGGTTACCTTTCGTTGTTGCTTACGTGGATGACCTGTTGGTGGCGAGCAAGTCACACGAAGAACACAGCACACACCTGCGCTTGCTCTTCGAACGACTCCGCGACTACGGTCTCACCATTAATGTGACGAAGTGCGTTTTTGGCGTGACATCCTTAGATTTTCTGGGGCACCGCATCACAACTGCGGGCATCGAACCCCTTCATTCAAAGGTGCAAGTCATTCGTGACTACCCGCAACCGCAATCTCTACGCAAGCTGCGGGAGTTCCTAGGGCTCATCAACTTTCACAGGCGCTTCATTCCACACTGCGCACAAACCATCAAGCCCCTTACCGACTTGCTCCGCGGCCCCAAGAAATCTTCGACACCAATACCATGGACGCCAGATGCAGAGGTTGCCTTCACCACGGTCAAGAATGCCCTGGCCGAGGCCACACTCCTTGTGCACCCCATGCCAAACGCTCCAACGCGTGTCATGGTCGACGCGTCCGATGTCGCTGTCGGAGCAGTGCTTCAGCAATACGGCGAAAATCAGTGGCTCCCACTGGGTTTCTTTTCACAAAAACTCAACCCAGCCGAAACACGGTATAGCACGTTTGGACGTGAGCTACTCGCAATCTACGCGACCATCCGCCACTTCCGGTACTTCTTAGAAGGCCGAGCTTTCCACGTGCTCACCGACCACAAGCCACTGATCTACGCATTCGTCGGCAATCACCACTCCTACTCCACCAGAGAAATTCGTCACCTGGCCTACATATCGGAGTTCACTACCGACCTCCGCCATGTCGCTGGAGCGCAAAACATGCCAGCAGATGCACTTTCCCGCATTGACGCTATCTCCTCATCTCCTGTTGTCAATTTTCCGGAATTGGCCTTGGCACAACAGGAAGATGTCGAGCTACAAGATCTACGGGTATCCTCCACATCCCTTCAACTACAGCCCGTCAGATTACCACTGGCCACCTGCGAGATCATCTGCGATGTATCTACCTCCACACCACGACCCTACATTCCAGAAAAATTTCGGCAAGCCATCTTCCACACCATCCATGACCTAAATCATCCGGGTATCCGTGCTACGCAGCGTCTTGTTACGTCACGGTATGTTTGGCCCCGTATGAACTCTGACATCCGTCTGTGGACGAATACATGCAACAAATGCCAACGCTCTAAAGTGTTTCGCCACACAAAAACACCAGTGCACGCATTTCGCCCACCGGACGCCAGATTCGACCATGTCCACATTGACATAGTAGGCCCCCTACCATCATCAAACGGATGTCGATACATACTCACATGTGTGGACAGATTCACACGATGGCCAGAGGCTGTTCCGCTTACCGACATCACAGCAGAAACAGTCGCTCACGCCTTCATCTCCATCTGGATCGCGCGTTTCGGCTGTCCGTCGACCATCACAACCGACCGCGGCCGACAGTTCCAATGCGCCTTCTTCACAGCCCTCACCAAAATATTGGGTGTCAAACACGTGCACACAACAGTCTATCATCCCGCTGCCAATGGCATGGTTGAAAGGCTGCATCGACAGCTCAAAGCAGCGCTAATGACAAAAGAAGATCGAACCCATTGGGTTAATCACCTTCCTCTTGTCCTTCTTGGAATTCGTGCCACTTTCAAAGCCGACATCGACTGCACCTCAGCTGAACTCGTTTATGGTACCACACTTCGATTGCCTGGAGAATTTCTAACCTGCCTACCCTCTGAACCAACGGACATCCCATCATACCTTCAGGACATGAAAACATTTTTCAATTCCCTACGTCCAGTCTCACCTAGGCACTCAAACTCTCGGCACATATTTATTAGTGACGACCTCAATACATGCAAACATGTATTCGTAAGAAGAGACGCAGTACGACCACCTCTTACGCCACCGTATGATGGTCCATTTGAGGTACTTTCGCGAACGGACAAGACCTGCACCATCGACATCAACGGGCGCCACGATGTCGTCACGCTGGACAGAGTCAAGCCAGCATACTTGGCCTCTACTGTGACAGACCCCGTCATCATGCCCGTTCCACCACCTAGTCAACCAAACACCACCACCTCCCGTCATGCACCCCCGCCAAACAAAATCGTTACGTGGAGCTCAACAAGACTTTCTGCTCCACGCAACTAGGGGGGGGATTCTGTAGAGTCGCAGCTCTTAACACCTGACTCACTCAAAAAGAAATCGTTCGTGCTCTGAATTAAAACAATGGGCGCGCCACTGAACCGAGCACAGCGAGCGCGAGTTGCTCGTGCAGACTCTCGCTCTGGCTCGCTCAGTGGATCTCGGGAGCCGGTACGACGACAATAAAAAGAAGAAGAGATGCCTTTCGCCTAAGCTCCGGGCCGGACGTCTCAAATTCTTGTCCGGCAATTTCGAACACCGCCGACAACGTAAACTGTCGGGCATTGATGCCGGAAGTGGCGGGATGGCGCTGGTTGACATTCCGCTTTACATTAAAATGTTTAATACCACTTGAGGGATTAGGCACGTGACTTGCGGATAGTCATGTTGGAACGCTGGTCTGAACAGTAAGCTCCTATCGTACAGTGGCCAATGATACTGTCAGTTGTCCCCTCGCTGACAGCGATTGCGCTCTGGATAAAGGACTGAACAGTACACAATTATGACTGAAAGTACGTATATTTACAGTGTGGAATTTTAGCATTAAAAAGAATAGTAGGTAAAAAAAAAAAAGTTACCCTTTATTTTGCTGTTTAAATATACTACGGTTCCTCGAGAAACTGCCCTTTAAGTGGCGCGCTGGGATGGGCGCTAGAAGTTTTCGAGCTCGCCACGGCGTAGCTCCGTACACTTAACACCTACCGCAAGTCGCGGCTATACTGCATTCATGTAGATCGAAAAGTGATTTCTCTGCCGTGAAGTATCACTTCCAGCTAAGTGAATATCCACTCTACAGAGAATAATTCAAGACGGCAATTGCAGCCAAATAAAAAAACAAACGCTACAATAGAAAAACAGACTACGACGTGCCGTACAGGGAAACAAACTCATGGCTTCGAACCGCATTGCAGTGGCTTGATTTATCTGCTTTCAAATAATTACGGCATGATCGAGCGTCTACTTTTTAGTAAGAGATTCTTCCCCTGAGCCATTCAAAATACCCAGAGAGGTATGACATTGCTGGAAAAAAAATGAATATGCTGGGAATATTTTTTATTGCTTAGGGAGTCACTGAGAAATTCTGTACGTTCAAAACGACCAGTGTAGAAAAGACAGAAACGCAGAGCTCGGGTGTTGTGTTCGGGTTAGTGTGCCGTTGTATTGATGTTTTTATGTGCCATGTATGTGTATGCGCTCATTGTATGCTCACCTGATGCTTGTAGTGTGCGTAATGTGTCTACATGTTTGTATAGTAGAGGTCGCAGAGGTTCCCGAAGATCCCGATGCGTAATGGTGGCCCGAGGAAATTAAAATATTTTTTTTTTTGTAGAACACGAATTGAGCGGTACCTAGCGCCACCTAGCCTAGCTACTTACAATTACTCTGCTTGACCCTGCCATCTGGTGGCAAGCGATTTAACCTTCTTTCACGCTACGCGAAAACAGCGGCTTCGAGTTTGTTGTTTTGAGAGCGGCTTTTGGTTTTGCGGTGGTTTTCCATTCCTCCGTGATGTGCGGTTGACGAAGGAATTGTGACTCAAGGAACAGCAAAGGTAAGACGTAAAGGGCGCAATGTAACTGGGTATCGGTTGTCTCCGTTTAACATCAAAGTGCTGACGACGAGAAGACTGAGTAACTGCTTTCGAAACGGAAGCTTCTGTACCTGCGGGGGGAATCTGGGTTCGGAAATAAACGCAGCTAGCGGAAAGCTCGTGTTACGCTTTTATTTTCTGCTCTTCTCGTCCCGTACAAGAGATTTAGCGTCCTCGTTAAGCCTCACTGAGCTCGAGTTGCTCGATTCAGGGCCGCCAAATTGAGATGCAGGCGACAAAGGAACTATTTGCTCCCCTGCTTGAGGGACGAAAGTTCCTTACGTTCTAAAGGAACATAGGTTACAAGACCGTTCCTCCCCTTAGGGAGGACTATCGATACCCTTTGTTCTAAGAGTGTGCGCCGCCATGGAGAGGGCTTCTCTGGTGGCGTTTTTTCGAGCTACGCCGCACGAGAGCCAATGGGAGCATCGTTCCTTGATGACACCCACTAGCCAATGGGAGTCTATCCATCAGATTTCTGCTACACGCGACATTGGGACGGGAGAAGAAGCCGTTTGGCGCGGCTTCGAAGCTGATGATATCGGTTTGCTCCATGGGACAGTTAATGCTTTCGCATTAAAAGTGAAGGAAGCAAACGACACATCGTTGTGGGAAAAAAGTTGCAGCTCTCCACGTGCAAGTAATCGCCCCTGATGAAAATACCGAACCGGTTTTGAAACATCGGGCTCGTAACTGTTTATTTATTTATTTATTTATTTATTTCGAAATACTGCCAATCCCCGAGGGGATTATTGCAGGCATTGGTACAAAATAAAAAGATACATGTGAGGCATTGAACAACGAATGAACAACACTTCTCGTCATTCAAAACATCTAATAATTACGAAGAAAGTTCATCTTCGACTGCATTGATAAATGATTCAACAGTGCCGTGACTGAACAGGTGTGGATCAAGGCTATTCCAGATTCTAATGCCAGAGGGAAAAAATGAGTGTTTAAAAGTGTCATTATGAAACGAATAATCAACAAGTGTATGGCTGTGCTTGTGTCTAGTCGGTCTTGTGTTAGACAATTGAACGTACTTGGATGAGTCAATCTTAAAGGCGCTTTGTAAAAGAAGGTAGAGAAATTTCAGACGATTTAATGTTGCGCGGTCAGTAATGGTCTGTAAACCTGCTCTTTTCAGAAGCTCTGTGGGGGAGTCAAAACGACCATAATTGTGATAAACAAACCTAATTACCTTTCTCTGAAGGCTTTCAAGTGTGTTTATGTTTATCTTCGTGTGAGGGAACCAGGCAATATTTGCATATTCAAGCACTGAACGAATAAGGGTTTTATAGGCAAAGAGTTTTGTTTCACAGGACGAGCCTTTTAAGGTTCTCTTCAGAAAGAATAATTTCGTGTGAGCTTTATAAATGCATATTTAACGTGTGCGTTCCAGTTAAGATCAGATGTTATCAAGACTCCTAGGTACTTATACTCGGTGACTCTATGCAAAGGTTCATCTTTAAGGCTATATCGAAACTGGGAGACATTCTTTTTCTTTCTCGTCAAACTCATGGAGACTGTTTTTTCTTTGTTAAGCACCATTTGCCAGTCATCACACCAGTCGGAAAACTTTTCAAGAGATTTGTTTAGTAGGATGTGATCATCTTGGTTCTTAATTTCTTGATATATGATACAATCGTCAGCGAATAATCTTATGTTAACATCAATGCCATCTGCTATGTCATTTATGAAAATAAGAAATAAAAATGGAGCTAAAACGGAACCTTGTGGGACGCCGGATACTGCAGCAACTCGTCGCGTACTTTGTCCCTCGTAATAAACAAATTGGAAACGATTTCTTAAGTAGTCTTCAATCCATGCGATTATCGGTCCTTCGCCCATAAAGTTTTATTATCAGTTTGTCGTGGGAAACGCGATCAAACGCTTTCGAGAGATCCAAGAACACTGCATCTACCTGACTTCTGTTCTTTATGCCCATCGTGAAATCGTGAAGAATCTCAATTAGCTGTGTAACTGTCTACAGTCAACTTCTAAAACCATGCTGATGTGGGAATAAGATATTGTTATTTTCTACGAATGATGTCATGACTTTGAGAATAATATGCTCGAGAAGTTTGCAGCACGTGCAAGTAAGTGATATGGGCCTAAAATTTGAAGCTAGAGTCTTATCGCCAGATTTATGTATAGGGATTACTTTCGCAACTTTCCATTCGGCGGGTACCAAAGAAAGAAAGAGGGACTTGTTAAACATTAGCACTAAATACTTGCTAACCCATTCGGCGTATCTCTTAAGAAAGATTTCGGAATTTCGTCAGGACCGTTACCTTTTTTGGTGTCTAAATTGAGTAAAAGTGCAAATATGCCTGGTTCCGTAACTATTATGCTTCCAAGTTCTTCAGCAGTGTTGCGTTGTGGTAGAGTTAAACCGTCATTACCATCATCAGCTGTAAATACCGACTTAAAGTAATTGTTAAATTCATCTGCCATTTTTTGTTTTTCTATAGAGCTCATACAATTCATTTGAGACTTTTTTGGGTTAACGTGGTTCCAAAATTTCCGAGGTGACGTTATTATGAACTCGTGAAGGGTCACATTATAGTACTTATGTTTGGCTTCTTTAATTTTTAATTTAAGAAGTTTAGAGTGCTCTAAAATCTTTGCTTTGTAGTCGGTGTTGTCCTGGATAAAGTGTATTTTAGATGATTTTCTTAGCCGCTTGAGTTTGCGTTTCAGGTGGATAATTTCTCGCGTGATCCATGGGTTGTGCTTTCTTGTTATTTTTTTTGGGGGGGGGGACGAACTGTGTAACGCAGTGCGTGACAATTGATTTAAACTTGTTCCATATGTCGTCAATACTGGCATCTATCTCATCACAAAGTTCACGGAAATCATAAAATCTATGGGCAAGGTAGGTTAATATACAAGCGTCATCGGCACTGTTGAAATCAAGTACAGCTTTGATGGTGCCGCATGAGAACCTAGATGTACGTTTAGGTATAGCGAATATAACTGCTTTATGTTCGGATATGTCCGTTACTACTTCAACATCGATTTGCCTCTGGGGGAAGTGGTCACTAAGAAATACAAGGTCAAGCAAACTGCTGTACGTTCCCTGCACCCGTGTTGGCTCTCTTACGATTTGTGACATATTAAACGCAAATAAAATGTCTAATATTGCATCAGAGGTAACAGTGCCAAGTTGCAGCGAATCCCAGTTTACCTCAGGTATATTAAAATCGCCAGCCATACTTATCCTTTGATTTTTAATGTGTTGTTGCATGTAATCATATAAGCACGTGTTGGTTATCGTCCGTATTTCTCTATTAGAGATGCGTGCAATGTTGCTCCTATTTACACATACATATTGCGAAGAACAGATGATATATTTCTATTTTAAATCACATTTGGCCATCGGATTGCATGAGCTCGAAACTTTGCAGAATGCATTCTCTGGAAGCTAAAGTTATATTCGGTTTTACGTGCCTTTGTTTTGGGGCCTGATTTTACAACTCTGCGCTTGATCAGTCATGCGCGCCCGAACATCTGATTAGGCTGCCGTATATCATCGCGAGACTGCTATATACACCAACTCATGTTTACAAACAAACCGGAACGCCCCTAGCGGACGCCACCGGCGCCGCGCATGCGCGGTGGACGGTGGGCAAGAAGCCCGCCGTCGCCCACAAACAAACCATTGAATTGCGTTGTTGTCGGCGTCGGTGGGAGTCCCCGTGCTCGTTTTCGCGTTGGAATTGTTGATTCTACGTCCTCCTAACAATGTCTGACTACTTGAGCGGCTTCAGCAAAATTAACGAGGCAAAACTTTGCGTGAATAATATCACGTGCGGCGATTCATTTCACGTGGACGCCGCAGAATTGGTGCTAAAGCCTGACTCCCACGATGAGATTCTGCTCGCTATATTCAGTCGCGACGTCGCTCGGGCTGCAAAACCTTGGACCGTAGCTGAGATGGTGGACGTCGATACTGAAAACCGCAAGTAGAATCGGGCATTACAAGTCGGTGATGGCCACTGGTAACAATGATCAACGCTTTCTTGTATCTACTGTTTACACTTAGCCTACTTACCCCAACCAACCTTCAAAAGTGGTTTGAGGCCTGCACTTACCTCTTATCGCAATTACCGCGTCAACATTTGGTTTACGGGTTGCTGTCGTTTGAACAAACTGACGGCAAAAAGAAGACAAGTTTGAAAGAGCAGACGACAGTTTGAACGCATGCGCAATGGAGTGCGGGCCAGAAGCACCGCGTCCCGCGTCAACAAACCATTGGAATATCACGCTGTCGGCGTCTGTGTGAGTCTGCATACTCTTTTTTGTGTTGGAATTGTCGATTCTACGTCCTCATAGCAATGTCTTACCATTTTAATCTCCTGAGCGAAATTATCAAGGCTCGTTACGCCGCTACACTTTGCGTAAATAACTTGATGTGCGGCGATTCATTCGCATGAACGCCGCAGAATGGACGCCAAAACCACGATGAGATTCTTCTAGCTATTTTCGGTCGCGACGTCGCTCATGCTGTAAAAGTGTAGAAGGTAGCGGCGATGATCAACGTCGATACTGAAAATCGGAAGCGGGAACAGACCAAGCGTAACAAGTCGGTGATGGCCACTGGTACCAATGATCAACATCTTGTATCTACTGTTTATACCGAGCCTACTTAAGTCTTTTGAGGCCTGCAATTACTTCTTCTTGCAATCACCGGGTCAAAGTTTGGTTTACGGGCCACTTTTGTTTGAACGAGCAGACGACAAAAAGCAGACAAGTTTGAAAGAGCAGACGAAAGTTCGAACGATCAGGCGGCCGTGTGAATTTGAAGACGCACTGAACCCGCGGGTGGTCCTGACAACTTGGCGGTTTTCTCTCGTTCATGTTAGAACAAAAAAATATATACATCTGGTGACCACGAAGTGTTGCCCGCACAAGCAATCGTAGTTCGACAGCGTCTGGTTTGCCCTTTTCACGGCTACTACCCACGTTCTCGGACGAACGAAGGGGGCAGAAACAGATGAAAACTGATCTTCAAACCTTTCCAGGCTCTCTTGGTACAGCCCCCGTTGCAGCATTTTGACGAGAAGGCAGGTTTTTTGTCTGGTTTCTTCCGAGAGAACACAGGAATGCATGTCTCGCAAGGCGACTTCTGCCCACCGCCCCAGACCGGAAGTGCGTCCGACGCGCCACCACCGCGGCGTGACGTAGAAGAGTTGAGTTCGTGTATATATGATATACTTTGTTTCAGCTTAAAGGGGCATTGCAAAAAGACGAAGAAAACCAAATGCTGCTTCGAAAGGCGTGCCTCTCAGTGTCATACACGAGCGTTCAGTGACGACAGTAGTCTAGACCGTCAGATAATGACGACATAGAATTCTAGAGGAAGGACTGGCTGAATAGGCGCAAGTGACCCCTTCTGATCCCTTCATGCAAGTAACTCTCAAAGTTTCGCTTGGAACACCCGTAAATTGGTGGGGCGTTCACATCTTCATAACTGATGTTTCTTCCCAACATTTAGGAAGATCGCTCGTGGTTGTTGCACTCTCTTGTAGTTTAGGTTCCCTAATAACTCAAATCAAGAACGTCATAAAAACAAATGTGCTAAAAATTTTAATTTTTTTTACCTATTATGTTCAAAATATGTCAGATTTCTTCTTTATTTTATGTTTAATGTGTTGCTTGAGTGACACTCACAAGTTAGAGCGAACACGATGCAAATTACAAAAATTGCCAGAAACGCTTTGCAGGGCCTTTTCAAGTCTAGACGCAGCCGATTCTACAAGCGCGAGCATGTGGTCCTGACTTGTGTTTGCACTGCAGGAGCGCGCGTGCTTGGGAAGAGCGCTGAAAGCCGATAACTCGATGTTTTTGCTTATGCTACGCTGACACTTAGAGTGAAACCAAGTATTGTGTTTAGAATATCACATTTAACCAGAAAACTGAACTGTTTAACATGATTTGCACCTTGTATGCTAGTGGTCAGAAATTTCTTTTTTGCTAAAAAATCAAATCTCGTGGTGCTCAATGAACGCTGCAGAAGGTTCGCGCTCAGTGCAACTCATGTGTTCAGAAACAAAAACTATTCTTTCTTGGTGCAGCGTCGTGAGGAACGGCGTGAGTATCTGGCATCACGAAAACGCGCTTTCTGGCAGGAGTGATTTTGCGAACGAAGTAGCTTTGCGGGATCACGCTGTCTGATCTTCGCCCAAGATTCGGAGCAGAGGAAGCTTTAGAACATAGTATGCTTTTTAAACTCCCCCCCCCCCCCTCCCCGCCTTTTTTTTTCATTTTAAGATGCTCCTCCAGAGAATATTTTTTATTCTCGAGGGGCTCCTTCCCCCGTTTGAGGGTGTCACGTGGACAATTAGATTTCTGTCATTTGTTAACAGTAATCCTCTATTTCTTTTATTTTTCACCCAAAAACTGTGAAGTTTAAACAAAACTGCGAGAATTTGAGCGGCTGCCTCTTAGGCCACTGGAATCTTTTTTTTTTTTTTTTTCAGGTATCCCTGCCTAAACACTTGTAGTTTTATTTATCGTCAGATTAATAAGCCACATTTATTCCTTTCAATCTTTCTACTCTCTGGGACAACTTTCATTAGACAGTTCAGGAATAACGAAAACATGTTTGCCTGCCTCAATGATGTGTACATGTGAAATGGTTAATGCATCGATTTTTGTACTTTCACTAGATACCACTAAGAGCTAATTCCTGGCGTTGACAGCTTGCAAAAACATCTACTAGTTTTTCTCTCCACTCAGTGGCACACGCAGAAAAATTAAATTAAAGAAAGGGCTCTCCCGTCCTCAACTCGCTATTAGAATAAGTGACGATGAGATCTCGCGCTAATTGTATACCGCCAGTCTTCTATACCGCCAGTTCGGCTATTCTCATCTTCGATTGAAAACGAGCGAACACGAATGTTTGGCGAGGCTGATTGTCAAGAACCCGAGCACTCGACAAGAGTTCATGACAATCGAGTACGTCACGACTCGTGGTGAGAAGTGGTGATGGCATGTGATGTCAAAGCTAATACATATATTAGCTCCGAGAGCGAACACAAGCGTCGCTGCGGTCGCCGCGCCCTGATTGGGTGAGGTGTACCGTGACGTCGGGGGAAGGGCTCCGCTTTGCGATATCGCATCCGGCTTGCTTCCCTGCCCCCATTTCCTGGTTTGCGATAATGCTGACCTACTGTTTAGTGCCGCAATGCAAATCCCGAAAAGAAGCCGGTATCAGCTTTCACCACCCGAAGATATCGAGGCTAAAGATAGCATAGACAATCAAACATCAAACTAGGAATGGGAAAGGCATCGTCAACGTCGGCCGTTGGGGGCCGCAAGCACTTCGAGGAGCGGGACCTCATTTACCCGGTCTACAAGACGCTGGGTTAGGCCAATACTGTCGTGCTTTCGTATATTTTCTAAGCGTGTTTGTCACTTTTACCTTCATAATTACGTTACAAATCCCGAAAGCTATCTGCGGAGGTATTTCCTCCGATGAACCTGTCGGTCCACACGCCACAAGGCGATCGTGGGAGGGGTCGGGGAAGCGGCGGCGTAAATGTTTCAGCCACACTTTGCACATTAATGAGCTAGGAAAATATTACATCCCGCTTTGCAAGCCGTTCAATTGGCATTTATATGAAAGGCCTTTGGGCGCTTGGCAAATTAGTTCGCGACTCCGACTCTGCGCTTGCCACTCTGCATGCTCATAATTCGCAGATTTTTTAAAGGCCATGAGTCTGAAGACCTTTTTAGTGCTCGTGGAATAGGGTTGTTTTACATAAATGTAGCTTTTTCGTGAAATATTGCTATAGTTCGTACACGTATGCAGGCATGTTATATTTTTTTTAGAAGACGAACAATTACTGGAACATAGTTTTGTATGATAGCAGGAAAAACGGCCGAGTTGCCCCCAGTTGCCTGTATGAGAGGTATTGAACTGCCCTAAATATGCACAGCAGTATTACCGTAATTTTTAATACTTATACTTTCTCCTGACATACTTTTTTTATTGGAGCCTTGTGTATTCAGAAAATACACCGTTTAGTTTGAATTGCCATTTCCAGGTAAATGATACACTGCTGCAGGTCCCCGAAAGCTTCCTCGGCCTCCAAAGTCCCTACAGCTGGACTTTATGACAACAGGGGAAAACAGGAGGAACAGCAAGCATTCATACGGCTGTCCAGTGAAAGATGATGCACCAGTAGCAGAAAAATGTAGAACCTGTAAAGGGAGACAGTTTGCGTGAGAAAGGCTTCTAGTATTTTAGCTTCAGGACAATTTGGTTTATCTGAAATCTCGCTTTTAGAGCCTTTTAAAAGTAAATTTTTGAGAAGGGAATAGTAATGGGCTAGACACCTTCACTTACGTTTTTTATACATTACTTGAATATTATAAACAAGCACACAGATAACACCAGTGGAGTCCATTGAAATACTATCCGGATCCAGCAAAGGCCAAACGTGAGCAAAATAAACAAATATAAACAAATAACTGGTATATGCCTGTGTTCCCTTACCTTTCCCCAGTGCTCGGGCTGTCTCCCTTGTGATTCTCTCTTCATGGCCCAGTCTATATTTAATATGTTGCTCGAGCAGCACGCAGCTTTTCTGCTGCGACTTTTTTGTTGCAAAAACAGAGATAAAGAAAATACAAACAGGCAATATTATACATAATTAATCTGCCGATTCATTAAGACCGTCTGCAGCATTGACTGTGTGAGATGTAAATCTATAGCGAATGCTCCTGCAATTGTGGCCATATTTCTTCCTTTTCATAGTGCCCGTGCGATTCATACGTTGCCTGCCCTGTCAATCACACCTGAAATGTTGGTTGAAGTTTCGCCCGCAGCTACAGGCCATACCTCAATAAAGCCACATATGAAAATTTACACTTCCCACAAAAGACGCGCACAAACAAAATTAAGTACAAACGAGCGCGCCAACAGCTAACATCGTCACAGCTTCCACAGGGCGAGCGGGGCGAGTCAGGGAAAAATTCTGTCCTCGCCTTGACGTCACCCTGGTCCGCCGTAAGGGGGCGCCACGCAAACTTCTCGGGGCTAATAGTCCGTTGCAACTCAAGAAGGTAGGCCGAGGGAAAGGAAGGCCGGGGCGGAGGAAGCAGACGGAACTCTGAAGAAGAGAGGGGGAAACCTCCTCCTCTCTCCAGCGTTTCGTGTGCTTCTTCCTCCCCGGCCTTCCTTTCCCTATCCCTACCTTCTTGAGTTGCAACGTACTATAATGACGTACTCAGTTTAAGTTAACTTGACGTGGTGAGTCACGCGACTACGTCATAAGGCCACATTATTTGACGTGTCAATATTTGACAGCATGACCTGACACCATGACGTCACGTGACCACGTGTCACATGATGAGTCGTAGCGCCAACACAAAAGCGCCACGAAAACCCACAATTTTTTATACATTGCAATTCAGTATATGACAATTTCATCACTACATAGAAATACAGCTGCCAAATTGTACTTCTCAAACACTCATTTTGAAAAAAAAAAAAAATTACCGTGATCCGTTTTGAACCAGTTTCCGTTATATTTTTTTCCGGTTCAGTTCCGGTTCAGTTCCAAGATGGCGGCAAAGATTGCGGTTCGGTTCAGTTCCCGTTCAGCTAAAAATAACGGTTGGGTTCCGGTTTTCGGTTCGGTTCCGGTTCGACACTCTGGTCACTATACTTCATTTCAGCTTACAGGGGACATGAAACAATTTTTCCACTTTTTCCTGTTAAGCTTTCCTCCTCAACTCACAAATCGCGCATTGTACCAAACAGTTCAAGAAGACGGAAAGGGGGAAGTCCCCTCTTGCTCGTAGCCTTGTTTGTGTACCCGGAAACAGCCATTTTCCTCCTTGAAGATTAGCCCGTTCCTCAAAACTCGAATAAAAGTTGCTTTCTCCACCCCGTTCACCCCTAAGCTGGCAGTGCTGTGGAAGCTACGTGCTCGTTTAGCCAGCCACACCTTTGCCAGGTGATCACGCTCCCTCGCGCCCACGAGCAGAGAATGAGGTCAGGTGATGAAAGGAAGGTGGCTGATTGGTCCGGCAAGCGCATAGTTTCACCGCACGGTCAGCTTTGGGGCGAAGGGAAGAAGTGCGGTCCGGTGTCGTGTGACGTGCGTTTGGACCGGGTGACGCGCTTTGGGTACCGCGGATGTATCACCGTGAAAAGGCAGAGAGCTTTCGAAGGGAAGATGGTACGAAATAGTCCGCTGTGTGTTCAAATTGTCCGTAGTGGAAGTCATGCTTTTGACTTTCTACCTTCTTTCTTTTGGCCCACTAAACGATATGCTATTAGTAAAATTCAAATCTAAATTTATTTATCCCATTCCTAAATTCGTTTCGTGGGCCCTTTAAGTACAGACGCAGCGGACGCCACGAACTAACAAGACCAATCATTCAATGTCAAAAGTGCAAGTCACAGGAACTTTTCTGTTTGTAATTGGTTCAGCGATGATCAATCAATGAATCAGAGTTTTATTGTGTTTCCCAAACAGCTTTAGGGGCCTTTTTAGGGTTACACTTCACATTATAAAACAGCACTGAGCTAAACAAACTACAGGTCAATCCTAACCACAATACTATTCTTGAACTTTTTAAAATGTATAAAAAAGTCCACGTGAGGGTTAAAATACTTGTTGTACGTGAGCATCATCCGTGTCAGCGGGGGACTGGACTCTAGATAAGAGGGGTAAAAAAAAGGAGTAGACCTATTTTGTCGCTGGGGAAACATGAATTGAGATTCTACTCAATAACATTGGGGAATAAAAAAAACAGAATTGAACAACTTATTTAAAAACACCATGTCGCGAACTAGTCGCCTAGTTGAAAGAGGCGAAAGACCAAGTGTGCCCAAAAGAAGCACATAATCATAAAAAAAAAACACTCCGTCCAATGTGGCGATCGTAGACAATTCTCACAAGTCGTCTCTGTATGCACTCCAACCTGAGCGCCTGACTAACACCCAAAGAATTCCATACCGTAGAACAAAAGTCCAACCGTGATAGAACCAAAGCCCCGAAAAAGGTTCAGTATACAGTTGTAATTCCCGAAGTCACGGGTAATGCGTGCAATTATCCCCAGGACTCGCAAAGAATCATTAATAACTTTTGAAACATGATAGTTAAAGTTCAGGCGTGAATCGAACAAAATGCCAAGGTCACGCACAACAGAAGATCTTGAAATGTCAGAGTCGTGTAATGTGTAAGGATGTACAACAACATTTGCCTATGATAGAACACGGATAGAAGCATGACCATGATGGTGCGCCTTTGACGTTCTCCGATTACTCCCACCAGCTCGCGGCGTCGGCTTCGTCTGGACTTAAGGTGAAAGAAGTTATAACATTTTGAATGAATCGCTCACATTAATATGTAACAATAGCAGAGGAACGGAGTAATACATATGTCTGAGGTTTTTCAGAGGGTATGCATAACATTTGAGACAGTACATTCTTGAACGATTATTATTACATATCTTCCGCGGGAAAACATAAGTATTATGGGGGCCTTGTCACAAATATTGTTGGTTGGGAATTTAATTATGCAGCAGACGATAGAATCGGGAGAGCTAAATAATTTGTTGTTTGGCAACGGAATGATTGCAAGTCTGGAAACTATACTTTCGTGTTTGTTTCGGTGTCGGATCTTTCAGTAACATACCTAATAATTTATCTACATTTTCAGCGGAAACGATGAACCCGCCGGGCTGTACAAGTGGAGGTATGAATACGACATAAACTTAGTTTTTCCCTATAACACTGTGAAAAAAAAAAAAAAGGAATGAAGGTGTGAACATGATACATAATTTCGAGTACCACGCCAGATTGTTAGGTTTTTTTTCTTTAAATTGTGTTTTGGTTTTGTCGTATGGTAGCTCCCTGCTCGCATTTCAGAACACTGTTATTTGATGGCTATACGAGCGAAAGAATAGTCACTATACTCCGTTTCACTTAAGGTCCGACCGCGCAGCCCAAGCTGGGATCCGATATGTAGCCAATCAAACATCACTAAAAGTGCATTGTCACTGCGCTCGTCGTCTTTGTGCGTCTGCTATCAGTGACTGAACCAATCACGCACAATCAATACACCGCGATTCCGTGCTTTTTTTTTTCTTTTTGGTGCGCGATTCAACGCTAGAGATTCAACTGGCGCTAGTGTGCTGCTACAAATTGAAGCACACGGCAACCACCGAAAGTTGACTTCCGGTAGTGCATTTTTATGGCAACAAGCAAGTGCAGGTTTTCCTTGCACTCTATTATAACGGAAAATATCACGAATATTTCGTACCTACTAGATAGCTTGGAACAATTCTCAGTCGGGCAGACGAAAATAGTGGTCAGTTAGGGCGTTTTTCACTTCAAATTCGTCACATTAAAAACGGTGTTAAAACGGCTTCGTGCATGCATTTTTTCCGCACTGTCGGACACTGTTAGCGCGAACACGGTATCGGCGCTTCTCGGCATGGGGGTATACGTGCGAAACGAACGAAGGAGATCTTGAAGACCAAGAGAGACGGAAAGGACTACACAGTAACACTGGATCAGTAACTACACGTGCATGTACGATAAAAATAAATTGAAGACCACGTGATATAACCCAATTTGCAATAAATAAGTAAACCGTGTTTTTCTTTCTGCTCATGAATACGTGCGAAGATGCTTATCCTGCGTTCAAGACATCACCCTCACGCTCGCAATCTGTGAAAATAGATGCCAGAGAACAAGTGCTCGATTAGAACTGACAATGCATTGGAAATATTAATAAAAATACACATTTCATTGCCCACGCACTTCATACTTTACGTCTTCAATGTTTTTGAGCGCCCGTAAAGATGCACTACGAGGTCACTTTCATATATGTAGCAGAGCTGGCATTTTAGCGATACATTATCGTCACCGAAATGCTGGCGAACCTTGAACCCACTCTACATTCCTTTCGATTGTTATTTTGCCTAGAATCAGTACTAGTTTTTAGACGCCTTCTGTGGAACACAGCTTGGGCCTGGATTATACCCAAGTTTATTATCGTTCGCTGGTGAAGACAAGTAGTGTAACAATAGCACTTCAAGGTTTACAATGTTAATAAAGTTACCGAATATTCGCCACGACCCAGGTATAACAAACGTGATTCCTGTTATTCTCCGGCGGAGGGAAAAAATGCAAGCGCGTTTTCCCATAGGAATGCACTGGAGCACTGCAAAAGTAGGCTGGTTGGTGTCTGGTCCAATTTGCCTCCCGGAAGTCACGTAGGCACGCCAGTTGAACCTCTAGCGTACATTACAATACCTCTGTGAGCAAACGCAAACATCAAACGAGCGCCGTGGCCAGGCCCTCTCTGGCGCTGTTTGAAGATTCCACCTGACCCTTCAGTAGGACATAATTTGAAATGGAGTATAAATTACAGTTTGACGTTTTCTCGTATCTATTCCGAATAAGCGTAAATACTGCACATTAAATTTATTTAAAAAAATCGCTGAAAATGACCATTTGGTTACTCAAACGAGAACGAGGAGCAAGCATTATATATATAAGAAATGTTTTATCTTATCTTGCCGACATTCATTTTCGCGTATATAGTAAACATAATCAGTTCTTACGTGACGGGCTAGCACACCTGAATAAATACACTGGTAGTTATGTTATCAGTATAGGGTACATTACAATCATAAGTGAAAGGCAACGTTCAAATGCCCAGTGCATGTTTACTTTTACCTGCCGGTGTGAATACGATTGCGTGCATACTTACCGGGGGGAGGGGGGGGGGGGGATGAAGTTGATCTTAGTTCGCATAATCCCTCAGAGTAGACTATAACTAGGGTTCCGCGTTTTCGGTTTTCATTTTTTCAAAAATCGGCCTACTTTTTTGGTGTTTATTTTAAGATTCAACTTTAGGTGTTTTTTTTCGGTGTATATTTATGCCCACAAAGTTTACCGTTTTTTTTTTCGGTGAATATGAAAGAAACACTATCGGACACCGGACCAGGTGATCCTTGTAACTGATATTTGTGATGTCTCAAGGAATAACGGCACAGATGCATTGAAAAAATACAAAAAAAAAACATCGACACTTTATTTGGCAAATGTGTGCAGCTGTAACAAAAAGAAACAAAGAAGAACAAACAAGTCAGTGCCCAAAAATATGGAGCTTCATCTCCTGTACATCAGGATTACGTGATCTTATTATAGTAAACACATATATGTACTTTCCCAGGTTCTCCTCGTTGATCCACGCTCATTCTTTCCTGTTAATGACCCTGGGCTTCGAGAATGCCCTCTCGACGTTAACACTGGACACTGGCTGGCTGAGGAGATAAAGCACTGCCTGGGCCCAAATCGGCCAATAAACCAAATGTGACCGCCAAAAGACACACGGTGCGACGTTTTGAAGCACAACATATTTCGTGTACTCACTAAACTCTGGCTGCAGATCTTGCATGAAGCTAAAAGCCTTATACTAGCCCACACCCGAACTTCTTTTTAGGCCCGGGAAATTGACACACTAAGCCCGATCACAGAAAGGACACAGATGTCCCGTGAAGGCCAACCCAAGACCTCTTTTGTTGCATGTTCAACCTTGGAAGAGGGCAATCACGTAGAGGTCACACAATGTCGAACGTTGCAACGCCCGCTCTCCTATCCCCCACCCTCCCTCGCCGATCTCGACGCGACCCTAAAAAGTGACCATTTTCGGTTAAAACAGAATTTTAGAGAATAGATTCGGCTTACTTTTATCGGTTTTTATCGGTTTAAGCCGAAAACGCCGAACCTAAAAACTGACCTTTTTTCGGTTAAAGCCGGATTTCCGAAAATGGATTCGGCGTACTTTTATCGGTTTTTATCGGTTTAAACCGAAAACTCGGAACCCTAGCTATAACAAATCGATTTTGTATATCAATATTGGAAATTATTAAAGTGCTCATATTACGAAATTTTTCAATTCGTTTGAAGGCGCCCCCGAAATGACCCGTAAGTGTCCTTTGTCAGAAACAAAACCAAGATTTTTGTTTTTCAGTAACGTTGAAATATTTATTTCCTTTTAATTTCAGCGAGGGAAAATTTATGTAAGTATTTTTTACCTCCAAGTGCTGAGTTGTATTGCATCACAGATTGAATTTATATTGTGGTACTACGCAAAGTTAGGGCACTTACGAGCACAAAAATATTTGTTATGGTTTAATGCCATTATTACATTTATTTAATTTCTAGCGAAAATTTTACTCTGTACTTCAGGAAACGTTTGCTGATATTTTGGCTGATCTTCCGCTTGAATATATTTGTCATAGAAAGTTCGAGGCCAATCCATACCGCATGCCGTAAGTTTGCGCGCTCTCACGAGCTGTTAATAATTTATGGCCGTAGTTTCAAACAGTTAACAATAACCTCCCCTTGGTTTAATTTTGTTCAAGTTACAAGCGGGACCATTTCGAGGAATCTTTCGGGTAAGTTAAATTCCTTACAATATATATGTATATATATATATATATATATATATATATATATATATATATATATATATATATATATATATATATATATATATATATATATATATGTATATATATATATATATATATATATATATATTTCAACATATTTACTTTCACGACATAGCTTTTAAAACTAATCGTTCAAACTCCATAAGACGACCATAACTGATACGATAGCTATAATAATATGAGACAAAACTTGATTGTTTAAGAATTAGACCTCCAGGCACGGGTAATCTTAATTGATCTTAGGTTTTTTTTTTTTCTAAATCATGGTCTGTTGCCACACTAAAGCTTCAGTAAAAGTTCCGCCTAGAGCGCCAGTTTTCTGCCTTCAAATACAATTGGGAGCGCACGTAGTCGAAGCACCACGAAAGGCGAAGAGCGCTCCCTAATGCCGGAGCCTCTCTTGCTTGCAAAAGGCAATATTAGTGTTACTTTGAGGCTATTAGTCTGATTCAACTATAAGAAAAATCTCTCAGCTCCTGAGTATTTACTAAGTACCGGAAATTGTGGTTTTAATAAAATAAGCTTCCATTAAGCGCCAACTTTCTCGCAGAAGAGTCGAGGCGCCGGTGGATGCAACATTGTCGCTGACATGTTTAAGGCCCTGTCACACTGAGGCAACACAATGGCAACAGGTACACAACACGTTGTCCAACAGTCGGGCAACTTGTTGCTCGCTCCCGTGTTGTCCGAGAAACCTGTCACATCGCGGCAACAGCAGCACAACATGGACGACAAAGAAAATGTAGCCTCGGTATGACGGCTTTCGACAACAAAAACAGCAGCAACTTGCGTTGGAGAACGTGTGTTGCCCCAATCGTTGGCTGAGCGACATTCGGGCTGGCAACACGACAACACACATAGCTTCGATGGTAGAGCTAGTTTCATATCAATCACGTCCCACTCAAATAAAGGCTTGAAAAATGTGATTTAACAATAATTAAGGCTGGCGTGCAAATAAAATAATATGATAAATGTTTTTTACAGCGTAATTGCGGAAACCAATTGGCGAAACAGTATCAGCTACGCTCGTGAACGTTCAGTCGTGTTCAAATTAGAACTGCCGAGGGACCAGCTCACATTACTGGTAGTGAAACAAAATGCCATGCCAACTCACCCGGTGATAAAGCCTTATAAAATAATCCAGGAAAACAAAGATTAAAAAATCGAAGCATTAAAACGACCATTCCGCTCATAATTGTAGATGCTTGCAACTTGGAAACGGCCGCTACCAGACACCTGATTTGTTTAAAAAATCACCAAGTCGTTTTGCGGAATGAAGTAATAGCATACAGGCGGTAGGCAAATAAACAGCGCTGAAAAATATTTATTCCACCAATTGTTACGAAGGCCGATAGTGTATGTTTCGCAGTTTTTAAGCACTGTCAGTTCAGCTCAACACCACGCTACAAAATACGCTTTGGGGTACTGCCGATGCTAACTCAATTTCACAGTAGAAATAGAAATTGCACGAAAGAAAGAACCGGACAGAAGCACATCGTACGTAAACACTCCTCGCGTCAAGATTTCTAATCACAGTCAGTGGTTGATGTCGTCCCGTGGCAATTTCCGGCCCTTCAAACGCACTATCACTTTGTAGTGATAGTGCATTCGAAGCTTCCCTTTCCAGCGACGCCGCGCCGCAGACGAACGAAGGCAAACAATCAAGATGGCGGAATGTTTCCCGTGGTCGGACAACATATCGGCCAACACGGTTGCTGCCGGACGGCAGCAATGGGTCGCCCGACTGTTTGTTGTTGCAGCGGTGTGACAGGGTCGCCGCGGCAACACGATTTCTTCGCGTTATCGGACAGTGTTGTCCGGCTGTTGCCTGCGGTGTGACGAAGCATTAAAAAAAAAAAAAAAAAACGCTGTGCGTGATTAGTTTTGAGCATCTCATTATTGTTTCGCAGCCAGTGGGAATGCAGCGTCAGCCAGCAGGAATTCCGATGAACCAATCACGAGGCAGAGGCGGTCAGAGACTACACGGAGAGAAAATTCGTCTGCTAATTGCGCATCCCGTGCGTTTGCTTCCTCCCCCCCGACCTCAAGCAATGATGACGCGAGCTTTTTGCTGCTTCGTCAACGCCCGTTCTCTACGCGTTCTCTATGTCACCCTTTATTTGGCGTGCCCACTTTTTGCGTTTCGATGTGCCAAAGACGCATTTTATAGCGCTTGCTCGCAGTATAGAAAAAATAAAACAGCAGAACGACGTAGTCGCGAGAAGCGCGCGCGATTCACACAGATGCTCTTCATAACTGTGCCACTGATTGCGCCTTTTGAGATGCTCGTCATTACGGAGTAAACGGTATTGTCTAGAGTCGGGACTGTCTTTCACTCGAGTCATTTTGCTGCGCTCGTTGTATTTCGTACAGCGAGCGAAGGCGCGTCTTCTGTCACGAAGTAGTGAATGCGGGCACGCTTGAGTGTCTAAAAGATGTACCCACTTTACGCTCTTATTTTTCCTACTTTGAAATATTGAAAGAACTTCTAATCACGCGTAAATAGACAGGTTATCCGGCTATGAAAAATAAATAAAGAAAGCTGGTCTTGTTTCGGCACTGTTGTCACGGGTGGTGACCAAATAACAATAGATAACAGGAAGAAATAAACGTTTAATGGGGCGATCTTGGGCCCAAAACAAAAAGAGAATAGAACAGAATAACAAAGCGTCGCGAGCGTCGAATTCGGCGAGACAGCAGAGTCGAACCCTGGGGCGAAACTGACTGCAGATCGCCACGCGGAGCCCCTTACGTACACGTGTGGGCTTCTGGAGTAATCGGCGTAAAAGGTCCGGCGTGTAGAACATTTTGACCTCGAACAAGCAACACGGTTCTCGAATTTCCCAGAACATTACATTAGAGTCAGCAAAACTACGCCTCCACGGCCAAGAATCGAACCCTGGCTCTGTGCGTGGAACGCGCGCGCGATAACCGTTAGGCCACGAGCGCGCTGCTTTCTTGGTCAGCTGCGCTCGCGGCATTATTCCCCCCTTTCAAGAAATGCATCGTCCCCATGCAGCACGAAACGAAAACACAGATCCACAGCAAAAGGATAGCAGAGTTGCGAGCCACAGTTAACAGTTCACTCTCTGACGAGAGTCCAAAGTTCTATCGTTCGTAATACGGTTCGAGCCGGTCGACGTCCAGCACCTCGGGTCGGGGCTGGCGTCTTGTAGATGGGCGCGTTCCGTCGGGTAGAACTTCGTAGTTCAGATCGCCGAGGCGTCGGATAATTTTGTAGGGTCCGAAAAAGCGTTTGAGAAGCTTCTCGCTGAAACCGCAGTGCCGTATCGGTGTCCCCACCCATACCCGATCTCCGGGTTGAAAGAGGACGTCCCGGTGGCGAAGCTTATACCGGCGGTCGTCTATTCGCCGTTGGTGATGAATCTTACACTCTAAGAAAAAAGGGAGCGTGACTTGCTCCCTCAAGGGAGCATATACGCTGACACAACCATTGCTCCCCTAGAGGAGCAACTGTAACGGGAGCAACCTTTGCTCCCCCACCGTTAGTCCCTCAAAGTTGAACCTCCAGGTCCAACTTTTGCACCCTTGTATTTAGGCCACTGGGACTAAATGTTGCGCCCTTACACACCTAGGTGGCGCTAGTCAACGTCAAATTCAAAATTATTGAAAGAATATGTTAACGCTGGTTTAGATATTTTCCACACTCATCGCATTCCCATATGCGAAACGCTTGTATCCCATTTGCACGCTTATTCTTGCACACGTATTAAGCATTTTAGCATAGACAAAGAGTTAGAACACAGATGACAAACGCATAGCACACACACAATGACACACTAATTCATTTTTTGTTCTTTATTGTCCCACGCTAATTCAATCGCCAACACCGAAAGCTACCCATGCGCCTTTTATACTGATAAAATGAAAGGTGTCGTTTTGTCAGTGACCATCTCAACCGTGAGCTACGTTACAAATATGGTGCTGCTTTCGCACTAATATTGTTCTCCAATATTGTTGCTAAACTTTCCAAGGAGTGTATCTCTTACTAAGAAGCAACGGTACACACAGTAATTGTTTGTGGCAGTCTATAAAACAGCGTCCCCATAGGCTCCCAGGAGCCATGTTCTCGCTTCCCCGCATAGCTTCCCCACTGTGCGCATGCGCGTCTCCGTGGCAACCGCATCGTCTCTTGCGAAAAACAAACAAACAAAAACAATTAGAATACAAAAAAAACTAAATGAACCTTTTTTTTGTCTTTGGAAACGTATTTAAAACGTACTATGTGGCTATTTTCATCCCAGTTAGTCCAAAAAGAAAATATAAACGCTTTCAAAGCACGTTTCGAAGCATGCAAAGGGGAAGGAAGCCAGGACAACGGTCAAAAGCCGCATGGCCAGTGCATCAACAATGGCGGCGCTCGAGTCAGCGCTGACTTCCACGACGTGCTGGAACAGAGGCTACGATCGCTATAAAGTGAGCTCCAACCCTTAAACATGGCCCCTCCTGCAATTTGTGATGCTACGATTGTCTGTAGATACCTCCCCCTGCGTTCCGAAACAGTAAGTGCGTCGCTAACGCTGGCCATCGGCGATGCAGCAGACGCCGTCATCTTGTCCGCGCGTCTTTTGCTCCCGCACTGTTGCTCCCGCGCGCCTCTCGCTGCTTTTGCTCCCCGCGCCCCTCTGTTAGTCCCGGTCGTGTGCAGATAGCCCTCAGCGTTTGCGCACGGTACGCAGCTCGAACCAGATGGTCTCTTCGGGGAGCAAATGGGAGATTAGAGGACCAAATGCTGCCGTTAGTCCTTTGAGACCATCTTTTTTCTTAGAGTGTAATTCTTGCCTGTTGGCGAGCTTTTTCCGCGCGTTGCGAGATCAGTTGAGCGTCGTCATTCCCATTGTCGGCCAGCACGTGAGGCAGCATGGCGTTGAGCATCGTGCTAACCGTCCGGCCGTGTACCAGTTGGAGGGTGTCATTCCTGTGGTTTCTTGAACCACTGTGTTGTACGCAAACGTGACGTACGGCAACACCTCGTCCCACGTCTTGTGCTCTACGTCGACGTACATGGAGATCATGTCGGCGATCGTCTTGTTGAGCCGCTTCGTTAAACCATTTGTCTGTGGATGATAAGCGCTGGGTCGTCGATGGCTGGTGTGACTGAGCCGAAGAACTTCTTGAGTCTTATGTGCCATAAAAGATGACCGGCGATCTGTGATCAGCACTTCAGGTGTGCCGTGACGAAGGAGAATAGACTTGACGAAAAACTTGGCGACTTCAACCGCTGTTCCCGATGGAAGGGCTTTCGTCTCGGCGTATCGTGTAAGATAATCGGTCGCCACGATAATCCACCGGTTTCCTTGCGTCGATGTTGGGAACGGCCCAAGTAAATCCATTTCAACCTGCTGGAAGGGCGTAGTCGGGACAGGTATCGGTTGGAGAGGTACTGCAGGCTTCGTCGTAGGCTTTTTACGTCGTTGGCACTAATGGCAGGACCACGTGTACAGATGGACGGTTTTCGGGAGCCTCGGCCAGTAGTACTTGTCACGAATCCGGGCTAGCGTCCTGCTGTAGCCGAGGTGTCCAGCCGTCGGGTCGTCGTGGCATGCTTGAAAGATTTCTTCTCGAAGGCCAAAAGGAACGACCAGCAGCCAGTCAGGGTCACTGGTTCCGAAGTTCTTCTTGAAAAGCACGCCTCGCCGCAGAGCGAAATTTGACATGTCTCGGGCCAAGAGTTGCGGAACTGAACTTCCTTGACCGTCGAGGTGGTCGATCACCGCGCGAAGTTCCGGGTCGTCTCATTGGAGTGCTCCCATGTCGGTATCTGAAACTGCGCCGAGAAAACGGTCGTCATCGTCGTCGTCGGTGCTGTCGGAAGGAGATTCGACTGTGGCCCTAGGCAAACAGTCGGCGTTGTTATGCTTCCGGCCAGACTTATGCACAATGGTTACGTCGAATTCTTGCATTCGGAGACTCTAGCGAGCGAGGCGTCCTGACGGGTCCTTTAGGTTGGCGAGCCAACAGAGAGCGTGGTGATCCATGACAACGCGGAACGGAATCCTGTACAGGTACGGTCGGAACTTGGTTAACGCCCAGACGACAGCAAGACATTCCTTGTCGGTCGTTGAGTAATTTTGCTCTGCCTTAGACAGTGCCCGGCTTGCGTAAGCGATCCCCCTCTCTGTTCCGTCTTGTCTTTGGACGAGTACCGCGCCAAGTCCGGCATTGCTGGCGTCCGTGTGAGCTTCCGTTTCCGCTGATGGATCGAAATGTCCGAGGATAGGGGGCGACTGGTGTCTTTCCTTCAGTTCGTTGAGCGCTTGTTCTTGCTCCTCTCCCCACTGGAAGTTCACGTTCTCCTTTGTCAGATTCGTGAGCGGTGCAGAAATCTTGGCAAAAACGCGAACGAAACGTCTGTAGTAAGCGCACAGCCCAAGAAATCTTCGCACGGCTTTCTTGTCTGATGGCTTCGGAAACACGGCGACAGCGGATGTCTTTGCCGGTTCAGGGCTTACACTCTGAGCACTCACGACATGGCCCAGGAATTTGAGGTCGCCGTAAGCGAACTGACATTTTGACGGCTTGAGTGTCAGTCCAGCATTCTGGATAGCGTGTAGCACGGCTCGCAGACGTCTCAGGTGCTCGTCGAAGTCCCTTGCGAATACCACGACGTCGTCGAGGTAGACGAGACAGGTTTGCCATTTGAAGCCTGAAAGGACGGTGTCCATTTCGCGCTGGAAGGTCGCCTGGTTCTTTGCACAGCCCAAAGGGCATCACTTTAAATTTATACAGTCCGTCCGCCGTGACGAAGGCAGTCTTCTCACGATCACGTTCGTCGATCTCGATCTGCCAGTACCCACTCTTCAGGTCCATCAACGAAAAGTATCGGGCATGGCGCAGCCGGTCCAGAGTGTCGTCGATGCGGGGCAGCGGGTAGACGTCCTTTTTTGTTACGGCGTTCAGTCGACGGTATACCTTTGACGACGTGGAGAAGCACTCACTGAACTCGGCGAGAAGGTCACTGAGTTGTCGCCGTTGTGGTGTAGGCAGGGTTGGATCGATGTCGAACTGCGAAGGAGGCGTTGTCTCGTGTGGCCACAAAGAGAGGTCTTCTGATACTCCGGCGATAGCGGCTGAGTCGGGTAGTTCCCCGGCGTTACCCACGGCCGTGCCTTTCGTAAGGTGCTGAGCCTCCTGTCGGAAGTTCGTTACGAGTGCAACAGTGCGTCCGTCTTGGAGCTCCGCGATGCCTCTTGCGGCGCCGATCCCTCTTCCTAGGAGCAGTTGGACGCTACCTTACAGCAAAGCTTCTCCGCAGATGCCTTTTTAGGTCGCGACAGGCACAAGTACACTCGAGCGTGGTGGCAAGTTCACGTGGTCGGAGAGAACACGCACTGTAGTTGACGTGGCTGCCGTAGTTTTGTGATCCTCGGGCATTACGACAGGTTTCCGCAGCCTCAACTCGTTGGCTTCCAGGTCGATGACGGCGCTGTATTCGCACAAGAAGTCAATTCCGAGTATAACGTCTCTCGCACAGTCTCGTAGAACGACGAACTTTGCCGGACATGTCTCGCAGTGAATCTCGACGCGAGCAGTGCATCTTCCGACTGGCGTGATGAGATGTCCCCCGGCGGTTCGTATCTGTGAGCCATCCCACGGCGTCGTCACTTGCTAAAGGCGTTGGGAGAGCCTACCACTCAGGACGGAGTAGTCTGCTCCGGTGTCGACGAGAGCCGAAGCGTCGTGACCGTCGATAACGATGTTTAGGTCATTCTTTACCGTTGCAGGAGCGTCGTTTCGGTCTCTGGTTTCGGTCTCTCGTTTCGGTCTCCGACGTTCGTGGAGGATTTGGCGTCGGTCGTCTTCGGCAACTCCACCTCCAGGGGTTGCCGCGCCTAGTTTCCCCGGCGAGTATTGAGAGGTCGGTGCATCGGCGAAGCTGGACGTCGTGGCGACGGCAACCGGGACTCTCGACGGTACGCAGGCTCGGGGGACTGAGGTCGTCGCTGGTACTCGTCGATCTCCCGAGGGTGTTCACCATAACGAGGGCGCGGGTCGTTCGGGTGGAACCCGCGCAAGCCCAAGTCATCGGTATGGGCATCGGCGGTACACATGGTCTGCTTTCCCACAGTGGTAACCCAGCGGGCGTCGGTCGGCCGTCCTCCAGACGTCTCTCTTCCTCGGCGCAGGTTGCTCTGGGCAAACGTGCGCCTGATCTTCCTGTCGTCGGGGGTACTGCGGCGTTGGGCCGTCTCTTAGGGGTGGCGCCGTGGCTTGGAGGGGAGCTTGCGGCGGGCGTTGGGCCATGACGGCGTAGCTCAACGTCGGTTCCTCCGGTGCCACCGTGGTGACGGGAACCCCTGATTGGAGCGCCCTATGCACTTCTTCTCTGACAGCCTCGGCGATGGAAAGGGTTGGCGGACGACTGGCGGTTGGCAGCAATCTTCGTAGTTCCTCCCGGACGACCTCCCGGATAATTTCCCGGGTGTCCGGCGTACCCGGAGTGTTTTCACCGTTAAGCAACTTGGGTGCAGCGATGCCTGGATGTCGCTGGTAGTGGGAAGCGCGCGCCTGAAGCGCGCGCTCGATGTTGGTTGCTTCAGTGATGAAACCTTCAACGGTGGTAGGCGGGCAGCGCACAAGGCCACCGAAGATGTATTCCTTCACGCCGCGCATCAAGACCGCAGCTTTTTCTCTTCGGGAGCGGTTGGGTCGGCGCGATTCATAAGGTGGAGAACGTCTTCGACGAAAGCAGCGGTCGGCTCTTGGGTTCTCGCTCGCAGGAGTTCATCGGCACGCTGTCGTCGGTACTGGTTGGCAAAAATGCGTCGAAGCTCGGCCTGCGATTCTTCCCACGACGAATTTGACGTTTCGTGGTTCTCGAACCAGGTGCGTGCCGTGCCTTCCAGAGCGAAGTAGACGTTCTGAGGACACTGCTCCGGTGTCTATCGGCTATGGCGGGCCACTCGTTCGTAATGTTGTAGCCAATCTTAAACATCTTCGTGGATCTCCCTGTGGAAAGGCGTCGGGGTCCGGGGTGCGACGGGCAGGTATACGACGGCAGAAGCGGCCGGGGATCTCCGACTGGTTGGCCATCGTCGTCCTCCTTGTTTGCTTGGTCTTGGGTGGCAAAGGTCCTAATTCCGGGAGTAGGCCAAGGTTCCGGCGGCTTGATCGCATCCCGGTCTGGCCTTCGTTGGGTTCTTCGGGGCTTGGGTTCGGACTTGCACTACGGAAACTCGGAGGGGAGCGCTGCACGGACATGCGGTACCCAGCACCTCCACCAGAATGTCACGGGTGGTGACCGAAATAACAATAAATAAACAGGAAGAAATAAACGTTTAATGTGGCGAACTTGTGCTCAAAACAAAAAGGGAATAGAATATAATAACAAGCGTCGAAGTCGGCGAGACAGCAGAGTCGAACGCTGGGGCTACACTGACAGCAGACCGCCACGCGGAGCCCTTTATGTACACGTGTGAGCTTCTGGAATAATCGACGTAGAAGGTTCGGTGTGTAGAGCATCCTGACCTCGAACAAGCATCAAGGTTCTCGAATTTAGCAGAACATTACGTTAGAGTCAACAAATATGCGCCACCGCGGCCAGGATTCGAAACCTGGCTTTATGCGTGGAACGCACGCTCGATATCCGTTAGGCCACGAGCGCGCTGCCTTCTTGGTCAGCTGCGCTCGCGGCACTATGCATTACATTCTCAGTTGGCCCTCGGTCCTGCACTCGTCAGCGCAAATCGAAATGTTCTTGAAGCACTAGAGTTTACATAACGACAACACCCATCTTTGCAGAGGGCAACGCGAAAATGTATATAGGGCAACGCGAAAATTACATCTTGAAAGTCTACAAAATGTTTCATATAATTCAACTTGCACTAAAATGCTAAAAAATAAATAAAATGCAACCGACGTATTGATTAGGTTAATTATTTACTAATTCCATTCCGTTTGCAATTTTCGCACTTTTATTTTGTGAATGACGGAGCGAGAATGGTAGGGAGTACCTTATGAACGCCCGACCTCCAGAACGCGCTCCACGCCTTCCGCCGTGCTTTGCCTTCGCGCGCGTGTTTGTTGTGCACGAGACGCCGAAGCATGGTCGAAGGTAGGGAGATCGCGCTGGAAGCAGGACAAGTGAATCTCCTTCCTGCCTTACTTGACCTCGTCCCTGATTACAAAGTAACAAACAAAGTAAAACACACACACACACACACACACACACACACTTTAGCGGTCAATTAACGTGGACGCATCTGGCATTGTATTTGCAGCGCTGCACAAGAAGGCTCCGCGCTGGACCTGGCGCGCTGGAAGGAGGACAGAGAGAAGCCGTTCTTGCCAAAGGACCTGTAAGTCTGCTATTGACAGGAAATATTAGTGAAATGACGCAGGTGAGCGAGCTCGGTACGAGCTGATCGCACCCAAAAAACATTTATTGACAAGAACCGCCTGTTCTTATATACTTTAGGAGTGACGTCACAGAGACAAAGAGCCGTGTGCACTTATCTACTTGATAAGAAGCTCGCGCTACGACACTCCTCCGCGCTTACATTTTTGTCACTTTCGAAAGTCCTCGTGTTGAAACCGGTCCGGGGACGTCGTTCGCGCACACCACGTCGCTGCACGATATGGGGCTCGTCTTGAGTCCGGCTGCTGGGTTCCTCGTCGTCGGGCGTAGGGGACGCGTCGGGCGTCGGGTGGATCGGGGAGGACTGTGCCGATCCGTCGTCGGGGGTAGGGCACGTGTCTGCGTTTCTCGAATAGTGGGCTGGTATAGATGCACCGTCCGATGACGGCGTCGGGGGAACCTCAAATGATTGTTGTTCGTCACGCCAAACTTTTGCCTCGTCGACAAGCACACTCACTGGTTCAGTTGCAACCGGTCGTGCGAAGGCATGGCGCATATGGTCTGCGTGCATAAATCGAATTTGACCACTCGCCACGCGCACAAGATACGTCACTGGGCTGACAACCTGAGTCACCGTGCCGCCGCCCCACGAGAAGCTCTCGCCACGCACACACTTAGCATGCACGCTCTCTCCAACAGCGAATGCGCGCTCGGCGCCCCGATGTTTATATTTCTGCTGTTTGTGTTTTAACTGTTCATCGCGCATATCCCGAACAAAATTTGGCTTAAGAAAAGACAGCTTGACCGTCGGTTGCCGATTTAAAAACAGCTCGGCGGGTGTCTTCCCTGTTATGGGTTGCGGCGTGTTGCGATAACTCATTAAAAACTGTCCAACGCTTCCTGTAGCGTCTCTTTCGTTCAGGATTCGGGTTGCGACAACAGTTGTTTTAGAAAGGCACGCTTTGTCGCCTGTACTAAGCGTTCCGAGGTTCCGTTAGAAATCGGGTGATAGGGTGGTACTTTTGTGTGCTTAATGATGTGAGTCGGCAGAAATTGCTGAAATTCCTGTGAAACCAGCTGGGGCCCGTTATCTGTGACGATTTCCTCCGGAAACCCGTACGCCGCAAACACATTTCGAAGCTTACCGATTGCCTGTGAAGTGGTGGTAGATATCATGAGCCACACTTCTATTCATTTAGAATATGCATCTATTAGAACCAAACAATTATGCGGTCCCTTTGCAGCAAAATCAATGTGTACACTTTGCTAGCATTTCTAAGGGTAAGGCCACTTGTGTAATGGAACAGTCTGTGCTGCCGGTTGCACGACTTGGCAAACTCTGCATTGCCTGACTTAATGTCAGGCAATGCAGTGCCAGGATGATCCTCATGCAGCCTGGTGCCAGGATGATCCTCATGCAGCATTGACAACACGGCCGGTCTCAATGCCTCCGGCACAACACTCTTGTGCCCCAAGTAAGGCACCCTTGCTCGATAGATAGTTCAAGTCGTCGAACAAAAAACGGTTGTAGATCATCTGCGACGTCTGCAGGCCAACCAGACCTAGTATAATCGACCACTCTGCAGAGTGTACCATCTAGTGCTGTGGCTTTGGTGATATCTGATGCTCTTAATGGTGTTCACTCAGAGACAGCAAGACATTCATTAGTCTCGACCTTTGATCGGGACCGAACAGGCAACCTCGAGAGCGCGTCTTCCACTTCGATTTCCGATCCTTTGCGGTACTTAAGGGTATACTGGTAAGCTAGCCATGATTAAAGACTACCTTTGCAGCCTAGCAGCAGCCTGCGATGGAGACGCTTTATCCTGACCCAGAATGCCGAAAATTGCCTGATGGTCCGTGTATAAAAAGAATTCACGGCCAAACAGATACCTATGAAACCTTTCAAGTCCGAAAGTGAGCGCGAGAGCCTCCCTTTGACACTGTGCGTAATTTGCTTCCGCCGTCGTCAGTGTTCGCGACGCAAATGGCCAAGGTACGATAATGAGCTCTGAAAAAAACTTGCACTTTTCGAGTTTAAGGGTGACATTGTACTCGCTTAGTTTTTCCAGCACCCGTTCAAGTGTCCTTTGGCCATCATCCACGTCCCGGCCCGATATCATAACTTCGTCGGGGAAACACCCAACGTTTGCAATACCAAGCAAGATCTTGTCCATCAGGGACTGAAAAATGGCTGGGGCGCTTGCTATCCCATAGGGGAGTCTATTATATTGATAGAGCCCCTTATGGGTGTTAACTGTTAGATTCTGTCGAGCTTCCGGACTCAGTTACACCTGCTGGTAGGCTGAAGATAAGTCTAGCACACAAAACACTTTGCCTTCTGCAATGGCGGTGAACAACTCCTCTGGTTGCGATAAAGGGTAATGGTTCGTTTTGTAGCGTCAGCTACACTGGCCGAGGTTGAGCAGTTTCGCGTGGCTCGCATAATGAGCCGTGCTCCGTGCTGCGCATGCGCGAGGAGCAGTGAGGTCACACGGCGCACAGCTGGCGCGCCGGAGCCGCCGCCACCGCGCCCGCCTCGCCGGTCTCCGCATTCCAGACGAGTGACGTCCTAGCCGTGCTCCGTGCTGCGCATGCGCGAGGAGCAGTGACGTCACACGGCGCACATTCGGCGCGCCGGAGCCGCCGCCGCCGCGCCCGCCTCGCCGGTCTCCGCATTCCAGAGGAGTGACGTCATAGCCGCGGCAGACGCACTGGCGCCGCGGCGTGCCCAGCTGTGCACCTCCGTTGCGCAGTAGCCAAGTCTGACGCTTCACCGGAGCCGCTTGAAAGCGCCTCTCATTTTGTGCGCATAAGCTCACGCTACGTATACCCTGGCATAGCCGAGCTAAGCCACCGCAATTTTTTAACACTGGGTTCACTGTGACCTTTTACACTAACTCATGTTTACAAATAAACCGGAGCGCCCCTAGCGGACGCCACCGACGCCACGCATGCGCGATGGGGGTGTGGGCAAGAAGCTCGCCGTCGCCCATAAACAAACGATTGGAACGGGATGTTTTCGGCGTCGGTGTAAGTCACCGCGCTCTTTTTCGCGTTGGAATTGGCAATGTCCGACTACTTGAGAGGCCTCGGCGAAATTAACGAGGCTCGTTACACCGCAAAACTCAGCGTGGATATGGAACATACGGCGATTCATTCCGCGTGGACGCCGCAGAATGGACGCTAAAGCCTGATTCAGCAAGGTGAGGTTCTGTTCGCTGTTTTCAGTCATGACGTCGCTCGGGCTGCAAAAGCCTGAACCGTAGCTGAGATGGTCGACGTCGATACTGAAAATCGCAAGCAGAATCGGACCAAGTGAATCAGGCATAACAAGTCGGTGATGGCCACTGGTAACAATTATCAACATCTCCTTTTATCTACTGTTTACACCGAGCTTACTTACCCGAAGCAACATTCAAACTTAAACATCTTTTGAGGTCTGCACTTCTTAACGCAATTACCGGGTCAACGTTTGGTCTACGGGCCGCGCTGTCGTTTGAACGAGCTGACGACAAGCAGAAACGTTTAAGAGCAGACGACAGCTCGAACGATGAGGCGGCCGCTTGAACGTGATGACGCACTGAACGTAGTCCGCAGGTGGTACGTGCAACTTGACGGTTTTACCGGGTTCATGTTGGAACAAAACAAATAAATCTGACGACCACAAGTATCTGTGAATTCAATCCAAATTGCTTTCCGCCCAAGCAATCGTGGTCCGACGGTGTCTGGTTTTTCCTTTTCACGGCACATATCCACGTTCTCGGACGAGCCGAGCACATGAAAACTGACCTTCAAACCTTTCTCGACTCTTTTGGTACAGACCCAGTCGCGGCGTTTTGACGAGAAGGCAGGTTTTTGTCTGGTTCCTTTCAAAACAACGCAGGAATACACGTCTCACATAGGGACTTCCGCGCACAGCCCCAGACCGGGAGTGCGCCCGACGCGCCACCACCGCGCCGTGACGTAACAGAGATGAGTTCGTCTATATACTGGGAGAGTTCAGCCGATGGGCGAACTCAGTACGCTCTGGAAGAAGTCGACTGTGCACATGCAAATCCGACGCTATTACTGAAATTAATAAAAGCTGAGTTACAAGAAAAACAGACTTCTTGCGCGTCCAAAAGAAAAAAAAAAAAACGAGGAAAGCGTCGTAGCGCAAATAAAGGTGATTTCGGTCTCGATATATACGGTGCACAAATTCCGATTGTAGCGCCGGGACGACTAAAGGCCCGTTCACACTCTTGCGACCGAGTTCGACCGAGAGAGACCAGACCGGTTTTTAAGCCTCTTGCGATCTCTTAAGACCAGCTCCGCTGTACCAGCGCTACAGCGGATCTGGTCTCTCTCGGTCGAACTCGGTCGCGGTACAGCGGAGCTGGTCTTAAGAGATCGCAAGAGGCTTAAAAACCGGTCTGGTCTCTCTCGGTCGAACTCGGTTGCAAGAGTGTGAACGGGCCTTAACGCCTTCTGCGTCTTTTATGGTCAAAGCCGGCACCGGCTGGACCGCCAGCAACTCCTTCCATTTTTTCGAAGTCTACTTTCTTTTTATTTTTGAGGAGTACGCCGTCGCGCTCTTTCTTCCTCCTGCTTTTATGGCTTTTTTTTTTGTTTTTTTTTTTTTTCTTTTGGTTTACTTGGCGTTCGAACCACCGCGTAATTTGTTTTGCCTTGTTTGGCTTATTTTTTGCCCTCTTTCCTACACTTCGGCGCTTACTACCGCCAGTCTGTCTGTTACGTTCTTCCCGGACATGTTGAGGGCCGTCTGCAACTTTGTTGTCGTTGTTGTTTTCTTCTACTGTCGTCTGCGATAACCTCCTATTTTCGTCTTCGATTGAGTTTCTAATCCGAAATCTTCATATGTGCTTTTTGGTATTTATTAAACATATAAAAAAATGCAAGCTCGTTATAAATTTATATTCGAATTTTATTTGTCTACGCCGGAACGTCTGCTATGGGTCATCGTTTGTGGATCAACTGGCCGCCTTCGGGCATACACCAGCGCATACTAGGATATGGCAGGCATGTCATGTGTGGCCTACCACTACAAAAACAAGTTTTTGCGTTGTGTTAGAAAATCCTTCTTCCGCTTCCTAAGGACCGAACAAAAGTGAGTAATTAAGTTGCTGCAGCCTTCAAACCCAGCTAAAACAAAACACTGCAAAAAAAAGGGGAAAAAAAGTGAGGGTCCTTTTGTATGCTGCTGCTTTCCTTTTTTTTATCGTAAGAGCCGCAATGATCGTCGTCGTTGAAGTTTTTTGCTGGGTGATTTGTATCTTTCTATCCTCTGCTAACTTTTTTGTTTTATTCGCCGCTGTTCGCTACCTGTTCCAGATTTCTCTTTATTTTCGTCTGAGACGGGTACCCCATTTTTCATGCAAAGTTCGGAAAATGTTGGCACGGTCATTTTCTCGTTACTTTTTTGTTTTTGTTACGCTGCAGTGGCTGGTGCAATTGCTCTGGTAATCTTAACGTGTTGTTTGCGCACGTTTTAATGATCACCTATTTAGGTAAGAAACTGTGACAAGGCTGTCTGTAATTGATCAACCTTAACCTCTTACGGCGTAGTTCGAGTGGCTAAACGCCTTTCTTCCGCTTCCCAGATCCACTCCACACTCGTGTGATGCCCTAAGTGGCGTTTGAGACCGCTAAAAAGAGTGCTCTATCTTTGCTTATGCGCGTGTTGTTTTTTGATTGTCGTTGCAGTTGCGATCAGTGGATTCCGCTTCGCAAGCGGACTGGCCTTAATGAATTGTTTCAGCTGTTGGGGTGACAAAACGGGGCTCGCAAAGCGTCTGTTTACGTAGACTCCGAGTCGTCTAGAGGCGTTCGCCGCCGCTCCGATGGGTTTTCGGGGGAACTACGCCGCATTTACTGGTGGCCACAGCTGCGTGAGCGACTGCTTAGCGCGAGCTGATAACAGCTACCACAGTTCCTTTGCTACGTGCATGCGACACTATCAAGATTGCCGGTCCTAGCAATGTGACCTCGTTGTGAGCACGACCCCTGAAGCAGGCGATGGAGCAGGCGATGCAGCAGACGATGGAGCAGACTATGGAGCTCATTAGGGCTAGCTAGGGGGCGCTGAGGGGATCTACTAGTGATGACGTTTAGAGGAGGAAACGCGCAGGCCTTGTGTTCTAAGTGGTATTGGTCCACCCCACAGGTTTCCCCCTTCGCTCAGCGACAGTGCAGAGCGCGCTTTTGCGACCAATCGGTGTAGGAGGTGTCCGCCATTAAATTGCAAGCGCGATCCGCAAGGTTTGAGTTCCGCTCTATCTGTGTCTCTCCCTCTCTCGCCCTCTCCTTCATTGTCTCTCTCTCTCTTTCTTTCCGAGATCTGGGATCTCTAATTCTTGGTGCATAAAGCAACGCCGAGACCGGACGCTCGTGCTTGATACAAATATTTGCACTAACAACGTCATAAAAAAAATATTTTTTTTTTATTAAAGAAATAGTTGACACAGTTAAATCTTTATCTTTTTCCTTTTTTATTTAAAAAACTGCGAAGTGGTTTTTCACCATCCTAGCAGGAGAGGATTACGTCATATTTCGCAAAAAAAGAGTCACAACTATCAAAAGCTGGAGCATGTGCACAGTCGAACGGCAGTGAGTTCCCATACCCCATACCCAGTCCAGTACTCAAATGCGTTATTTTTAGGCTTATAGGATCTGATATTTCTTGAGTGATTTAACATTTCTGAGCGCTGGGAAGGTGGTAAAATATATGTTTTCGTTTAAGCCAGATCCATCGTTGTAGATTTTTTAAAATAATTCCAATCTAGCAATTTTTCGTCTGGTTTCAGGCGATTACAGTCTATATCTTTGTAATATTACAGCAACTGAAAAGAAGCGCCTAAAATCGAAAAAAAAATAAATAAATGATTCGCGCACACAATCGTTGAACTTTTTTACTTGTGCTCTGTCTTTTTTTTTAAGACATGGTTTCCAGAAAATTGACGCGCATTCTTAAAAGGATATAACAAAACAACTAATCCGATCAAACCTATTTTTTATCTACTGACATTTAAATATACATATTAAAAAAAATCTCTGACTGATCCGTTTAGAAGATTTTTTTCCGTTCTCGGGACTTCCGCAGTCGTGATGGCTTATTTCTTTTTTATGTCCGGTCATTAATGTTGCACCAGCTTAATTGTTATATAATGACTTAGAGCTTAATTCAAGGTTATAGATATAAGTGACGAATTTGAAGACTGAAATACGCTCCGAATAGTAGTAACCGCGAGAAAGATATTAATAAAACATTAGCAGTGGCTTAGCTTGGCTATGCCAGGATATACGTAGCGTGAGCTAAGGTTCAGCCGGTTATTCTTAGCTTTCCTGGTTGTCTAGGATTAGAATGATTATCATGCTTACTGCTGCTTCAATGACACACACACGGTATACGCATTATGTGACACATGTATATTTATTATTTTTTTTTTTTTGCTCAACGTCTGGTTTCTTCTCTATTGGTCAGTGTCGTAACACGCTGCCGTCTTTATTGCCCCAACAAAGTATTTAAAATTGATTGTCTGTCTCTGATACACAAGATCAATGGTGGTTCCCCATTGGGTAGGCGGCGCCGCTAAACTCAACGTTTCACGCATGGCACTACTTACCGGCGTCAAGTCTTTCATGTGCCAGTCTTTCACACACGTCGCACACATATCCAAACGGATTGTTTACGAAGTCCGTCTCGAAGGTCCGACTCGCACTGGAGCTTTCGCTAAGTTTCACCATATAGTCAGTCAATCGGCGAGCTTTGACGTCATCGACGGCGTCTTGTTGTTGCTGCTGCTGAGATGGTCGGACACGTCGCTCAGCCTCCTGGCGACGCCACTTTGCTAGACGTTCCTCCCTTTGCTCTGATGTCTCCGCAGCACGTTTAGCCTTCTTCTGTTCGTTCTTCCTACGCTCAACCGCTAATTGCCGGGCAACTACTTCGGGATCAGAGTTAAGCTTCGCCGCTCTTCTGCGCCGCTGAGGAGCAGTTTTGCTCTCCTTCTCCATGGCTATAGGTCTGTTTCTCTCGGCCAGGGGGAGCTGTAGCGTTCACGAGACGCGACCACAAAAGAAGCGCTTTCGATAGCGTCCGCGAGACGCGACCATTCCATGGTGACGTGAAGCGGCGTCCTAGCGTTCTATCATGTACACTCCACGGGCGTAAACTAGCGTCTGTATAGCTTCCCTCGGCGTCTGCTCGCGTCTGTCGCGGCAGACGCCTCGGCGTGCGGTGTCGCGGCACGCCGAGACCGGCGAGACGCGCGCGGTGGCGGCGGAGCGTGCGGCGGCGGCGGCTCCGGCGCGCCCGCCGTGCGCCGTGTGACGTCACTGCTCTTCACGCTTACGCAGACCTGCGAGGCGCGCGCGGTAGCGGTGGAGCCCGCGGCGGCGGCGTCTCCGGCGCGCCAGCTGTGCGCCGTACGTGTGACGTCACTGCTCCTCGCGCTTGCGCAGCACGGGGCACGGCTCATTATGCGAGCCACGCGAAACTGCTCAACCTCGGCCAGTGTAGCTCACGCTACAAAAAAATTCGGCAGATACATTTCAGGCTGCTTACAAATAGGAATGCAGAAGCATTCCTACACGCAGCGCATTCCTACAAGCAGTGCGCCACTTCTTTTTTCACACGGCACTCCGGCGGTGACATCACGCTCCCCCACTGAGCAGGCGCGGCGAACCCTGCCGGCTTCACGACGGCTTTCGTGACGGAGCATCTGCCTTGCTGTGCTTTTCTTTGTGTTTTATTGCGAATGGGAATTTAACTGCCGCTTTTCTTCTACAAACGGCTACAGACAGCGGTTACGGATAACGCAGGCTTCGCTCCATGGGAGAATTAATATTTTCGCATTAAGATAATGATAGGTGCTGCCCGATCTCGCAGTTCACATCTGGTGGCATCTGATCATCGTGAAATTGAGCGAACAGTTATCGGATTGCAGCCAAGGATACACAATCTGATGGAGGCAAATCAAGAAGCACTAAAAGTGTAACGTCATAGGGCGCTCGTCATTTTTGTGCGTTGGCCGTTACTGCGGCTAAACCGATCTTGCGCAGAAAACAGCGCAGCATCATGGGACGATCACTGATTGGTTGATCGGGCGAGAGAAATCACACAAAGAATTATGGCGAACGCCGTGACGCTGCACTTTTGAAGTCGATCGATTGGCTTCATGGGATCGTAGCGTCGTCTGCACTCATACTTGGAGTAAAACGAAGGATAGGACTTATTCTCGTGATTTCGACGCCCTTTGCATCGCTTCATAAAGCAGAAAAAATGTACAACTTTATTTTATTGTCAACGTGACCTCTGTGTGCACCAGACGGTGCACCCTAAGAAAAAAAAGGGGGACTAAAAGGGAGGGAACTTTGCATTTCCTCCTTGTGACCTATGAAGGGAGGAGACTGGTGGTGCTGCTCCCTTTCGCTCGTTTTGCATGACGCGCCTTCTACCGGGAGTCGGAAAAAGTAGGGAAATTTCCCCCATCTCCGTGATTGGTTCTGTTGGCGAGCAAGCGCTGGTGGTGCGCTTGGTATAGCAACAAAAACTGCGAGGTTTTTGCGTGATTGCCGGTGCGAGGAGTATTACTGAACTGCATTCGCGTGTGGCTTTGAACGGCACAATCGTCACGCGGGGTATTCACCGCCTCTACGTCTACAAGATTGCTCTTCGCTCTGTGACGGAACCGGGAAGCGCAAAGCCTAGAGAGGTGGGATAATTGAAATGGGAGATATTTCCTCCGTACCCAAGAAATTCGTGGGAATTTTGCTCCCCTCTAAAGGGAGAAATTTCACTTGCCTACGGGGGGGGGGGGGGTTTCCTACTTTTGACGAGTAACATAGGGGACCTTTTAGGGAGGAAGTACCACTCACTTTTCTTAGACCGTGGTTGTAATTTTGTAAAAATGACTCATACACTTGCAGATAGTTAACGTATTAATGGATGTTTGTGTAGCGACCACCTTCCCTAGAAGAAAGCTCAAATGTGCCATTTTTTTTATTTTGAATTTTTTCTTGTTCCTTTCAGGGGCGCCGAAGTTGCGCACGCAAAGTCAGCACGCCAGAAAGCGCTACTCACGGGATCGTCCTGACCTCAACGGAAATTCCCCTCGCACCCTGGATGTCAATAACGCAGTTTCATGTGTGTTTAATTTTTTTTTGTTCTGAATGTTATTGCCTACCAGGTTGTTTCTGGTGGTATATACTCACACTTCCTAGTCTTCATAAAGAAGTATTTTGATGGCCTTCTTGAAAAATATCTTATAGTTAGAATGTATATATTCATGATTCATCTGTGAAGCTTAAACTTCACAAGATGGAATATTAAATAGGGCATGTGCTCTATTTAGAGAATTCGTTTTGAGTTATTGGTGGTGGCGGTAGAAACTTTTAATTGTTTCTGATTTGTGGGGTCCCCCCCCCCCCCCCCCCCCTAGCTTCAGGTCCCCGCGTCCAGGGCCCCGCAGGCTACCACTATTTTTCTGGCCCTAGCGATCAGCTCTCGCTGTTCCTCAGGGCCCGATCCGAGTAGGGCAGTCTTCCAGGAGGATGTGGAAGGATTTGGTATGGGTCGGATCCCTTCTCCGAGTTGAGTCGGAGAGGCCCAGGTACAGTGATAGAGCGTGGGGGTCGCGGAGTTGCAGCTCGGGCATGTTCCTCGATAGCTGCCATGAAAGAAGAGGTGAAGGTGGTGTAGATTTGAAAAAAAGTCTGTGTTCGTATGCGCCTCCATTCGGTAGCTTCGCGTATGTTTAGGTCTTTGTGTGGAGGTGAATATGTCCTTCGCCCAGATCGGTAATATTCTGTAACCTGATTAAAGGGTTCGAGTTGCGGACTTTGTGTGGGGCGTTCTTCGGTTTTGTCTTCTGACTCTTGACGGTTGCAGACGGGTCGAGTCGAGTTGCTCTCGACCAACTCCTCTTCCCCATGCCGGGCTTCTCGGACGGTCAGTCCTCGAGCGAGAAAATTTGCACTCTCATTACCCTGAAGAAGAGTGTGGCCGGGTGTCCACAGTATGCAAATTAAAGGGAGTTCTTCGTGGGTTAGCTGGGCTAGGATTCTTCTACTGCATTTAGAAAGGAGTCCTCCTGCCCAGGCCCTGCAAGCAGCCTGAAAGTCGGTGAGTATGGTAACCGTTCCGTTTAAATTGTATCTCCTTGTGTGTTGGGGGCTATTTATAGCTAAGGCTAGGGTGCCTCAATGTCCTTCTGTTTAGGGTGATGCCACCCTTTGTAGTACCCGATGCCGACAGCACGCGCTCACGGGTAAATACAAAGAAATCGGCGAAAACAAAATGTCGCCATAGCACAGTTAGCGCCACAAACGCGTGCAGGAACACGCTCTTTCACGCCCTTCTGAACAAAAAAGAAAAATAAAAGTTTGGGACAAAATGGCCAGATGTCTCCACCCTAAGCAAAGTGCACATGAAGGCACCCTAGCTAAGGCTATTGCCGCCACCTCCGCTTCTGCAACGGACGGTGATCCGAGCAAAGAGGCAGCTGCTCGCCACTCACCGTTCGGGCCGCACACCGCGATGCAACTGCCCGAGATGTGAGTAGAGTACAAGGCCGCGTCCGCATAGAGCACGTCCGGGTCTTCCTGAAAGCGTCTGCGTAGGTACCTGACTCGGGCCCGTCTCCTTCGTGCGTGGTACTATCGGGTGCATGTTTCTGGGAATCGGCATTGTTCGAATCTTCGCGGCTATCGTCGGATGAGCCGGTTTCCGCTCCGATTCCTCTTCCTTTTGTGTTGAGTACCCGTCGTATCCCAATCACCTGAGCAGTGTTTGCCCCGTCCGCGTGCGGCCGAGGCGAGTCCTCTGTCCAATCTCCTGTGCCTCGACGAGCTCCTCTACTGTATTATGTAGTCCTAGCTTAAAGAGTCCCTCTGTTGAAGTGTGTTGAGGTAGGCCAATTACCATCTTCACCGCGATGTGCAGTGTAGCGTTCAGCAAATCGAACTCCCCCCGACGCAAGTTGTGGTAGGGAATGTGATAAGTTATCCGGCTGACTATCAGATCCTGCACAATTCGGATAGAATCTCCTTCCTTGAGTCCCCTTCTTTGATTGGTGACTCTTCGGATGAGGTGAGTCGTCTGTTGGCTCTGTTTTCGGATCATCTGGACGGTGAATGTAGCTTTCGCGTCTTTTTCTGATATAGTCCCAAAATCTTTAGTCTGTCCGTCTTGGGTACGGCTCTGCCGTCTATTTCGACGGTAATGTCCTGGAGTATCTTATTTCTGGTTGGCCCCCGGATGAGGAGAAGTTCAGATTTGTCTGTCGAGTATGAGAGCCAGATTTTTTTAGCGTACGCCTGAGTGGTTTCAGCCGCCGCCTGTAACGCGTCCTGAATTTCGCTGTCCGAGACTGTCGGCCAAGACCGTGATGTCATCCGCGTACAACGCGTGCCTGATGCCCGGAATAGCATCTAGCAAGGCCGGTAATCCCGCCATTGCAACGTTAAATAGTGTTAGAGAAAGGACCGACCCCTGACGTGTACCTCTTCCCGTGAGTTGGATGGGGCCGGAGCGCAGTTCCCCGATACCTAAAGTGGCTACTTGGTCGCTGAGGAACGAACGCACGTAATCGTACGTTTGTTTTGCGCATCGAGACCGGGCGGGACCTTTTGTATGGCGTCGTGAGACACGTTGTCGAACGCTCCCTTTAAGTCTAGTGCGAGTACGGCTCTAGTTTGGGCTCTGCTCGGGTGATCGAAAACGTCCTTCTTGAGTTAGTTGCAAAAGAACGTCTTGCGTGGAAAGATTGGGTCTGAATCCGAACATCGAGTTTGCAAAGAAGCTCGTCGATTCCAAATGCGGTTGAAAACTCCGGAGCACTACGTGCTTCATCAGTTTGCCCATGCACGACGTGAGTGATATAAGTCGCAATTTCTTGGGCGAGAGCGGCTTGCCTGGCATGGGTATCAGCGTAATGTCCGCTCTTTTCCAAGCTCGAGGAAGCTCGTCCGTGCTCCAGATGCGATTAAAGTATTCTGTTAAGGCCGAAATTGAGTCGTCGTCTAGGTTTTTTAAGATCCTATACGTGATTCCGTCCTTTCCTGGGGCTGTGCTACGGCTAATGCGTACATTACGTATTACCCATTACGAATTTCTTTCTCCGAGATGTCTGCTTCTAAGGGATGTTCGTCTTTCTCGTCTTCGCATGCCGGGTACTGGTGATAGTTTGGTCTGGGCCCTGCCGCGATGTATCGTTTAATCAAATTTTCCCAGAGACGACTTCTTTCCTCTCCACTTAGTGTGTGGAGTAGCTTAGCTAGGGCCTTATTGGTCTCCGTTTTGGCCTTTGTCGGATCCAAGAGGTTGCGAAGTATGCGCCATGTCGTTTTCGTACCTAGCGTGCCTGGAGTTGATCGCACATCCTGTGCCAATTAGCTTGAGTGTGGTCTTCAGCGTATTGTTCGGCTTCCTGCGTAAGCTCGGCAATGCGCTTCCTGAGTGTCCGGTTCTGTTTCTGTTTCTTCCACCTCTTCGTGAGGCCGTGACGGGCATCCCACAGGTGGAGGAGGTGCGGATCTACCTCGGGAGCTTGATCGGTTGTGAGCACCGTTTTTGAGGCCTTTTTCACGTCCGTCCTGAACCTGTTCTACCCAGCGTTTTAAGGCTCCGTTGTTCTGCGTGATGGTGATTCCTTCCGCCTTTGCAATGCGTAGCTGACTGAAAGAGTCCCAGTTTGTGAGTGTCTTTGGTTTGCTATGTTTTTTTCGTAGGTGGTTGGGAACTGCAATTTCCAGAATGTGGTAGTCAGAGTCCAAATTTTCCTCGAGATTTGCCCAAGTACAGTTTCCGCGCACTTTGATTAGAGAGATATCCGGGCAGGTATCCTGGGAAACGCTGTTGCCCCTTGCGTGTGGGCTGCCCCGGTTCCTTGAGGAGGGTTAGTTCAAGGTTTTCTATAACGACCATCAGATTCCTACCCTTTGGGGTGTCTCGTGGGTAGCCGAGAACCCCGTGCGGCGCGGCACCATGACAGAACAGCACACGACAAAGCAGCAAAGCGTCAAAACAGCACGGTGAAAACAGCACGCGTCAAAACAGCACAGCGTCAAAACAGCACGGCGACGAAATAGCACGCGTCAAAATAGCACGCGACTAAACAGCACAGCGTCAAAACGGCACAGCGACAAAACAGCAAAGCGTCAAAAGGACACAGCGACCGAAGAGAACGGCGTCAAAACAAAACCGCGACAAAACAGCACAGCGTCAAAACAGGACATTGACAATACAGCTAAGGTTTGGCGTTTTCGATTTTTATTATGTTGCAATTCGGCGTGCTTTTTTCGGTTTTTATTTCAAACCTATTTTTACGGTTTATTGTGGTGAATATTTGTAGACCCATAAACTTCTCGGTTCTTTTCGGTTTATTGACGAAAACCCGTATACTGACGAAAATGCAATATTTAAAAGCGTTTGCTTAAAATGTATAGTGAGTAAATCAGGTACTGGTTTCCTTATTTTTTGCTGTCTGTGGCAGCTGACGCGACCTCGTTCTGCAAGACGCACTGAGGCCCTATCGTGACCTGACACTATCGTCCTGTGCTCGTATTTGTACACAGGACGAACATAATAATAATAATAGCTTTATTTACCGAAGTGGTAGCTTCACTACCACTTCGGTCGGTCTTGTGACGCGTTTAGTGTTCGTTCGGCAAATGACGGTCAGAAAGGGGTCCGTTAAGATTCAACACGATGTGGCAGACATCGCCTTCTCGTTTTTGTGTGGTTGATCTGCAGTGCCCATATTGACATATATCTCGGAATACATCGTTCAAGTCCGCTAAGTTTATGGTTAGTACACTGGACCCGAATTGTTGGAAACGAGTGACCGCTGTTTTACGGGGATTCTTCAAGATTATTTATAGAATCAGGCACTGTCTATTCTTCCCGCAGACAGGAAAATAATTTCCCCGAAATTCCACCCGCAGTCGCCTCCCAATAGCTGGCTGAAATCATGCGACAACTACCAGAAAATACTGACTTTCTTGTTCTCCCGGCATTTTGAGGAAACATGTTTCATAGGCGACTTTTCGTAAATACACGTTTCATAGACACGTTTGGTCGACACTAACATATCACCGACACTCGCTACGCGAATTGCACGCTGCAGGGACATTTTTTCGCGGGTGTGTCGATCACTGGCCGGCAGCACCGTCCACGCAGCTTCGCGGCGACATTCTGCGACGGCTCATTACAGAAATGTTAACCGGCGTGGCCCACCGTACAAGAAATTTGCGGCGACAATCTGGGGTGACTTCTTTCCAAAAAACAAAACAAAAGAGGCTAATCATAGCTGTTTGTAAAACAATCTGTCAATAATACATCCTTCGATGAACTGATTGCCACCGCCAATGAGAGGCGTCTGCGGGCAGAATTTCGGGGAAATTATTTTTCCAGCTGCCGGGAGAATAGGCAATGTACCTAAGAATTACCCCTGTTCTTGTTTGCTTTGCAATCTTCTCAGCTGTATAAAAGCTTAGACATACCTTTCTACATTTCGCAGAGCGCTTGCACGTTTGTACTTCTCTACGGGACATGCTGTGCGTAACAAACTTCTAGGAGATTTGAAAACAAACTTCTGTGTCTGTCTTCCTGCCCATTTACAAACGCCTGCGCGAGTAGATTTTTTTTACGGGTTTTCTTCATGTTTTAAGTAGGTTAATTCAGTTCGGGACATCTTTAATAAGTTTTAGATATCCGACCTTCCACATGGTGCCCATTTAGGGTTAACGAATAATTGGCCTGGGTGCCAGATGCTAGCTTGAGTGCGATTCACTTCAACACGCAGTGGTCAGCGAAGGGAATTAATGCCACGGCTATGCTTCTACTAGAGCAAGTGAGCCAGTCCTGCCTTTCGTGGCTTGATCGCGTCTATTCATTTGCTTGTGCGTGATACATCCAGTTGCATAGTTGAGAAAGAGCTGATGGTGGCCAGTCATTCTTGACATCACGACGACTTGGTTGAGGTTTCGGAAAACCTTCTAGTGTATTGTGAGCCAAGCTCTTCAGACCATCTCGATGATACATAAACGAGTGAACTTATGTAGAGCCTTGGACGTCGTCAACTTATGCGGAAGAAAACTGGAGTAGTCGCTTGAGTTGGATTACAAACAATGCTCGAGAAAGAGCGGCTGTGTGTGTGTAAATGCGGGCATATCTTTTTCAAATGACAACCCGCATGCGGATATTTTTTCATAGGTAAAGGAGACCTTGGGTAGGTGATTTTGATGTACCGCTAATTATTTGAGCAATTCGTTCATTTTTGTTTTGCTTAAACTTTATTCAATAAAGGTAAAGCAGCCGTTCATTCCAGTATTACTTTTAACTTCTTGATGCGCTAGGGCCTCTAATAATGACATTTTTACTGTAATAGCTTGTATTACCCTGTACCAGTTCATCTTGCTGCAAGCTGTACCACTTGAGTTACAATAATAAAAAATATCAACACTATAAGTAAAAAAAAAATCAAGCTGCTTTGATTTCGGTAAGCATGACGTGAACCCTTCCTTGACCGAAGTTTTTTATTCTTGTTTTATTTTTGAATAGTACAAAGACGTCAATGCACATATGTTCTTTTTATTATCTAATGGGAACACATGCAGTGCTTGCAAGCTTCTAAGCATCGAATGAAAATTTTGAGGTTAAAAATTTGTCGCGATTCTTTTATTTTTTTTTTTTAACGCATCCGCTTCCACTAGATTCCGGGAGTATCAAACTCCGTACCGGAGGCACACAGTACAAGTTTTTACACATTTAATGGTGAAAAATGGGTGTTGTAGCAACTTACACCCTCGGCTAAACACGTTTATCACCCTTAAACCTAGTAATACACCCTCATAATTTTACCGAAAGGGGTGCTGTTTCGTGTTACACCCTCCATTTAGTGAAGGGTGTATGAAGGGTGTAGAAGAGGGTGCTAACTAAATAATACGAAAAGGTTTTGGAAAGCTTATATACGGCTCTCTTCATAATGTACAGGTTACATTTCTGCTTGAACAGCAACAATTGTTAGCAGTCTTATTTTTTATAATGTCAGTTGTAATTTATGCAAATAGCTGATAATAAAGTGCCTTTTTTGCATACAATTTTTATGTTTCCAAACAAAAGTTTATATATGAGTTCATATTTATTTTCTTACAAATTACTCCGTACTCAAAAATTGGAAACCAGGGAGAAATGTTCAATACAATAATTTTTTACAAATATTTATTGATGGAAGTGTACAGTAAGAAAATCAGTTAGTCTCGAGTTTATATCTGACAAGATAACAGGAAATAAAATAAAGTAAATATGTTTAACAAATATTCATGACGTGCTGCTAGAACCTGTCACATGACCATTTCAACCTAGGTAAAATATTCATTTGAGAATAAGATTACATGCACAATAACTCACACATATAAAGAGGCAGAACCCATAATAAACCAGTCCGAGACATCCCATACAAAAATGGTCTATGGTCGTCTATGAAAAATTAAATGGCAGGCTATCACCTCCACAAGCCCTGTATGGTCGGCCATAGAAATCCATAAATACAGCTACTGCCAGCTTTGAAAAGTCTAGGGCCCTGTGTCTAAAGTCAGGGAACCAATACATTTTATTTACCCGACTATAGAAAATTCTATGGTCCTGAGTCCAAAAACTCAGGGCCATGCTTCAATAACAATAATATTAATAATATTAATAATAATAATAATAAATAAGTTTGTGTTTTTAGCAGTGTCCAGGGGCATCCAATTGGTCTTCTTGCTGGCGCAGTTCAATAGAAAGCACAAACAGACGCTTGCGCGCGTGCAGGCACACACATACACGCGCGCGCACGCACGTACACACGCATTCACATGCACAAACGCACGCCCGCGCGCAGACTCACACGCATGCACAAGCACAGACGCACACACACCTGCACGCGGACGTATCTACGCGCGCGCGCACACACATGCACGCAAACAAATACGACGAAGGAAATGTTGCTTGAGCTAGTTTCGGTTTTGCACAAAAAACGAAACTGCCTAAAGTCTAAATAAAACCTACGATTTACAAAATTTTTGTTAAATTTTTACATTATTATTGTAGTGACATTCTTATTGTTACTAATATAATAATGATTAGCTTCGTTTCGTTCTGAAAAAGCAAGAAAAAACTCTTGAAGACTGCGCAAGACCATCGCTATTGCAATCAGTTTCCGTTGGGTTGGCGTTGGATGGCTGTTGGAGGTGTAGTGGCTTCAGAAATCTCCTTTCTTTTTACGTTTTAGCTGTTTTAGCGGATATTATAGATATCTTCCTTACGAAGACCGTGTTCAAGAATAGCAAGCGATGACTGAGACCTGGGAGACGGTCTTGCCAACGCCCGTAAGTTCAGGACAGCATCGACGACTCGTGCAAACGCCAGACTTGTGCCTATCTCAAATACTCTACTCAAGATACTGTATCTTAAATACTTTTTGGAGTATCTTGGTATCTTGCAAATACCTTTGATGGAGAGTATTTAATACCCTATTTTAATTACAATTCCGAGTATCTTGTACTCATTATCTTAAATACATTTTTGACGATCCGCCATTTTCCGAGTTTTTCGGTATGAAGTGGCGTGGGCGTGGCACGAGCACACGTGAACATTCTTTCGAGCAACCGAATCCTGTTGCTAGCTTCGACTAGCTACGGTGACTTTAACTGAGCTCGTGAAAATATCGCTTTTTTGCCAACTGTGACTCATATTTCAGCCCAAAGTTCGTACAATGAAGGTTCTCCTCTCGCCTTCCCGAAGGCGCCTTTTGTTTCTATAGAGTTCCCCCCCCCCCCCCCAAAAAAAAAAAAAAAAAAAAATCCTCAAACAAAAGGTGTGGTTTTACTGAGGTAAAGATGCCACCCTGAGGCGCAAGAAGACCGGGAAACGATCCTACGGGAACAATGCAGACTTGAGTGTCAAGAAAATAACAAATAGAAGAAAATGAGAAGTGGACACACACAAAAAAGAGACCTTTTTGTTTCGCTTTTTGTATATCTGACCCTGCTAAGGCAGAGTGCTAAGGCAAAACGTCGAGTTTTTTCTTTGTGTTGTCAGTCCGGCACTTATTTCTGTCGCGAACACTGATAAGCAAAAAACAGTACAGGAAACGAACTAGGAACTGGATGTCCTCTCAAAATGCCAACAAAGTGTCCCCCGACGTTGAGTACTTTTTTTTTAATTGAATTTTGAATTGGTTTTATTCAGAACCCAACCTACTTGAAAAAGGTGCGACCATTGCCGTGGCTATTATGTGGGTTCTTTTTGTGATCCATTCACTCATATCCGTGTCCCATGTTCGTTTATAGTGAACTCCACGTATAGGGAATATGGATTTAAACGATGCGTCTAAGGTGCGCCCGAGGATGTGATATTCAGCGATGTCACTATTGGCGAAGCGCTCTGACCCGTTTGTCACCCCCACACCTCGGTGTTTACCCAACACAAGGCACATAGGCTTTGTGGGCATGGTCGTGTCATCTTTTTTAATAGAGCGGGAGGCACAGTATAATGAAAAAATACCAACAATTAGTGAAGTGACGTTAAGTGCCGGATCTCCACCGAAAGCAGTCGTCAGAGGATGCGAACTTGACCCACTTGGGATTTTGTGCTGAGCTGGGCACCCTGCATGCTGCATTGTTCATGTAGGCCGGAGTGGTAACAAAAGAGCTCCTCCTCCCCCTCACCGGAGAACACGAACTCCAGCCGAACGCTGACGCCGCGCCGAGCGCTGAGCCATTGTATTTGTTGTCCCCATCCATCTAGTTCTAAAGTTAACCGCTTGGGGCGCCACGGTCTGATCTCCCCTAGAGTTCCTGTATAGACGCTTTACAGCAGCTGTTCATGGGCGCCGCCATAACTGACCTTCAGTTTTTGTTCCCTCTTATTTTCATTCGCTTGACTTCATCATTTCCACAGCAGGACAGGTTATTGCCATTTTAAAGGGCCCCTGAAAAGAAAAAAAAAGTTTTTTTTCAAAACAGTCTGGTTGGGACACGCGTGTCAAAATATGAATTTTAAGCGAAAAAAAATTTTTTTTAGAGCAATATTGACTGCGCCAGACGCAATTTAGTCGGTCGTCACCTCCTTTCCACTTGTTCTCTCTCTCGGCATTTCGGGCGCGTGGAGGAGAGGTACTCCCCGCCTCTTCGTAGTGGATCGGCTTGGCTGCTTGGCTGCGCCCCGTACGAGAGCCATGGCTTTTTCCTGTGTCTGCCGGTCGCACGTCGTACCGCGTCGTACAGCCAGTACAGCCGATTCACACGACGGACCGAATCGCGATTTTCGTCCGCAGACCGTGTACCAAGTGACCGGCTCGTCACCGATTCCTGCGATCAGCGCCTCGTCCGCGGACGCGCGGACTGATAAAGTCAAGCGCCTTTTTCACTCGCGGATTTTCGGCGAGATTGACTTGAAAAGTGTTTAGTCTGGCAACGGTTTATTGTTTTCTTGTTTTGTTTTTGTTTCTGGGCGATGAAAACAAAAGTGGCGCATCGTTGTGTTTTGTGCGTTCGCTGGTTTATTTTGTCAGGCGTTTCTTCGTTCCACGTGTGAAAGGAACTGCAGAAACTTTGTCTGGCTGATGCGACGCAGGTTCCGGTACTCCTCCGGGTCCGCGTCAAGAAGCTTCCGTCAAAACTCGTCTAGCACGCCGCGATAATTCTTGCACGTCCAATCAGGATTTCAACGTGCAAGACCTCTCTTGTGGCTGTGGTGAAGAACTTGAGTGTTGTGCACGAGCGCGGAGTGCGTGAAGGCATCTCCAAACGCCCCTTCGCGAGCCCAGAACTTCGTCGCTTCCACGCGAAACCCTTCTCGCGCAGGACCATGCCTGTGTCACTCTCATGCTTTGGGTTAGTAAAGCTAGTGGCGCTTCGCGCGAAGCCTATCACGGTGTTTTGTCTCGATCTGTACGTAACAGCGGCGTACGATTCATTATCGCGGTAGCGAGCGTCGATTTCTCTCTTGGACAACGGTCCAACGGTGCGATGTTGGAGTTTCGCGGCACTGTGGGGTGGGGACCAGGTTCGGTCCGTCCTCGCTGGCGTCTGCTCGTCGTCTCCCTTGTGTGGATGCGCTTGGGCAGCGGCTTGGGAGACAGACGAACCGCGGACATGTCGTCACGTGATCAGTCAGTCCGTCGTGTGAATCGGCACAAGCAACAAGCCCTCTTCAGGAGGTCTTCACATATAAACGCGATAAAACAATAAAACCACCCGAGGACGCGAGACACGTTGCAAGACGGCGACCATGACAGAAAAAAAAAATGGCAAAGCTTTTGCTTGTTGTTTTATCCGAACGGAAGTTACGATTTTGTAAAACGTTTGTAAACAATTACGACGTTCATTCGATGGATTGTTTTTTAAACCTAAAACAAATGTAATTCAAAAGGCGATTTCAAGAGATCACGAAGATTTTATAACCAACATCTAACCTGTCACTCATTCTATTGGCCAATGAGAAGCTGATTTGAATGACCATCGTTACCAATGAGAAGCCGAGCTGAATGACCATGGAATTTGCGCGCAAAACTTCAAATAAGTCTCTCGCCGTCAATATTGCTCTAAAAATTATTTTTTTTTTTCGCGTAAAATTCATTTTTCGACACGCGTGTCCCAACCAGACTGTTTAAGAAAAAACTTTTTTTTCTTTTCAGGGGCCTTTTAAGTGTTACTGTGTCCTTCCCCCCAGCATAGGCCGTTGTGGAGACTCGTCAACGCCCGCTTCAGTGGCTCGGCATCTCGGTAAGACAAGAGAAGGGCGGCTATGGCGGCTCAATCTGGCGCGTGTGTAAAGCGTCTATAGCAGGGGTCTCAAACACGCGGCCCGCGGGCCGCATGCGGCCCGCAACTCACTTGGACGCAGCCCGCCGGCAACCGGCTACGAGTCCCGGTTCCCTTGTCTGGAGCACTAGAAGTATGACGTGCGCCATCGGGATCTGATCTCGTCGATTCATTTTCGCTTGAAAAGTGGCTCTACTATTTATACTTTTATACTTATGTGTGTTCCTTTGACCTTTGTTTCGCTTTATTTCTTGCTTCCCAGCTTTTTGTAATGTACAACGACTAGGCTGCAAGCGCGAGCTATTCGTTGAAGGGTACATTTCGGGTGCGCGAACGTGATTCTTCCCTACCAAAAAGCAAACACCATTCCTAACTGTTTTTACAGACATAGGAACAACAGTGTACCTGCTCTCTTGTTGCATTCAAACTTTCAGCTCTGAAATAAATGTTGGGGCGCAAACGAGCTGATGTACATTGAACAGGATTCAAAAACCTCGAGACTGCAGGTAACGACACACACTCAAAAGTCTTTTGAGTGTGTGTGTCGTTATTTGCCTGTCTCAGTTTTTTTAATCACATTCCAGCACGTTGGCGGTGGGGTGTCATTTTAGTTCTTGTTATCACACCAGTTCAGGGCCCAAAGTAGTCATATAAACAAATCAAATCTAAAGATGTCACTGGAAAAACTGTGGGTTTGCAAAAAAACACAGAGCACGAGGTCCTTTCTCATTAAAATCTTTTAAACACCCCTCCCCCCCCCCCTCGTCTTACGATGGCCCTCGACCTTTCCGGTGTGGGCTATTTGGCCCCCACACTAAAATGAGTTTGAGACCACTGGTCTATAGGGAGTATTCACTGGCGGCCATAGCTGTGTGCTCGGCTGCGGAGCGCGTTCTGACGGCGAGCTTCCGCAGTTCTTTCGCCACGTGCATTCCGCACCACCAAGATTGCCGGTCTTGGCAGCCTATTAATGCGAGCTCGTTCTGAGCATGCGCTCTAAACAGTGATATCAAATATGGCGGCCAGTGAATACCTCCTATAGGCTGTCTACGGGAGCCAGAGTTGCGCGTTTGATTCCACGTGCCGCGTGCCGCCCTCGCCGCTATTCGCCGAGATCCGATCACGTGAGGAGCCGGATCAAGTGTCGTGCAGCAAAGTAGACGTTGCACGCGCCCCGGCGTACGTTCCCCGGCTTTTGAGCGCGCCGCGCGCCTCGAACGCGCGGCGCTGCTATTCGCCGAATTCAGTCACGTGAGGAGCTGAATCCACATGCCATGCATGAACGCGCAACTCTGGCTCCCGTAGGGAGCCTATACAGGAACTCTAATCTCCCCAATAGCTAAAGCGACCTCTTTCTTGTTGTCCCAGAAATGCTTTGTAACATCTATCAGTGATATTGCCACGCGCGTCGCCCAGCGAGCGCGTGGCTCTCGCGCGGAGGCTCTCGCGCGAAGGCTCCATGTTCGATACCAGAAAGCGGATTTCTCTTTTATTTATTCCTTCAACTTGACATTCTGGTAAGTTCGAGAATTTTGTCGTCTGATAGAGTTACGAATGTTCTACGCGCCGAACTTTCTACGCCGCATGTTCCAGAAACCCACGCGGGTACAAAAGGTGCTCCGAGTGGTGGTCCGGAGTCAGTCTCACCCCAGCGGTCGACCCTGCTGTTTCGCCGACACCGACGCCTGCCTCGCTAGCCTTTCTTTATTTTGTTTTGGGAACAAGTTCGCCCCATTAAACGTTTAGTTTCTTCAGTTATTCGCCGCCTCATTATTTATCATTCGTTGCAATATTTTGCTCTTTATAGTCGGACTGCATAAAATAGCCCTGATACTTTTTTTCCCCGCTTTGTGTTGTTGCGTGCTAATAAACCATTCTGGTAAGTTCGAGAATTTTGTCGTCTGATCGAGTTACGAATGTTCTACGCGCCGAACTTTCTACGCCGCATGTGCGTATTAGCGCTTGTCCCGTCCTCTCCTCGTCCCGTGTTTTTTATTGTGCGCTTGTTGTCGAAGTGAAGAACAAATTAAGCAATGCGGAAGTATCTTCAAAAGTAACTGAAATACATTTCTGAGTATTTGTACTCTACTCAAGATACTTTACTCTGAAAGTAACTTGAGTAGTATTTTAAGTACTTTTTGAAGCAGGTATTTAGTAACTTAACTTAAATACTTTTATCGAGTATTTTGTCCAACACTGGCAAACGCCGGTAAGCAACTTTCTTTTGTTTCTGCGAAGTGGGCTGCTGTTTCAAACTTTGTCGTGTACCGTGTGCTTGCTAAGCTATGTTTGATTCTAACTACGCTTCTGCCCTGTGTTATTTCGCTATTTGAAAAGAGCGTTTCTTCTTCGAAACCTCTGGTTCGCTCCGCAGTGTGAGGAAGATTGCCGTGCGGCGGAACTGTGGGCATGTTCTTGGCGCCGTCATCCGACACTCCTCCGACGACGCTTTTGCGGAGCGTTCAAGTGCCGTCTGACGGCAGTTCAAGCATTCAGTCGCCGTCCCAAAGTGTTAATGACAGGTCGTGCTAGTTCTGACGTCTTGTCCCAATGGCCGCTCGCCACCGATTTGTTTCATAAAGCGGGAGCGAAAAAAACGTTACAAGAGTGAGCAGCATGATTTTTTGCCTAAGCTAATGACTGTGCCGTAGAGACGCGCGGTCTTTTCGCGTTTGCCGAACCGGCAAACTTTCAAAGCTTACGGTTGTATGATGTAAAAAAAACGAAGAGTTTAGAAGTCACGTTTTTTAGTGGTGGCGAAAGCCCTTACAAAAAGCAGAGCAGCTAGAAAAACCAAGAACATAAAGAAAGGTAGAAAAAATGAACTTAAACGCCAATTGTCCAACCTGAATATTCTATGGAGTTGAAAGACTACCACCGTATCAACTCGCCCGGTTATTTTTTCTGTCAAAGAATAATAGCCAAAGTAAGAAATAAATAAATGCCAACTGTTAATTGGTTACAAATAAGTAATTTATGCTGTGCAGCCCTACCCTACTGTACTCTTTTTATGATACGAGGGAATGTGTAAATGTATAGGGCAGTTCATAGCAACCATTTATGTCGGACACATTTTGACTAAACGTTTCTCTAAGAGCTCGAAGTTATATAAAAACATGTTCTTCACAAATTAAGCCGCACCACTGAATGCACAGTAGCATGTGACTTGTATGTATGTTCTCAGCAAAAGAAACTTGTATGTATGTTCTCAGCAAAAGAAAAGGATGCATTCAAAACGCGCCAATCATTTTGTTTCCTCTCTCTTAGAGCTTCTTTCAGGTACACACAAAATGTGGGTGTCTACGTCTAAAAGAGTGGAATAGACTTTTCCTGTAGGGCTGGAAGGCCTGACTCAGTTTGGCTAGCGGCTTGAAACCTATGGGAACCTGGGGAACTGCATTACAATAGTGAGAATGACACCCGCCTTGCACTTCCTCAACAATGGCACCATGAGGAAGGGGGAGCTGCCCTAAAGTGAATGCGATGGCAGGTGGGTCGTTTCAGTGAACCCTCTGTTGAAAATTAAGATTAAAACGATCCTTCCTCGCGCGCGGGGATGGGGGTGGTTAGAGAGAAAAGAAAGAAGTTGAAGTAAATCGTTCACCAGAGCTGGGTCGTCCTGTTCCTTTCCTCGACGAGTGCCCTCGAGGCGCAACATTTGGTGCCGAAACCCGGGAGTTGAACGAGGTTGGACGCCGCATTGGTGAATATGGATCGACTAAAGAAGAAACGAGCGGTCCGACGCAGCCAGAACACCAAGCTCATAAATGAGATACGAGCTGCGCTAGAGTCGGAACCCATGGACTCCAAGAGACTTGAAAGTTTACGTGACAGACTGCTTGCTAGCAACGACAAGCTTCGGAAAGTCAATGAGGAGATAGAACCCCTCATCGACGACAACGACTTAGAAGAGGACTACAACACCGTGGCTGACTTCGAGGACGAGGTCGCAAGGATCGTCAGCGAGGTGGGAGCCCAGACGACACTGCAACCGCCACGCTCCGGAGGCGACAGAGGTAGCAGCTCCCATATGACTGGAGTGAAGCTACCAAAATTACAACTGCTGCAGTTCCAAGGTGAGCTTACACAATGGCAACCCTTTTGGGAACAATTCGACGTCGCGGTACACCAGAACACAAGTCTTTCTGAGCCGGAAAAGTTCCAGTACTTGCGCTCTCTTCTCGTTGGACCAGCAGCCAGTATGATCTCCGGACTACAAGCCACCGCAGCATGTTATCAAGATGCGGTAGAGATGCTGACCGAGCGTTTCGGGGATAAACAACGAATCGAACGCGAATATCTGGGAAGACTGCGTAAACTACCAGCTGTGAAATCTGAGCGCGACGTACAGGGACTACGGAACGTATACGATCACGTGCAAACAAACATCCGTGGCTTGCGGTCCCTGGGTATTTCGAGTGATACATACGCAGCTATGCTGGTTGATATACTTCTGACCAGCTTGCCATCACAGATCGTAGTGGAGAACTACCGCATCAAGAGCTATATGCAACAACTGGTTCCTCCTACTCTCACTGAACAGATTGCAGCCACTTCCAGTGGTACGACACGTCGTGAGGCTATGGTTGATACACCGAGGAATACGGGAGAAGAGCTAGCTAAGCTGCTACAATTTCTACGGGTAGAAATCGAGAGCCGCGAGCGATCCTCACGTGACGAGCGTCCATCGGCGAATCTGCCACCATTGGCTTCTAGACCTCGAGAGACTATCTCGATTCCTTCAACGATGGTTCTGCAAACCTCAAGTCGTCTAGATGACGCTTGCTTCTTCTGTGGAAAGGAGGATCATGGTGCCAGCACATGTTTTTCCGGGAGCTCCTTAGATGAGAAGAAAAGGCGGCTTGCACAGGATAGCCGATGTTTCCGATGCACGAAAAGAGGCCATCGCTCTAAGGATTGTCGCAGCAAGGCTCGATGTACCAACTGTAGCGGGAGACATGCCGTCTCCATGTGCAACCCGGAGTGGCGGCCACAATCACTTCGTCGTGGAGCTCCGGCCGAGAGCGGAGAAACTACCGACGTCTTAACGGCGGGTTCCACATCTTCACCTAGCGGCAACAGTGTTCTCTTGCAGACTTTCAGGGGCTGGATTGTGACTAACAAGAAGTCTGCTTACATTCGCGGCATCGTAGACGGTGGAAGCCAGAAAACGTTCCTCCGAGAGGACGTGGCAACAAGGCTTCAACTGGATAGTATAGGGTACCTCGACCTGAAATTCAACACCTTCTCCAGCAAAGAAACAAACAATCCCAGCCAACGATTAAAGGTAGTGCGTCTCCATCTGCAATGCCAGTACGCTACGGCGAGCCATGTATTGGATTCCGTGGTTGTCCCGTTCATATGTAAGGAGCTTACAGAAACACCAGTCGATCACTCGTTCATACGAACCATCTCAGGCGAGCTCGCGGACGAGTTGATGTTCTATCAGTGAAATCAGAAGCTGGTGTAAGCCTCCTGATAGGCGCTGACCAGATGTGGCGACTTCTCACGGGAGAGATTCGACGCGCTGAAATTGCCACCAAGCTGGTGGCCATTTCAACTGTGCTGGGATGGACGTTCCAAGGGACGATCATCGCTGCGCAGGCGCTATCATGTTCCATGAATGCGGTTGTGTGTGTTTTCAGCGTTAGGGATAATCACGAAGACGACTCCACCGCTTTGCAAAAGGTTTGGGATTTAGACATCCTTGGCATCCTGGATGAGCCAACGACTGCACTGCGGGATCATAAGAACGCAATGGGACACTTCAACGAAAACATCCCAATGAAAGGAGGGCGCTATCAAGTCGCTCTCCCCTGGAAGCACACCTCGTCAATCCTGGGGAACGACTGTGATGTAGCGCACACCAGACTACACAGCTTGATCAGACGACTGAAGCGGGATAGCACCGTCGCAGAGTCCAACGAGGCAATCCCACGCTATATGGATGACGGGCAAGCAAAACGAGTCAAGGAGGACACCCAGAACAACGGACCCGTCTCCTACATGCCCCATCGAGCGGTGGTTCGAGCGGACTCAGCGACAACGAAGCTTCGAGTCGTCTTCGACGCCTCAGCTTACGGACCAAACACTGGATCCCTGAACGACCAGGTTGAAACGGGCCTGAAGATGAAAACTTCCTCCTGACAGGAGGTCTGACTTTGGAGAACTTTGGAAGCTACACGAGGATGCTGTGGGTCACGGCTTGGGCCCTGCGCTTCGTCCAAAATTGTCGACCACCGAGAGGGACAACGGAGCTCTCCTTGTCGGCAGCGGAAATTCGAGACGCAGAGCACTTGTGGATGAGACATGTCCAGAATAAATGCTTTGACGCCGAGATTTGTGCTCTGTCTCGAAGTCAAGCAATGATGACGGAGTTACGTGAGAGGTTTTGTCTACCCAGCGCCCGGAGGACGATGAAGGCGGTGATCGGAAAGTGTCGAGTACGCCGACGCTTTTCTGCACAGCCAGCCTGTGCACTAGTCGCACCGCCACCGCAGAACAGAGTCCACAAGGGCCACACCTTCCAAGTCGTAGGAGTCGATTTTGCGGGTCCTTTGTTTTGTCAAGACCGACGGTGACGACGTAAATTCTTACACTGCCCTTTTCACTTGCCCAACCACTCGAGCTGTACACCAAGAGCTCGTCTCTTCCGTAGCCAAGACACCCCTTCTTCTGGCACTTCGACGTTTTGTGGCTCGCAGAGGAATCCCGAGCACAATTTACAATGAGAATGCTCTAACGTTCAAGATGGCTGCGAAAGACTTGGGTACTCTGTGGGAAATAATGCACAGTCCAGTGTCGCAGGATTACTACAGCGCTCCAATAATCACGTGGAAGTTCATCATGAAGAGAGAGGAATGGTGGGAACGACTGGTGCCTTCGGTAAAGGTCTGCCTCCGAAATATACTTGGACAAGATTGCGTATCGTTCGAGGAGCTGACGACTATCTTGATTGATGTTGAGGCTACAGTAAACTCGCGGCCCTTGGCATACCCTCAAGCAGATGCTGGCGAGCCAGCAGTCTTGACGCCAGCACTATTTCTCATCGGGAGAAGACTGACCACACTGCCTGAGGTCGAGCCGCCCAGGCGTCGTCTGAGCAAACCCTTTTCCGACGCTGGAAGTAGCGGCAGCGCGTCGTGGACCAATTCTGGAGACGTGGGGAACAAGATCTCCAAAAGAATCGCTCAGCACATCTCGCCCGACCCGCTGGCAGCAGCGAAAGTTGGGGACGTGGTTTGCTGCGCGATGACCGCACCACAGGTCACCTGTGGAGAACCGTCCGCGTCACCGAGGTCTTTCTGTGTAGAGACAGGCATGTGCGAGCATGCGCCATCAGGTTGCCCTCAGGTACATCCACACGAAGACCGCTGCAGCTGTTGTACCCACTGGAGACCTGGTGATCAAATGAGCGGTTTGCTCATTTGGGGGGGAGGATGTTGAAAATTAAGATTAAAACGATCCTTCCTCGCGCGCGGTGATGGGGGTGGTTAGAGAGAAAAGAAAGAAGTTGAAGTAAATCGTTCACCACAGTCATGCATTAATTAACAAAAATAGAAACGAGGATGCAAGCTAGCTATACAGGCTAAACACGAATAACTTATTCAAGACGGGTTCTCATGAAGATGACACAAATGCAGAGAAGTTTCGAATACAGCTGAGTTTTAATGGGCAAAAATTGAATAGGCGACCCAAAAGAGGAAACGTAGGGGAGAACTTGAAGGGAATTCCTTCCTGGACCTTACAGCGTTATACTGTTCACAACTCCTAACATACCCAAAAACAGTAAACGCCAAAAGCAACCTACTAGCATCTGGGTGAATCTGATTAAACAAATAACAGGGAATGCCCTTGAGCTTTCAACCTAGGAAATAAAAAATATCATGCACGACATCAAGATTTCAAAACACAGACGGACATCACACCTGTTTCTAATGAAAAATATAGGCCATGAAACTTCTTCCACTCGATGGCAAAACCCAGGGAAGGCATTCAACAGATTTCTAGGTTTCATCATTGTTATTGATTCTTTACAGTATACACTTGCGGTCACTCTCGTTGGTCAAAATTACTTCAGTAGTGTTCTATAAGGCCGCGCAATTATTACATTAGATCACGTGTTTTGACACAGCTGAATGCAGATCTTATTTTTACGCAACATTTATACTAAGTTCAATCGGTCCTTAATGCAGGGTTTTGTCGCTTGAAGTGTTCTATGAGTCGAGCGACACTTTCTAGAGGTCCTTGGGACATGTCATGCTGTAGGCTTATGTATTATTGGCTATTCTTTGTTACTTTGTGGTATATGGCAAGCTGTATTAAATTTATTGCAGGTCCCAGCTGCACCAAGCGGTGCAGCTGGACCTGCAAAATTATTTCAGTAGTGTTCTATAAGGCCACACAAATATTACATTAGATTACGTGTTTAGACACAGCTGAAAACAAATCCTTATTTTTCTGCAACATTTATACTAAATTCAATCGGTCCTTAATGCCGGGTTTTGTTGCATGAAGTGTTCTATGAATGAAGCGAGACTTTCTAGCGGTCCTTGGGGCATATCATGCTGTAGGCTTATGTATTACTGGCTTTGTTGCTTTGTGGTATATGGCAAGCTGTTTTAAATTTATTGCAGGTCCCAATTGCACCAAGCGGGTAGACTCACCGTCAAAGACCGCAAGCCGCTCTCTCCAAGCCGCACAGAGTGTTCTATAAGGTGAGCAAACATTTCTGGGTACATGAAGTGCTGGGGGTTTATGTAATACTGGCCTTGTCTTTGTTACTTTCTGGTATATACTGGCCTTTTCTTTGTTACTTTCTGGTATATGGCAAGCTGCATTAACTTTCTTGCAGGTCCCAGCTGCACCAAGCGGATAGACCCACCGTCAACGACCGCATGCCTCTCTCTTAAAGCCGCACAGAGTGTTCTATGAGGTAAGCAATCATTTTTCGTTTGTCCTTGGTACATGCAGTGCTGGGGGTTTATGTAAAACTGGCCTTGTCCGTTTGATCCAGTTTTACTTCAGAAAAAAGTGGACCTCTATAGTGGGGCGGTGCACGGCTACATGCACATGCTCCCGGTATTTATATATATTTATATATACATAAATACAAAGCTTTCTATTTTGATTCAAACAAAGTTAAAAAAAAAACCGGCGTGAGTGTTACTTGGATGTTGGCTTCACTGTGTGTTTGTGGGGCTAGGAGGAGATTGCATAAGGAGAAAACAGCAGTATGTTAATCAAAACTGATTAACCAAAATTTTTAATAATGGTTTTATGGGATATGTTTCAGTTCTAGTTTCAAAGGCAGTGAATAATAAAGAATAACACAATTGACACAATTTGCGATTGACAACAAGTTTCGAGATATTCAGTGCTAAACATCTGCCTTTTCGTCGCCCAATTGCAAAATCTTGCGCTCAGAAGGCCTCAGGATATCGTGCTGACGTGGTTGCTTCGGACACACCTTCACTATCCTGGAAGTATGACGCCGATGCTTCCACCAAGGACACACTGTCGAGATAGTGACGACGTACCCGGTACGACTAGGTCACTCTATTACCCACCATTAACGGCACGAATTCTTGAGCTCAAGCTGAGCGCGGTTTTTGCATCCGACATTTAAAACGCAAATGTTGGACAATGAATACCTCGAAGCCGCCTGGCTTTTTGTGAATGGTTTAAATAGAGATAGCCTTTAATATTGACTGGCTTTTAACACTGCAGTTGCAACATGGTCAATACAGCCATTAATTAAAAGGCTAACAGATTTTGGTCAATTCGTCAACATACTGTGACAATTATTCCCTTTAATAATGTTTGCCGAGTCCCACGAACACGCAGTGAAGAAGGCATCAACGTAACTCTCACGGCCTTTTTTTAAAAATTCTGTTAGCTACCAAATAGAGTGCTTTGTATGCATGTAAAACGACTTGTAGGATGTAATCATGCGCATAATTATTACAAAGCTTTGCTTTTCACCCACTTAAGTATTGAATTTTTATCGCAACCTTCCAAACAGAAGCAAACCATCCAGTTTGGTACTGAAAATGTATTCTATTCGGCAATAAATCAACAGACTACTCTTGGTTCGCCTTTGGCTTCATACTTAAAATAATAGGCATGTGCGAATCATACATTTTGGGCTTAAAGTGGATACTGATTTGAGCTTATTAACTTTTCAGTTGAATATCACATAGTTTCTGCACCTCTCTCTATGCCCGCGAATTCTGGGTCCGTTCACATCAAGTCATCCAGCAGCCGCAGCTTACCTTTGGGGCCACCGAGATTTCTTTTCTCTTGACGCAGAGAGCTCATTTTATATTTTGTCAGAACACTTTTGTCTGTCACGAATTCGAGGGGTGCAGCAAGGTGCAAACTCAACAATGTCTCATAGATAGCTGTAAAAAGATATTATCACGAGCACCTCTTTATGTGCATCCCCCCCCCCCCCCTTCCACCGTTGAAAACCACAACCGTCAACCTCGCCACGTTCGACGCGCTGCGTGCCGGATTTTCGCTGCTCCGGTTGGTGTTCGGACGGGGGAGTTCATGTGGTCAGCGACTGGACATGAAATGTAGATAGTGAAAGTTAATTTCGACAGCTACATGCGAGACATTATGTTTGCTGTCTTCTGTAACCTTCATCTTTGGGTTTTTCAGTGTAGAGGAGAAGGCAAAAAGATTATCATTGGCCAAGGGACAAATATTAGCATGTACCGTTAGGGTCAGTGGGCAGCCCTATACGGTTCATAATGCAAGGTGGCGAGGTGTGGAGGGTGCGTGCGTGGCAGACATAGATTGTAGCACCTGAGCTTCCCACCTTTTGTCGGTGTTTGCCCCTTTTTTTTCTTTTTAAAACTTGCCTTCCTTTGGCTATGTTCGCTGATACCGATAAGAACCCATTATCGCACCCAATGAACGCTGGCGACCGATGACACCGCCTGACAAAGCGTGTCTGCCTAAACGTCCCTGCTTTTTACCTTCTGACTCTTTTGGGCATATTGTTTCTCATCTGTGCATCCTCTTACCCAAACAATAACCTCAAATGTGCACAGGAAGGCTGCTGTCTGCAGAATGAAAACCGGCCGCTGTAAAAGCGAAATGTGAGAGCAAAGCAAAAAATCACTCCCATTGCGAAAACGAACCAGTGATGCGTCGGATTTTTGGCGTTGCTTCTATTTTTTTACCTCCAAACCTGTCAGCTCATTTACAACAATAAATGTAACAAGATACATAAGTCTAGCAGCGTATCATAATACATCACAAAAGTATTTCACTACAGAAACACAAATAGATTTCGCAAATGCATCTTGGTACAGAAATAGAGATACTCAAAAGTGTCGCTAAGATTATATGGCAATACTTTCATGTCGTGATGTTGCCCCGATTGTAATTCCTCATTCGTTTTACATTGCTGCCGACGCCGGTTATTTGTTTAAACATAAGCACTGTATGTCTGTGTGGAGGCTGATGCTCATGGCCTTAATTGCAGCCAATAATAGCAGTTGACGAGAGCAAACATGTTTTACCTTCTACATTAAAGTATGTTGTGCTTTATCCTTTTACCTAACGCAGGGCGAGAACATCCCACCGACACCATGTGTCCTCTACACCAAGCAGGAGCTGGACGATGCAGACTTTCTTCACCTTGCTGTGGATCGTGAGCGCTTGTTCTCAGTTTTTACTGCAGAAGAGGGGCTGTGCATGTTGTTGGCAGCATATTGGCTGTTCAGCATCCAGTGCGAATGCAAGGCTTCCAACACGCTGGTTGCTCTGGAGAGGTTTTTCCTTGGCTTGTGGGACACAACTCCAAGGACAGTCGTAATAAAATTTTTGAACAAAGTTTGCAGACAGGTATGTGGTCGAAGAGATGTTTTGTGAGCCGTTTTAAAAGTTTATGATGCACTTTTCTCGCCAGCATTATCAGGTTCATTTTTATTTTGCTTCCAGGATGAATGATAGAAGGTTTTATGGAGGCATGTTTTCTTTTTCTTTCTTTAAATGTTGGGCACCTTCTGTGATAACTTATGCTGACCTCCTGAAGGCGAGGCGCTTAGAATTTAGCTCTACGAGTTCCTCATCCATAGTAGTCTTCCAGAACTTTATAATTTTTATTGTACGTGAGCAAGAGAATAGCGTCTTCTACTGAAACATTTGCTTTTTTGCCGTAGAGTGCAAGTTCATTATTTGATATTTTTTGTTACATGTTTGCAGATAGCATTCTTTATGTCATGGAATGGCATATATTGTATTTTTCATTTGTCCCATAGGGTTCAATAAATGTTCAATTTAACACAATCTAATTGATGTCGTAATGAGCTTCACTTACTAAAATACTGCTGTGGTTCAGTCAAGGGCTAGACCACCGCCCTCTACCCTGTTTCCAATCAGTAATCAGATGCGCATAAGGAGACTAGTGATAAGGGAAGCGTGTTGCCTGCAATGCTCTGAAACAAACAAAACATGTCACTTGATCTCCAAACAGGAAAGCTCCCCTTGCCTCGTTTGTGGCAGCCCATGATGCTTAAAATGATTCAGCCGTGCAGTACGATGCTTGGGGCCACTGCTTGCTCACTTAGAGTTCGAGAAAGGGGGGCGCCGTAGCACTTCCTAATTGCCTCCGGAGTTATGATCTGGCTTGCCAGGAGCTCTTTTGTATTACTTCATGAGTTGTGCTCAGTGTGACTCATTATTTCTTTATCACGTGGCTCGTATGTGATGATGTGGCAATCCCTCCAAGTGAAAAAGTGTAAATGTGTACAGTAAACATGATAAGCTGTAAATCATATAAAATAATATAAGAGTATGCAATACCGTATATGATTTTTGTACAATTTACAAGTTCTGATATGAGTATTGGAAACATTCCTATAATATTTTCACTGGGACCTATACTTCATTTCACCCTTCGTCCGAGTGCGGCGGACGCTACCAGCTATCCCAGCGAATCCAGCGTCGAGAGAGTGTCATGTGACCTTGAACTCCACTTAACCAAAACGTCGCGTGATACTCTCCCGGCGCCGGATTGGCTGGGGTGGCCCAGCATCCACTGGGCCACCCCAGCGGGCGCCCATTCCATGCCCAGCACCCTTTGCCAAGGGTGTTAGCAAGCACCCATTATGAAGGGTGCTTGCCTGAACACCATGAGGGTGTTAGCCCTGGGACAAACTGATTTACACCCTTAAGTGTGTTAAAACTTTTAGTGTGTACTCAAGGCTTCTCTTTCCCATTAGTGCCAGCAAGCTTGTGTAAAGTGAAAAATATTGTAACTGAACATCGTTGCACTGACCCTTCACAAAAATTACTTCTTTTTTTTTTTACTCCTGCATTACCGTGGGATCTTAATGGTGGGACCACGGAGGACTGGAGTGGTGGTCGCCGCAACCAGCGTTGTAAGACGTAGAACTCAAAAAGTCCAATAAATATTGAGCAACCTTGCAGCAGCTTCGCTTGTCATTAATATGTAAAAGTTTCTGGGGTTGAGTTCTCAAACTTGAGCTCCCGAAATTCTTGAGAGTATTCTGAGGAACACCAACATTTTGTGGCCGTCTGTGATAACTTATATATGAAGTGTATAACTACAGCCACTTTCGGCCAGTGACTGGCCGAAGGTCAATGGCCAGTGACTGGCCAAATGGGAATGGCCAGGGGCTGGTCAAAAGTGAATGGCCACTGGCTGGCCGAAAGTGACTGCCCAGTGGCTGGCCAAAATCGAGTGGCCAGTGGCTGGTAAAAAGTGACTGGCCAGAAGTGGATGGCCAGTGACTGGCCAAAAGAAAATGGCACTGGCCAAAGGTGAATGGCCAATAACTGGCCTAAAGTGAATGTCCAGTTGCTGGCCAAAGGTGAATGGCCTGTCACTGGCCAAACGTGAATGGCCAGTCATTGGCCTAAAGTGAATGGCCAGTGACTGGCATAAAGTGAATGGCAAGTCACCAGACGAGGACCAAAACACTGCTATTGCCGAGCACTTTGACCAGGCTTTGGCCATCGAAAATCTGGTTGGCCATAGTGCACTTGCCAGCGATGGCCCATTCACAATGTGCTGCTTGGGAATGTAGCGTTTTAATCTGTTCGACACCAAAATGAATTATAAACGACATTAAGTGAGAATAACTAAAGATACTTGAAGTATGATGACAAAAAATCACGCTTGACTGAATATAAAAGAGGGTGCGATGGGAAACTAAAGGGAAAATACGAATAAGAGCAGAGTCATTCAGCAAGCACACATCAGTGATTTAAATGAAGAGCTCTACTAAACCCTGAAGGACATGTTTATAGCTATTTTTATACGTGTAACCTAATTCTCTGAAAAAAAGGGTCTGTATAGTTCTCCTTAAAGAGATGAATGCTCTTGTAACTCATGTTCCTTCAAAGAGAGTTAAAGTTTTGTCCTTATATTAGGGAACCCAAGTTTCTCCTTCGCCTGCATCTCAACATGGTGACCCCGAAATAAGAAAATGGAGCTTAATAAGGCGTCACCAGGACGTTACGTCTCTTTTAAGGGGCGAAAGCAGCCGCAAATAAAACCGTAACACAAGCTTTCCGCGATCTCTATTTATTACTGAAGCCAGCTTCCGGCCGAAGGTAAAGAAACTTGAGATTCGAAAGCAGTCCCTCAGTATTCTTTTCGTTAGCGCTGCGATGTTAAACAGGTACAACGTCTTACCTTTGCTATTCCTCGAGCCACAATTTGTTGGTCAATCGCACATCACGGAGGAGTGATAAGCCGTTCGCGACGCCAAAAGCCGCTCTCAAAAAAGCAACTTCGAACCAGCCTTCTTGGCTTATTCGGTAACCAGAAATTATTGAGAATCGTGAAGGAAGGTTCAATCGCTTTCCACCAGATGGCAGGGTCAAGCAGAGTAATTTCAAGTAGGTCGGCTAAGCGTCGCTAGGTACCACACAATTTATGTGTCACAAACAATATTTTTATTTGTTCACGCTACCGTCGCATTTCAGGCGCCTTTATTATGCAGATATGTAGATATATTACGCTAACTAGAAGCAACAGCTGAACATATACATTAAGCGCATACAGATACACAGCACATACAAACATCAATACAACAGCACACTAACCCGATTGCTACTTCCGAGATCTGCGTTTCCGCCTTTTATATTCCCTGTTTTGAAGGTACGAAGTTTCTCGGTGACTGCATAAGCAATAAATAATATTCAGAGCATGTTGATTTTCTTCATTAATATTGTATATTTGAGAGTATTTTGAACGGCTCAGGGGGTGAATCTCTTAGTAATGAGTAAACGATCATGTCCTAATTATTTCAAAGCCAATAAAACAAACCGTTTCACTGCCATTTCCAGCCATGTGTTTGCTTGCCCGCACGGCAAGTCGTAGCGAGTTTTTTATGTTGTAGTATTTCTTTTTCTCATGTGTGCTATTCTCGCGTGGCTGAAATTGTCGTCTTGAATTAATCTCTGTAGAGCGGATATTCAGTCAGCAGAAAGCGATGCTTCACGGGCAGAGAAATTGCTTTTCGATCAAATTGAATGCAGTTAAAGCCGTGATTTGTGACTGGTGTTAAGTGTACGCAGCTCCGCCGTCGTGAGCTCGAAAAGTTCTAGCGCTTATCCCAGCGCGCGACATGGAAGGCAGTTTCTCCAGGAACCGTAGTAAAGAGAGCTTTTTTTGCTGATTTTACCTACCATCCTCCGTTAATGTAAAAATTTCAAACTATAAATATATCTTCTTTCCTTCATATTTCCATTCTGTTGAGTCCTTATCCCAGAGAGCAATCGCGCTCGGAGTTGAGACAACGGAATATCGCATACTTAGACTCACACGGTATCGAAATTGTGCAGAATGTCAAAGTTCTTGGTGTTGTCTTTAATGAATACATGCGATAGGATGAAACAGTTCAGATGATAGCGAAAACACTATCGAAAGTTGTAGGTATAATTTATAAGCATAGAAAAATCTTACCCAGTCTGTACTACGACTTCTCTATAACTCTTTATTCTACTCTTGTTTTAATTACTGTTTTTTGGTATGGGGAATTACAACTTCTGCAAATATTCATCGTATTCATATACTTCAGAAAAAAGTAATTCGTACTTTGTGTAATGAAGCACATGACAGCCACACGCCACCGTTATTCAATAAATTAGGAATTGTTCCAATCACAAATTATTATGAGTATAAACTTGCCCTATCATATTAAGCAGCGATAAACCACCCGGGAAACAGTCTTCTTTCCCTTTCTACCCTGCACTCGCTAAACACCTCGTATGCCACCCGCCATGCCGACGCCTGGACGGTCCCGCGCTCGAGAACAAACTACGGAAATCAGATGGTGAGCAACCAGCTACCCAAAATGTTAAAACTATTTTTTATCGCGGAATATAACAATTGAAAACTGTTCCAACACACGCATACTATCTTTACTAGTTTCGACAGAAAGCTGATTGTGTACTCTTGAGAGTGATTTTTTTTTTAGTGCCTCTTCTGCTGTTGCTGTTGGGGGAGGAGAGGGCACTGTCAAGCAGTTCTGTACTTCTTTTTTCCCTCCTCCTCTCTTCTTGGTTGAAGAGGAATAAAGAAACTTGAAACTTGATAGTCATATTGTCCACTTTACGATGGGAGCTACGGTTCAGACCTGCGTTCCAACATGACTATCCGCTGGTCGATCGATTGCGCCATAATCCCTGCAGCGGTCTTAAAGCCCTTTATTGTACACCGGATTGCCAACCTGCGACCCCCGCCCCTCCGATCTCGGCCCGACCAGCGGCATCAATCTCTGACAGTTCACGTTATCGCATATTGTTCTTACACCACTGATACGCGAATACTCGGTCACATCGGCGATAATTCCAGTCTTCTATTCACAACACATAACCCTGCCATCGCGATGTTGCTGCTATGTTGCTGACACGCAGAAATACAGAACCACGTTGATTGCCGCTTGTCACTCGGCATCGGAAAAGAGAACCGAACGCAGCACAAAGGGAACCCAGGAACAAACTGCAAAACCTGCTTGCCTTGGACGCAGTTCCGCGGATTTCAAAACGTCATCGACGTCGACACGTTGTTCTGAAATCCGTATGCGGCCATCTTAGCCCAGTGTACGCTGAGCTGCTGCCACTGCTCCGGAACTTGGCTGTTTCTAACGGCTTCGCTAGCTCGTTTGATAAAATTAGAAGTAACAACGCAAATGTCACCGCAATCCTCTGCACGTTTTGACTGGAAGACGAAATTACAAGAGCTCTTCGCTGCCGATGAAGCTTAATCAACTCACCATTTAGTAAACAACTCGCGCGACGCGCTCGAAAAACGAAACCGAAAGATGAGGCGGGACGGGGGAACCTGTCTCCCGTCTGCCTGGAGAAGAAAAAAGTTTTTCTTTACATTTTTCTCTCTTTTTTTTAGAGTGTTCTATTAATATTGTACTGACGAAATCGCTTGCTACATCTTTTGGTGTAGACAAGAATAAGACGTAAATAATGTGTTTTGTTTTTCCATTACGGTACACCGTAGAACATTTACTTTCAATGCATCATATATTGATTTATCGTGAGTACCGCTTTCAATCATAGCTAAACTGAGACTGTTTTTTTTTTTAATTTTTGCGTAAATGACTTTTAAGCGAAAAGAAAGAAAAGTGATATTAAGCTTCGCAAATAAACTTTATAGAAGTTAAAAATCTCAGGCGAAAACGTGGAAAGATCCATGGAATTTCGTTTTTGTCTTCACAAGATTTAGTGACAAGAAGATTTATTTAGATGAACCAGTTGCTTTCTTTCTAATCACCAAAGTGGCAAATTCTGACAGCTGCAGTGGTGGGAAATTTGAAACTAATTTGACAAAGAGCACAATGAGCCTGGAAACGACCGCCCCGGTAGGTGGAGCAGTGTTTCAAGTGGATGTGACAAGTCGTTGCAGTGAGCACGTGACCAAAATGTGTGGTCATAGAGTAATATAGTGATACTTAAAGAGTGGCCACTGCAGCCCTATTGCTGGCCAGCTGTTAGAATTTACAACACCCACTAGCTGTCGCCGTGGTGCCAAAGTATTCATACGTTCGTTATAATTGTAACATTAAGAAATTGTTCTACTATAGTTTACATCTTTCTTAAATTATAAGTAGCTTCGAACGTTGTCTAACATATTACAGCGACTGCGACTTCGACAAGAAGCAGGACTTGGCGGCCGCTATAACATCTGCCAAGGTGGCGGAGGGCGCATGCCGAGTGCTGTTGGTGTCTTCGTCTGGATTTCTCGACGTCCTTTCTTTGTGGTGATGGCCAGACGGTTAAAGCGCATTCACGTGGAGAGTGGTTCAAGCGTTTCTTGAGCGTCAGCTTTGTGGCCGAAATGCTATTTTAGAGCGCAGCTCTTAGGCGCCCGTTTCGGCTTGAGCGGTGTCGGCGTCGCCGTCGCCGTCACCATCGGCGTCGCCGTCGGTGTCGGCGTAACCGCGCGGTACATGATGGGTAAATTTCCCCGCTAAACTTAGCGGAAAAATTTCCCCGCTAAATTTAGCGGAAAAATGTCCCCACTAAATTTAGCGGAAAATTTTCCCCACTAAATTTAGCGGAAAAATTTCCCCGCTAATTTTATGGGAAAAATTTCCCCGCTAAATTTAGCAGAAAATGTTTCCCGCTAAATTTAGCGGAAAAATTTCCCCGCTAAATTTAGCGGAAAAATGTCCCCGCTAAATTTAGCGGAAAATTTTCCCCGCTAAATTTAGCGAAACAATTTCCCCGCTAATTTTAGCACAAAATTTTCCCCGCTAAATTTAGCATAAAATTTTCCTCTAAATTTCGCGGGGAAATGTTTCCGCTAAATTTAGCGGAGGGCCAGGGGGATCACGTGACACCCCTCGGGGGTGGGTCAAGGGGTCACGTGAACCCCCGGGGGGTGTCACGTGACCCTCCTGGCCGTCTGAGGGGGTCACGTGACCCCCCTGACCTCCTTGAGGGGGTAACCTGACTCCCTGAGGTCACGTGACCCCCGTGAGGTCACGAGGGTCACGTGACCTCAAGGTTACTCCAACGGGGACGCCGACACCGCTCGGATTGAGTAGCAGGCAGGATGAGGAGGAGGAAGGAGGGGTATACCCTCCTCTCAGTACCCTTGCCTCCTCATCCTCAAGAGCTGCGCTCTAATTCGGCATTACAGAGAGTTGTAAACGGCTTTCATTTTTTGTTTCCGCTTAATTCAAGTGAGCGGGTGCTACATATACGAACGTGTTGTCTTGAACGACGCTTTCGCTTCACGAGCATGCGTGCATTACAGATTCGTTTGAAGCGTCGAGCTCGCTCTCCTAACTTCTCCTTTGCTCGCACTTAAGGGTGAAATTCAGTGCAAAGTTCTACGGACGCCTGCAAGAATGTTATTTTTGTTATGGCTGTCCTTGTGGTATTAAACAGTATCAGATTAATCGATCATTGTTGTAGGAGCATCTAGATATTATTCTAGTGGTGCAAACCAAAATGTTAGACAAGGAAAGTGTAGCACGGCCGATACAGCCGTTTATTTCTTCGTTCGAAGTTTGTGTATCGAAAGCAATTGGGCACTCAACGGTGTGTTTTCTGGTTTAAAAAAATAAGAAAAAATTGTCAGTCATTCGAACTTATTTTTTACCAGAGATGAAGAAGACGTTTTTTTATGTGCTAGTTTTAGCTGAATTCCATTCAGCGGCGGCAGATCTGTGTGTACGCGCAAGTTTGTGTGAACAGAAGTACAGATTTTTTTAATCACAATAAATGTTTTCCGATGGTAATAGTGTAATATTTTTGCTACGTGTCTTTAACTGTGCTTGTTACACACCTGAAAGAGGCCTAGAAAAAAGAAATAATAACAAAAGTGTTAACCTTCGTAACCAAATAAGATAATTTATTCCAATCGATGACGGAAAAAGAAGGGAAACAGATGGGATTTACGCATTTTTTAGCCACCTCCGCACGCGCGCCTTGACAGGATGTCATGATAGATGAGCTTTCAATATGCAGCGTCGTGCATTCATTTTCGTGAAATTGCCCTGTAGCGGTCAAATTGCAAGCTCGGAAGAAAAAGAAACGTGATTTTAGCTGGAATCGCTGGAAATTCAAAGTAAATATTGCGACTGCCGAAAGCTTCAGCTGAAGGGTTTTGATAAGGTCTATCAACATAGTGATATTAGGCCACTTGTAAAATAAAAAAATTAAAAGGAATGTAAAGATGACAGCTATAGAGCGTTCTGGCCAAAAAAATGCTGGTTAATCGAGCTCAGAAAAAACTGTTGCGTAATGAGCTACGCCTAATTTGCCAAGCGGAATGCGATAAACCGGGAAAAGGGTACGGAAAAACTAGCTTGCATAAAAATACAGCTAGATCAGATGCACCATAATTGGTATCTCGGCGAAATTGTTTGCTCCCGTGCGGAGAAGTATATAGTTGATGAGCAGCCCACAAAAAGGGCGTAGGTGCGGGAAAAGAATTAAGCCTTTAGAAAAGAAATTCCTTTGATTGAGCAAGACATCATTCCAAAAAAAACAGGAAGGAGTAAGGTAGAACTTATATTTGTCAAGTTTTATTCTCGTCTTTTCGGTGAGCCAGTAGCACCGAAGAGTCAGTAGCAGACGTGTAAATGAGAAACTAGAAGAAGTAATTACTCTGCAAGTGGTAGAATTGGCTATAGGCGAGCGGCCGAACTGCAAAACTCCGGGCCCTGGTGGTATTTGCGGAAACATTTATGAAACATTGAAAAGTTTTGTTCCTATCGCGTTGGTAAACGTTTTTAAAGATACTTACTGTCCTCATTCACAAGCCGGAAAAAGCGGACAATCTGCGCCTCGTCACTGGCTGTCGTCGCATTACATTATGCAACGACAATTATAAACGTTTTACTTAAATATTAACACGGATGTTGCAGAGCGTAAAAACAGAACTGGTTGGACACCACTAGACGTATAGAATAGAGGGAAACTCAATTCAAATAAATGTGCACGTTGCGAGAAGTGTACTGGAGTACTACCCCAGTAGAATGGAACTGGTGGTGACGGTGCAAACAGACCTTGAAAACGACTTTGAGAGCGTAAGGCATGATGTCATGTTTCAAATTCTTGCTCATGTTAACCTCAGCCGCGTCGTAACGGAAGGTGTAAGAATGGCTTATGCGACTTGTTCTACGAGATTAATTGAGAATGGGTGTGAGACATGCAGCATTCCAGTATGTGCGTCGGTGCGACATGAGTGCCCATTCTCACATTTGTTATTCTTTATTATAGAAACCTTTTTTAAAAAGGTTATACTGATTTATGGCTAGAAGGATTGTCTTCGAAATCACAGAAGTCAAGTGCTTAGCGTACGCTGAGGATATTGCTGATTTTTATAGGGATAAACAAAGTGTCTGAAAGGTTGTTGCCTTGACCAGACTGTTCTGTGAATCCACAGGCGCCGAAGAATATTGGGATAAATGTCGCCCTCTAAATCATGGTGTTTTGGCCTCGACATCCTCTAAGGTTGAGGGCGTTAGCTGGAGCTGAGTGCGGGCCAAATATCTTGAAGTGCAGCTTAAGCACTTTAAAATCGCTATTCCAGTCAGATGCTGCCGCCGACCTTGACATACGTGCATATCGATGGAAACACCGCGAGCTGTTCGATTCTCGCCAAAACCAGTGTGTGCAATATTTTCCTTATTTCAAGAATGTTGTATGTGCTACAGGCCATTTCATGCACTGATATCAATTTTTAGAAATAATAAAAAATTCATCGCATCTTTTCTATTATTATTTGGGGATCCTCATAGGATCCCATGCAAAGAGACAACCTCTCTCGTCGAGTCTGTCAAAGAGGAGATCGGTTATCTCGTTTGTTTGTAAACCAGATTTTATCTCGCATTTTGTTCCTCAGAGGCGAAGAACATAATTTTACTCGTTCATTAATAATAACAAAATTTTCACCACACCTGCCTTTCTTTTTGTTTTTTTCCGCACGTTCTGAGGAAACACGAATTGCTGGCTCAATGGAGGACTTTGTTGATGCATTGCGATTTTTAACGCTTAGGTTTTCACTGGTATACTTGGCGACTTTTGCCAGATGTAAACTTTATCGGGGCTTGATTGATGCCTCATTTCTGCCACCAATGTACAGGACGCTTTTCTCTAAAGAAGAGTGTTAAGATGTTGTCTTCCGAGTGAAGCTATTGTGCAACACACCAAATATCAAAACCTTTTTTAAGCTGCATACAGCTACACTTCCTGTTAAGGTTTGGCTAAGAAAAAAATTAACATTTGTACTTTTTTTGTGAATTTCCTTTTGTGCAGAGACAATTGAGGATGGAATTACTTTTTGTTGGAACGCTGGTTTTTATTTACATGCTGGTGTGTATTTTAAAGAAAGCTTTTTAAGTAAGCACAAGTGTTATTCGATTTTTAACGGTTGATAGCGATGAGGCACTTTTTGATATGGTTTTTGACTTGGGATAGCACAGTCTATGGAAAAGGCGAATGTCAGTGAGGCATGCCGATAGAGATGCAAATATTGAGCACGCAATTTTCCAAAATTTATGAAACAGTTTCAGAATGTTTGGGCTACTAAGGAGCTTGCTTCTGATTAAGCAGGTCTACTTAAAGCTTCCAAAAAATGCGAGATTTTTAATATATTAGCCAAGTTTTTTTTTTTTTAACAGTATGACTAATGTTGTGTGGCTGCGCCACTTTTGCAAAGGAGAAAAACAAATAGGCGTGTCGAGGTCGGCATATCTCTTGACTCCCACGTATAGTTGCCGGGGTTCGATTCTTGCCATCGCCTGGTGTTTCATCTTTCGCTAAGTTAATATAACATTGTAGAAGGTTTCAAAATCATGTAGTTTCTTTGTACTCGAAATGTATAGTTCCAGAACAATTAGGGTCGAATGTTTAAGGCCTCTGGGGAAGCCTTAAATGGGCGATGCAGAATTTCGTCTAGTTTCAATAATGCAGCTTCTAATTATTCCTAGATATTTATGACACATGAAACACGTGTTGTTTTTGTTGTCCACGCAATGGCAGTTGCTGAAAGAAGCCAAAAAACGAACGCCGTTTACCCCCTCAGCTCGCCGAAAAAAAAAAACGGCCACGTGATCTTGAGCCGATTATATGCCGCCAATGTTTTTAACATCGCAACGATTTGGGGTTGCCAGATCGAAGGGTGTGCGCTGATTTCCAAGCATTGTTAAGGTTCGGCTATTTCTGTCATCCCTAGCAAATGGGCAAGAGCCGCCACACGAATGCCCCTCGAGAGTCGAGACATTGATTCAAATGAGAAAAAATCGCATGCATACGCAGTCTTTGTGTCGACTAAATGAAGATAATTTAAATATCGCCACAGTGGGGATCGAAAAGCTCTACGACGCAATCTAATGGACCGCATTGTTGGCATTGACCCTGTATCGTGCAAGTCACGTCTACATTGAATACATGGTGTCAGGAGTGGGGTGCCGTCCACGTCGGTGATAGCTCGAAGCAAGAGCGGAACGCAGTAGTTTTCAACCCAATGGAACTACTCAAGCCACAGGAGCCGCTGCTTCTACCCGGGAACATTGCAAAGAACTGGGAGCTGTTTCGACAAAAGTTCGAGCTGTTCCTGAAGGCAACGGCGTCACCAAAAGAACCAAGGTCTGAAGCCGTCAAGACCGCGCTGCTGCTGAGTGTTGCTGGGGAAGACGCCCTGGAAATATTCAACAATTTTTGTTTCGCCGAGAATGAAGTCCAGGAAGACTACGCAACGGTGGCGACAAAGTTTGAGGAGTACTGTGGCAAACAGCAGAATGAGGTCTATGAAAAGTACATATTCCGGACACGAATGCAAGTGGAGGCAGAGCCCTTTAAACATTTCTTGCGTGACTTGCGGAAATAAGCACGCTGCTGCAACTTTGCGCAGTTAACCGACTCGGTTATCCGGGATCAGGTTGTGTTCGGAAGAAATAATCCGAAGTTGCGGGAGAAAATGCTCAAGGAAAAGGACCTCACGCTGCTCAAGGCCGAACAGATCTGCAAAGCAGCGGAAGTATCGGCTCTGCAGAGCGAGGTGTGGGCGCAGGGGGAAATGCCACTGGCGCCCGTGAAAAAGAGGCAGCCGTACAAGCGTGGCAACTGCAACCGCAAACATGAGCGTGGGAGATGTCCGGCATTTGGAAAATCGTGTTGTATGTGCAGAGGCACTAATCACTTTCCGGCGTGCTGGAAGAGAGACCCCCGTGTCGGAGAAAGTCTCGATGACCACGACAACTTTGAAATTCTCGACGTGAAGATTTTTTGCGTCAGGAGCCAGGCAGATTGAATCATCAACGCAAGGTTGGCTGACCAGACAGTCGTCTTGAAGGTGGACACGGGCTCCCAAGCTAACTTGCTGCCCTACTCTGTCTACCGAAGGTGCAGGGACAAGGCAAGCTTGAAGCCAAGCAGCTCCGTGCTTCGAGCATACAGCGGAGACGTCATCAAGCACATCGGCGTAGCGAGCCTTCGAGTATCTGCGAACAGTCAATCGGGAGACATCGAATTCTTCATTGTCAAGAAAGGCAACCAGGCAATACTCGGACTGCTAGCAAGCGAGGCGCTCGGACTTGTGTCGCGCCCAGTGGATTTTGTGAACAGCAGTGGCACCGACGGAATTGTAAAGGAATTTCACTCATTGTTCCAAGGCACAGGCTGCGTGACACGACAGTACCAGATGGTCCTGCGAGAGGACGCGACACCGGTGGTTCAGCCGGCACGACGAGTGGCCCTGGCACTCCGAGAGCCCCTTCAAGAAGAGCTGGAACGCATGTAACTGGGATGCATCATACAAAAGGTCGACAAGCGAACGGACTGGGTGAGTCCCCTCGTCCTCGTACGAAAAAAGGACGGCAAACTACGCGTGTGCATGGACCCCAGACGTATTAACGATTGTCTAAAGCGCGAACACTATCAGATGCCTAAGCGCGAGGACATTGAGGCCGAACTCGCGGGGGCCAGATACTTTTCCAGTCTCGACTCGAACTCTGGGTTCCACCAAATTCCCTTAGATGAGGCCACTTCGACGATTTGCACGTTCGGCACGCCTTTCGGGCGTTACCGGTTCTTGAGGCTTCCCTTCGGGATAGCATCGGCACCTGAGGTTTTTCAGACAATTCTAAGCGAGATCTTTAACTCGGCCCCGGGAGTACGTGTGTACAGTCGGGACAAAAGTCCCCAGGACGCGCGAGCTGCGACTGAAACGCATTGCTCTGCCGTCTGCCGGCGGGTCGCCTGGTCTTGAGATCTGACAAAAGCGCATCCGCGTCCAGCTGTGCCTGCAAACATGTGCGTTTTCCCGCTCTTCTGCGGCGCGGCCCTTAACTAGGAATCGGGCGCGTGGTACCGCCTCGGAGATAGCGCTTACTACAAAGCAGCGGAAGTATCGACAAGTGCAAGTTTGGGCTAACGGAGATCGACTACTTGGGCGATGTCGTAAGCCAGGAAGGGATAAGGCCAAGCTCTGCGTTAGTCACGTCGCTAGGTGAAATGTCGTGCCCCATGGACAAGGGGGCCGTGCATAGAATGCTTGGAGTAGCCAATTACTTTGGAAAGTACTTACCGAATTTAGCAATAAGAACATAACTTTTGCGTGGTCTCATTAAAAAAGAAACAGTCTTCGATTGGACGGACAACCACGCCAAGGAATGTAAGGAAATCTGCGTAATGCTTACTAGCGCGCCTTTGCTGACTATCTTTGATTCAGCCCGAGAAACGAAAATCTCTTCTGACGCGTCACGAAATGGGTTGGGAGCCGCACTCCTACAGCGTCACGGCGACAGCTGGCGGCCTGTAGCTAACGCATCACGGGTTATGACAGGCCCAGAACAACAATATTCGCAGGTTGAAAAGGAAGCGATGGGTATCACTTTTGGCTGCGAGAAATTTCACCACTTTGTGTATGGTCGTAATATACTAATCGAAACAGACCACAGGCCACTGATAGCGATTGCTTCAAAAGGAATTGGCGACATGGCCTCCGCGACTTCAGCGTTTTTTTCTGCGTTTACCCATGTACGATTACGCCCTTCAATTCGTACCAGGAAAACTGCTGCTCCTCGCTGACATGCTGTCAAGGTCATCCCCAGTGAAGACATGGGATACCGCCGGCTCGACCGAAGATGTGGAAGTTCACGCCCTGAGCGTGGTCGCGGACTTAGTAAGCGAAAAAACTTGAATCGCCTGGCTGAAGCGACCGCAAAAGACTCGGACTTGCAGTCAGTCATACGCTGCATGAACGGCAGTGGTGAAGTGGAAGGCCAACTGAAACCGCTAGTTTCCGAGTTATCACTTGTTCAAGGAATTGCATTGAAGGGGAGCAGAGTGGTGATCCCAAAATTTATGAGGCCGGAAATTCTGAAACGAATCCATGAAGGACATTTGGGCCTTAACAAGTGTAAAGCAAGAGCCCGACGCTTGGTGTTCTGGCCTGGGCTTAACTCGGACATTGAAACTTTGCTGCAAGGCTGCGCCGTGTGCCGAAAGTATGCGTACAGACAACCGAGCGAGCCTCTTATAGTAAGGCCAACGCCAGATCACCCATGGTACAGAGTTGGGATTGACCTCTTTCAGCATGGGGGAAGTTCGTACCTGTGTGTATTTGATGCGCTTTCTAACTTTCCGGAGGCGGAAAAACTAGGGGACACCATGGCACGCGCCGTTATTTGAAAGTTGAGCGCTATCTTCTCAAGATAGGGAATCCCGATGGAAGTGTGTAGCGACAACGGTCCGCAGTTTTCATCTAATGCCTTTGCCGTTTTTTGCCTCCAGATACGAGTTCAAACATGTGACGTCGAGCCCACAGTTTCCCCAATCAAACGGACTCGCCGAAAAAGGGGTACAGATTGTCAAGCGAATCATAAAGAAGACTTAAGAGGCCCACGAGGACTTCTGGCTTGGACTGCTTAGCTACCGGTCCACACCACTAGAAGATGGTCGATCGCCGGGAGAGCTGCTACAAGGTAGAAGGTTACGCGGCCGACTTCCTGACTTCAACCAACAACCACGCAGGTGTGTTTCTAAGCAAGAGCAACGGGCCACGCGAGGGAGGAGTCTTACAAAACTCAAGAAAAAGGGAGGTCGTGAGGGTGAGAGACAAAGTGTGGGGCCAGAGAGCTCGTGTTTTGTGTTCAGAGGCCCCAAGATCGTATCGAGTTGTTACCGAGGGCAACCGAGTTCTTCGACGCAACAGACAACATCTTCTTGCAACAGGCGAGCCCTTTAGTGAGGAGGCTGTCGAAAACGATAACTAGGATAGTGACAGTCCTTCCGAGGCAGTAGCTGCGGCACCACACTCTCCTGCCACAAACCCACCGACGCCGCCTGCTGACAAGCGTCTACCACCTGCGGCTCCAAGGCGATCCACACGGCCAACCCCAAAACCAGAGCGGCTGCAGTACGATCACAACTTCACACAAGTTCAGCGTGTCTATAATTGGAACTCTTAATCGCATTCGTAGACAGAGGGAAATGTATCGTGCAAGTCACGTCTACGTTGAATATAGACCGCATTGTCATCTTTCCTAAGAGATTACATGAGCCACGTGACTAGTATCTGTACTGGCCGCGTCGGCCTATATTACTAACTGCCTACTGAATAAACTTCGTTGTTGACTTGCTACAGCCTCTCTGATACAGACCCGACGGCTCCGTCATCATTTTTTGCGAAAGAGAGACCGAATGAAAAGGTCCGCTTTTATACTTGGAATTCCACCGTGGCGAAGGCGCTTCTTGGTCAGCATCGTTGCGTTAGAGTAATCTTGGGTCCCACTAGCGTACCTGCCAGATATTGTTATACAGCCCCTTTAAGATAAGCTGTTCTGCGCTGTTCAGAGTAAGTCTTTCTCCAGCGCTGGATCTCGCAACTGCGCCGCCATGGAAACCAGAAGCCGTCATTCTATTTTTTGGGGGCAAATGTTTGCTACCTTAAACTTTCATTTTCTGTTTATGCAATCGTTGTCTCATAAATTGTCATTCGTGACAACACTAGTTAATGAACGAGCGATCTCTCTATTCCACTGTTGTTTGCTTGCATCTCATGGGCCACCGGCTAAAGCGATGAATTAAAGAGTTCATTGTTGCCTTACATATTTAAACTACGAAAACAAGCCGTTCGCATGTGTGTTTGTGCATGGTTGGTCGCGAGGAGAATAGGCTAACAAAAAGTGCGAAGATGTGGTTCTGTGTACCCAAAGAAAGCGGCGTCCCTATAACCCCCGAAGCATGCAATGGCTGTTCAGTTTTACCAACGTTGCTAGAACCGTACCCTCTGAGATCCCGAAGCGCGCGTGCAAAGGCTTCTCCGGCCGTCCCATTTGAGTCGCTCCCCGGCATTACGAGTTCAATCGCGCGAACTCCGTCGCTCGCCTTCAAGGTGGCAATCGATGTCTGCCCAGTCGTTGCAGAGGGGCGAGCCATCAGTGTCGCAGGTAGAGATCTGCACTGTACGTGCCCGGCCCGCGGGCAGGGCTCGGGCTTCACGGCTATCTTCATGAAGGGCCCGTGCAAGGTACAGGCCTTGCATTCAAAACTACAAGGCAGGCGAAAGCGGGCAAAGCCGGCTATTTCTTTTTTTTAGCAACATGTTCTTTGGAAGCGTGTTCGGATTTTGAAGATGAACTACAGAGAGGGAGAAACAGAGGCTGGAGTACGTGCGCGTGCGTTTATGTTTTTGTACGTTTCGGTGTGTGTGCAGAGGATGCCCTTCCAGGGGACTAGCGGCGCGGCGTTCCTTTTCGACCATCAACACGCACACATACGTCCTTAAAAAATGCGCACCCTCGCCGGCGTAAACCATTTGTACGTACGATTGAGTGGATCCCCAATTTGGGTGAAGTGTTTCCCCTGAGGGAAGCGTTTCTTGGACAATTTCTCGCAGACCACCGCGAAAGACGGCGGTATTTTTTATATTGTTTTTTTTTTTAGGTTTTACAGAGCGAGAGTGGTCAATTTATAACTTTGTCTCCGTTTTGTCCAAACCCGTTGCGAATTTTCTCTTCTTTTGAACTGTGACACATGGTTTTGTCTACAGCTGCTTGTCATTTCTGTTTTTTAGTCTATTCCGCGTGGGTTTGGGCGCAGAAAAGGGCGATCGGGGGCATTTTTTTTAGCAAGCCGCTTAGGCCTGCAGATTCGTCCAACTAATAATATCAGCAAAATAAAAATAAAAGATGCTTGCAGCATTTAAGGTTTGGAATCTGTATATAAACCAGGTTGACAGTTGGAAAAACAAAAAAAAAAAACAAATTGAAAGTTGGAATAACGAAGAAACCAGGTTGGAACAAGGTTAAAATTTATATATAAAAAAACAAAAAAAAAATTACTTTTCTTTAGATCGCATTGTCTGTTTGCATAACAAGTTACATCACAAAGTGCCAGCTACATAACGGTTGTGTTGGTTTGTGCCACATGTGCCGAAAACTAAATGGTTACTAGAAAACTACCTACCTGTAGAATCAGCACCTGCAGATATCACAAAGTTTAAAAAAAATGCCAAAATCATTGCGAGGCGCTCGTACCTTACCGCCATATTTTTGCCCTAAACGTGCTTATTTACAAGCAAACATCAATATCACCTGCATAATTTACGTAATAAATAATAATAAAATGTGAAAAAAGGATGACACGAGGACTGCACATTTGTGTGTCAAACTTAGTGCTTAGGATTGAAAAGCTACGTCAAAAAACGTGCGGAGATAAAAAAAAGAAGTACAGCATGGTGGTTTTTACACAAATATATATATATATATATATATATATATATATATATATATATATATATATATATATATATATATATATATATATATTGTTTTTTTTTCTGTACGAAGCTGAACTTTTTCCCAAGTTTTATTTGCGCGACAAGAGATGAGCATGAGACAACATATTCTAGGATTCTAATAGAGAAGTTTGTAGGCCCTTCCTGGTCAACATAGGCATGACTATGACAGACAGGGTAGCGTACCGAAAGAAACTGCTCGAAGCCACTGCATTCCAAGTACTTCGCGTCTAGTCTAAACATTTACAACTTGGAATCTAAATATGCCAGTTTGGAATACCAAATAAACCAGGTTGAAACAAGGTTAGAATTTATAAAAGAAAGAAATTTATTTTCCTTGAGATCCCATTGTCTGTTGGTATATCAATTAGCTTACATCACAAGGTGCATTACGGGATACGGTGGTCTGTGTTACATATGTCAAAGACTAGACGTTTACAATATAACGCCACACGTTTTGAATCAGTACCTACAATTATCACGATGTTTATAAAAAAGAAAAGAAAAACGGCGAAATCATTGCGAGGTTGTCGTGTCTCACCGCCATAATTGTTTCCCTAAAGCCGGGGTACCACGTGCTGCTTATACATCATACAAAAAACAGTCTGCAAACAGATTCAAACTCGAGTCACCACGAGATCTGAGTTTCGAATGCCGCACAGCCATGAGTTCAATGAGACATTCGGCACGCGGCATTTGAACCACGGATATCGTGGTGAGTGATAGATATCTGCAGACTGTCTTTTGTGTAATGTATAAGCGGTCTGACCCCGGCTTAAAGGCACTTCTAGCTGGAGCAACCACCTTAATATGACCCGCAAAAATTGCGTAATAAATATCAAAACTATTAAAAGAAAGACAACATCGACTGCACTATATTAAATCTCGTGCTGAGGCTCAAAAAGCTACGTCAAATAACGTGAGGAGAAAAAAAAAAACTAAAATTCATATTGAATATTTTTATTTAGGAAAATTTCAAACTTTTTGTATACGGAGCTAATTTTTTTTTGTTGTTTTATACGCGCTGCAGTTTAGAGACAAAAATATCAAAAGGCGCGCTTGTAGCGCAAGTTGCTACATGTCCAGATGGATATCTCAAATAAAAAAACAAAAACAAAAAAAACATCACAACTTGTTTATTTCCCTAGAGCAGCTGTTTATGGTTCTAACATAATGCATAAAAATCTGTAAGTGGAAGCTACAAGGACTTGACGTAACAATACTTTTTCTTGGACTCTTCTCCCTTGCGCCGTGCTGTCGATGACTGGGTTGAGAACGCGGCCCCGCGGAGAGACGCCGACTCCTTTTCTTTATTCGATTACGCCCTCTCCGCACGAATGACACGGAGTCCATGCTAGAACATTCAGTTGGAAAACTCAGTCCTAAAACCTGTCCCGCACGCGTCCAGCGAGACCGATCTAGATACGATTACTGCACCGCCCTCTCCCGGCGAGTCCAACCATGAAAGTTGACAGAAAGCAACTACGAGATGGCGCTGCCAAATGGCACTACCGACCCTTGCGCGACTCGACTGAACCGCTACGTGCAGACGTGCAGTTCCCAGAGTGGCCGCTTCGGGTGAAATAGCGGCGTTCCCGTCGCGCCTATTTCGATACTCGAGTACTGATCGGAGCTACTTTTTCAATGCAAGCTCCTATGGCAGCTTGCCAACAGAGTTGCAGTAACTTTGAGTTTTACCTAGAATAACGGGCACCTTGCGGTAGCAGGCGACGCTCCGATCACGCAAGGACTCAGACCCTTAGGTCGCATGCTCAAAGCGATGCTCGTGACATCCACGTGACACACTGCTCCGGCTTCGGAGGCGTTGTTCATCGTGCTTGTTTCCGCCTGTCGTCTCTGTTTTTGTTTCGGACTGCAGCTGCTATGGAAGCTTGCCACGACATAACTCTAAGTTGAATTTTATTTTCTTACATCTAACAACTGGCTGCGGCTATGTTAACAATGAGCTTCATTTATACAATTGAAATATGTCAGCTAAAAGGAACACTTAAAATTATTCAGCGAATATCAGTTAATTAGGTCACTAATTGTTTATTTCTGGCAGTGCCTTTTGAGAGGCGCTCAAGTGCCCTTTGTTGAGGCTTTTTGATGGTATATTGTTTATTCGGTTGTAGCCAATAAAATTTTTTAGTTGTATACAGATTGCATGACGTCTCAGTAATCTCCCATCATTGTAAAAACAGGGGCACTAATTACTTCCGGGAAAGGGGTGGCGGAGAAGGGGATATTCTCGGGTGCTCACCACCTGTATAATATTTGACAAAAAATAGTTAATTGCTCGGAGATTTTAAGTCTTACCCTTATTTCTCTTTTTGTGCTCGTTGAGCAATATATTTTGACAAAAACGTAAAATATTTCACTGCAGGAGACTTAATGCTTCAATCATTGTTTGAAAGCGCCGTCCTGCAGCTGTCCCTGGTGTCTGCTCTAATGCGAAAAGAAAGCGGCGAGTCAGGATATTTTATTAGTATTTTAATAGCGGAATCGGCCGCCCAGAAGCGTAATTTTTGTTTTGTTTTTGTAACGCGAAGGCATTAACCGTCCCATGGAGCGAACCGGCGTTATCTGAGTGGAGTCGGCGTTGTCGTTGTCTGTAGCAACAACAAACGGCGCCTAAATTCCGTCTGTAGCAGCGAAAAACGACGTCTAAATTCCCCTGAGCCAAACAGGACCTAAATACTCATTGCCTGCTACGCGCCATGTGGCTCCAGAGCAACGGCGTCATCGTAGCAAATTAGCCAACCAAACAACTGGCGGCGCTGCGTCAGGGGAGGAGGCAGGAATACGCTTGCCTATTGTTAGGCCTAACGTTACGCTTTGAGGTCTAACGTTGTCAACTGGTGCCGGCAGCTAGGGCTATGATGACCATGAGAGGACGCGTGATTTCAGCACGCTCCGCGCCGAGCTTCCCACTCCCGGCGCCGTGCCGAGCTTAGTACTACCGCCGCTGTCTCACAGCGGCGCAGCAGTCACCAGCGAGCCAGGGATGCTTTTGCATTCACAACTCGTAAGGCACATATGTACCATATCCAAGAACTAGTACCGCGATCCATACTTAAAATGATATACAATGCACTGGGTAAATCCGTACTTCAGTATGGAATAGCAGTTTACGGGCACTGTGCCAAGTATTTACAACTAAAGATTGAATCGATTCAAAAAAGGATAGTTCAGAATATTGGTTACCGAAGCGAAGAAACTAATCTTTCAGATTATATGCATAAAGAATTAGGAATGTTACGTTTCAGAGATCAAATGAAGTATGATATTATTATAAAACATTTTTTCAACAATAAATATAGGCTCGAAAATGAAAAAGAAAGGACGTTAAGACCCAATAAAAAATTTGTTGAACCATTTATAAGAACAAGATATGGAGAGGCCACAAGGAACTATTACATACCTAAGCTTTATAATACATTACCGGATGAGCTACTAAAAATAAAATCCCCTAGAATGAAAAAAATAGCAAAAAGGTGGATACTTGAACAGGGAAAAAAAGATCCTTAAAAGGTAATGGGTATAACTGATGAGTATCCCCGAAAACGCAGGATATGAAAGGTTATATTTTCTGTTCTATTATTATCTTGTAAGCCGCGAATTCTATTTTCCCTCACGATATGTAAATGCTAATTCAATATGATTGGACGGGTTTTACATATGTACTCATCAAATTAGAGGAACTAGTATAAGCTGCAAAAGTAGGTGGAACTGCAGTAATTTATACTTTTATTAGTATGCTTGGTTGTTTTTCGTTATCTGTGCAATAAAAAGCAGAGGCTCCTGTCGCGTCTCACACACAAGCCATTATTGGCTTATGTGGGCTTTAAATTGTATTTTTTTCAAAGGAAGTAAATAAAGATGGTTTTTGTATTGTATTGTAAAAAAAAAAAGAAGTGCTTACGTGTCCTCGGAATATTTTTTTAGGATGCTTAGAGCCCGTAGATTGCGTTATTGACATAAGTAGACGGTATCAAAATCCATTTTAGAACGCTTTGAGTTTGCCGTGTCCATGACATTTTTGCAGGAATGTATTGTCTACTTAAAGTACAATTTTTGATATTTTCTGTTTAAAAAAACAAAAAAAAAAAACAACATCCCCTACACAGTGCTGAAACTCACATTCTTCTTGTATATTACTGGTTTACTAGCACAAGACCTGGAAGACCTGAGAAAGCTCTAGAAACAAAACTAAGCCGAATATATGTATTATATTTTCTCCAAAACAAAAAGGCAAATATTTACACTTGCATTATCTATTTTGTAGCTTTATTTTCTTTTGTATCGTGAGCTACACTGGCCGAGGTTGAGCAATTTTGCGTGGCTCGCATAATGAGCCGTGCTTCGTGCTGCGCAAGCGCGAGGAGCAGTGACGTCACATGGCGCACATCTGGCGCGCCGGAGCCGCCGCCGCCGCGGGCTCCGCCGTCACCTCGCTCGCCTCGCCGGTCTTCGCATTCCAGAGGAGTGACGTCATAGCCACGGCAGACACACTGGCGCCACCGCGTGACCAGCTGTGCGTCTCCGTTGCGCAGTAGCCAAGTCTGACGCTGCACCGGAGCCGCTTGATAGCGCCTCTTATTTTGCTCGCATAAGCTCACGCTACGAATATCCTGGCATAGCCGAGAAAAGCCACCGCAATTTTTTTTATTCGAAATTGTACGTGTACCACAGCATATTCGTATAATATATGCACCTTCAAGGTTCTCTTGATGTTCCCTTGGGGAGCACTGTGCCATTTCGGTCAGCGGCAAAGGCATTCAAGTTCATACTTCCGATTCTGGTGTCCTGAAGTCTTCGTCCCTAATAAACATTATGCAGCGACCTTCTCTGCTGTCTCTACTGTTTCCAGCAGGTACGCATAGGCAGCCGCCACTGCACTCGCTCCATGCTCCATCTGCCCCCTTTGTACACTGAAAAAATAAAGTGAAATCAGAGGAGCGATAACTGTGAATCCTGTATTTTCATTTATGTTTAAATTGCTATCTGAAGTAATGAATTCTGGCGATACATAGTTACGGATCTGCCTTTGGCACTGAAGCGGTTGAACATTTGTGTTTTACGTTTGAGTCTATTATAGTAAAAAAAAAAAAAACATAAACGAAAATATTTAATTTTGCCACAAAAATAAATCTTCGGAAAGTAAAGTTTTCAAAGAAGTTGCCTGGAATGTTTGGTTCCGGTAAAATCAAGCATATTAATTGCGAAGGACTGAAAAACAGATTTATCTTGTTAAAATAGGGTATGCACCATTTGTGGGCTGCACAAATATAATTATCAATATTATTACACTCCACAAATGCAAATTGTAGTTTCCACTCTATATTTGCTGAATTACTGTATACTGAATGAAAAATATAGACGGTGTCCGTGTCGACCGTGTAGAAATATCTCACGTAAAAAACAAAACAAAAACACCTAAATTTAGTACATGAATCAAATAGACAACAGGCAACGTCCACGTAAAGAAAATGTTCCTTGCAATTCTAAAAAGACGACATTATCTTTATAAAAAGAACCCGCATGAAGCAGAACTTTTTCATCTACACCTGAGATGTCTTTTTGATTCAAGCTCTTGATAACCAACTAAACGCAATTTTAATATTATAACATTAAAAAAAAAAAGCTTAACGTAATTAAAAAAAAGTAGTTTCAAAGAGTAACATTTTGAATTAGGAGACAACAAGGCAAGTTCTGGGCACCTCAATCAGCACGTATTCATTATGTGACAATCATTAAACATCCTTATGCAGACTTTGCCCCAAGCATTGCGTGCACTGCTTATGGTTTTATTATAAGGAAAGCAACAGTCATAGGCAACTCAACATTGCATTTTTTGAATAATGCGCTGGCTCGCTTTACCATTAAAAAGACAGTAATTTTATCTAAAAGATGATTCCTAAAATATTTGCCGATAGGAGATTTCACAAAATTAAAGTTACTATATGATTGTCCATTTAATAAGCAACCGCTATTTTTCACAAGTCGATGTATTTGTCAAGCAAGAAATATTAGTTTGGTTTTTAGTTTCGATCATTATACTCCAATTCTAACTGATTAATATATTATACTTTAGCAAACATATTTGGGTACGGTTACATCATTAAATAAATTTTGACACGACATTCAAAAACGTTGTGGTAGTCTGTGCCAGGGATACGAAGTTGATCACAATGTTGTAAATTAAAAGTTTTCTTTCTTCATCCGGCGCTTCAGGTATGTCCATCTAAAATATGCCACATTTGTCTGAAGCTTATAGCCTCAACATAAAAAAAAGATTGTGTCGTTTATGTGGAGTAATTGGAATGACATACATTGTTGCCAGAAAAGGTAAACTAAAAAAATATATAAAAATAGGAAAATTGTGATTTTAGCTGAGATATATGTATTCTAAGAGAAAACGATTCCTCCTCATCCGATGCTCGTTGGGCCACTTACAAACCGGCTTCCGATAAATGCGTGGCAGCAATTAAAACACCCAGAGAAAAATACCATAAAAGTACCTTGCCAACCAGGCTTGCAACCGACATTACAAAATTCTGGCGCGTGATACACCCTACTGATGATGTTCATATCTCACTCGTTGACAGTCAGGGAATCTCATTCCCCGTCAAAATTGTCCACTTATCTTAAATAAAAGTTTTAGATGTAATTTGTCTCTAACATTCAACGTCTCACTACCGACTGAAGATTCCTACGACTACCCTGCTATGAATCCAATAATCATCGAGCCTTTTGGTATCAAAAGCATTATTAGATCACTTAAACTTTCCTCCCCTTCTAGTTGTGACCTAATCAGCCGCAAAGTTAAAAAAAAATGTACGATCTTTTCGTGTTCAGTTATGCTATCAAACCGTTTTCAGCAGTCAATCGACAATGGTTGTCTCCCAGCTGAGTGGACTGTTGGGAAGATGATTCCACTTAATAAGTCAGGTAACAAGCGTTCTCCACTTAATTACCGACCAATATCACTCACCAGCATCCCATGTAAACAAAAATTGAACATATACTATTTTCGAACCTCGCCAACTTCCTTGAATCTAATTCGCTTTTTACGTCGTCACAACATGGTTTTCGAAACACCTTCTCATGTGAAACACAGTGGGTATCAGTCATTTATAAGCTAAATGTCATTTTGATCAGTCCTCAATAGCCGATTGCAGTCTTTTAGACTTTTCAAAAGCCTTTGATAAGGTATGCCACAAGATATTACTCTATTGAGGGGTTTCAGCGACGGTGTCACCGCCCTGGCGGCCGGCCGCCGAAAGAGAAAGAGGGGGATAGGTTCGCTCGGCCGTTGGCTTTGTGTAAATGCGTTGGCCGCGAACGTAGGCTTATAAACTTCGGCAGCAAGAATATTACGCGGCTCTAGTGTTCCGGTACGAGAAACAAAGGTGACACTATCTGCTACGACTAGCTGCGACCACCCGCCGTAGCGAGGCAGGCGTCGAAGGAGCGCAACCTGTGTACTACGCAGTCAGTCGCCGTCGCCGCCGCCGCCGTCGCCCGACGTAGATCGTTTGGCATTCATGGCTTCCCACCCCGGGTTCTTCGTTTGTGCTTGGAACCGAGTTTTATTTCCTGTGCTTGTGTATGTGCTCAATGGCTGGATATGGACCTCACAGAGCAGTTCTTCAGACTCAACAGCGACTCGCTGACGGCGGAGGGGCTTGCAGCAACGCTTTCGGTTGGTGCATGGGTGTGACGACTACACGGATAAATTTTAAGATTGCTGCTAGCAAGTTGGGCCATAGTCGCTTTATGTTGACACGATTTTAAGTGTAAGTACTCCGTGCAAAGGCGAATCTATCGCGTTTCTAATCCACCTTTGTTTTTGTTGTTGTTTTTATCACGCACGACCGACTACTAAGCAAATGTTTCTGTACCGATCACGGAGTGAATGTCTTCAGCCTTACATTGCGGAACGCCGAATAAAAAGTCATGTTCGTTCAGCGAGAAAACTTCCCTTTCGAGTAACCTTTTTTGATTGATAATTTCTCCCGTATCTAGGTGCTTTAATCAACATGACAACACGATCGATTAGGTTTGCTTCCCTAGTTAAGACATTTTGCTGCCACATGCCGCACTAGTGTTTGGCACGATGTATGCCACTGGTGGTATTGTGAATTGGTTTACTTCCAAAGCTAAAGGTGTAACAGGTGGGACCATTCAGTTTGTCAAAAATGTGATGATATGGGAATTTCGTTGCATAACTAGCGTTTTACGTTTAAGATTGATAAGAAACATGCTCATGTGATGATGCATGTCTACAGCATAAGCTTTGCAGATCCAGATTGGGTGTGCTCTAGGCTACAGCCTCTAGGTTTTTAATGGGCCAAATTGGTGATTATACGGCAATAAATATTGCGGTGGAAAACTGCCCATTGACTCTGTGCGTTTTGATCGTGACCATTGGTGTGCTGTTGGCAAATTAGGTAATAGGACACCTTTTCCCTGACCATCTGGCTTCAAGGAACATCGCATCTAGATGTGCTTAAATATGTGTATTTCAAGGTTCAGTTGACCCTTCTGCATCATTACAGGAAGGCAGTCTCAAGCCACAACAAACAGCAGTGAATATACAATGCATAATAACAGGCACCAGTGTCCAGGCATATAGTCCGCAGAAGCCAATTTGAGCCTAGAAAGCTTTTTGTTTTTAATACCCGCTCGTTCTGTCCCTTTTTGTTTTGTTTAGATAGTTTGCATTTGGTGTATAATCCGCAGTGACTGATTTCCGCACCCAGTGCATAGTCCGCCAAGCTGGTGCGTTGTGTCTTCGTGCTTTTTTCCTGGGTGGCATTTTTTCGGAAGTTCTTTGGCGAACGCTGTTGAGCCTGAAGAACTGCTCTTGAGGCCCATATCCAGCCACTGAGCCCACAGACAATCACAGAAAATAACACTCGGTACCAAGTACAAACTAAGCACCTGGGCGGAAAGCCGTGAATGCCAAACGAGCAGCGTCGGGTGACGGCGACTGACTGCGTTGCGCCCCTTCGACGCCTGCATCGCTGCGGTGGGTGGTCGTAGCTAGTCGTAGCGAGATGAACTTCACTTCAAGCAAGAAATCTTGCCATACCATAGTCAAGATATCTGTGTAAGTGTTCGACGACGTGGGCTCTCTCACGCTGGTGCAGCTGTCATCGAGAAAGGTACATATAAAAAATGTTTGTGCGTTTGAGGCTGAAACTATGACGCATACTTTATCTAAACCTACATTTATCGGTCTGCGGCTACAAACATTTTCGTTGACGTCGCTTAGATGATGTAACCATTCAGGCCTCGCATTAAATGGCGTTGCGAACTCTTCGATTCTGTATGAAAACGTATTTTTGCCCTAATAAAATACATTTTCAACAGGACACGTGTCTTCTGCTGATACATATCTTCCAATTTACCATGCAGAGGCAAAAAGAAAATCAACTGTGCACATCTACCACTTAGCATAAGCACCTTTTGCCATTCATTCTCGAGCACACTCAAATATCAGCTTAGGTTGCTCTTGTTTTAGAAGCTTTGCTCGGTTTTGAAAAAAGAAAAAAGTTAAAAAAGCTTTACCTTTGTTCTCCTTCTGGCATTTAATACAGATTTGTTTGTCAGCAGATCACACACAGCAGATATCACCGTGGCACATACAACTCGAACGACCGATGAAACTTGCTATTACAATAAAGCTTTCCACAAGAGCCAAAAGGAGGCTTGTAGGGGTGCACAAGCACAACGAAATGAGATTGACGCTTCCGGGGCTTGTTTACATTATGCGTAAAAACAGGACGATCGGCGACCAGCTGATCGCAATATAACACCAAGGATACCGATGTTTCGATACATAGAACGCAGGATAAAGACCTCAATCGTCCTTTGTATGCTGTAGCTGCCATACGTTCCATCCAACCGCATTTTAGCACAATGAACTAGAACAACCGAAGAGTTCGCAACACCGTTAAATGCGAGGCCTGAATGGTTACATCATCTAAGCAACGTCAACGAAAATGTTTGTAGCCACAGACCGATAAGTTTAGTTTGAGATAAAGTACGCGTCATAGTTCCAACGCGCGAACATTGTTGATATGTACCTTTCTTTGGACCCACGTACATTCGGTTCAACTTGATGACGGCTGCACCAGCGTGAGAGCTCACGTCGAACACTTGCACAATTATCTTGACTATGGCAAGATTTCTTGCCTTCGACTGGCTTGAACACTTCATTTGTAGCATCACGGTAGGTCTTGCTTGAAGCGATGATCGTCTCGCACACGGCAACAAACAGAGAACGACACGCTTTGTTTAATTTATACGCTACCGGTCTACGGGCGTCGCAAATTTATCCCCCTCTTTTCCGCCATGTTGGATCGATCGGAGCGCTCCCTATATTCGCTGAAACTCCTCAATAAATTTCACCAACTTAACCTGGAACCAAGCTTCTTATCTAGCATGAATGTTTTCTGTTTAACCGCTCGCAGTTCACAGTCGCTAACAATTCTCTCTCAGCCAAGTGGCGTTCACTCCGGTGTTGGCTTTGTGCTCCGACTTCTCCCTTTTCTTGTGTCTCTGTTCATATTGTTTTTATTGTTTTGCCAATGGCTGTGTTGTATTTATGCAAATAACTTGTGAAAAATACATTAAAAGGTCCCTGTTCTATCTTAGCGCTATATCTGTTTGGTGGAAAACGTGGCGCGTAGAATTGAACATTAACAGGTCTAAATTTATGCGCGCGTCCAGGAAAATGCATAATTTACCTGTTTATCATCTTTATAACTCGCCCCGGGACGTTGTGACTAGTTATAATATCTTGGCATTCACATTACATCAAATCTCACTTTGACAGTTCATGTAACATATATAATTAATAACGCTAACCACATGTTGGGTTATCTTCGAAGCAATTTTGCAAAAGTTCCTTAATGCTTCTACTTTACAAAGTACTAATTTGTCCAAAACTCGAATACGCCGTTTCAGTCTGGGATCCTTGTCATGAAAATCTACTTCACTCAGTCGAAATGCTCCAGAATAACTCCGACTGTTTTATTTTGTCCAACTATAACAGAACTGCAAGCATAACCACAAGGAAATCCAGCCTTGACTCACTGTCTTTGGCATCTCGTCGTAAAAACTTTCGTCTTTGCCTCTTTCAAAAGTTGTTTTATCACCCCCATCTCCGCAACGAACTTATTTTACCTCCCTAGTACGTTTCATCTCAATTAGATCACGTTTAAGGTCGGTGTCCCATCGTGCAGGACTAATTCTTTTTTTCAGTAATTTCTTCCACGCACATCAGAGGAGTGGAATCGCCTTCCCGTACCAACAGCTTCGGCAGAAGTCCTCCAAATGATCAAGAACGCCTTAGCTAATACTGTATAAATATGCGCTATTTTTTCACACTTCAACTAAATGCTTTATTGTACTTCATCATCATTAATTGTTGTTGCCACTCCCCTCTTCAATACAGAAGGCAACAAAGGTGCATGTAATTAATAAATAAAAAATAGTTACCTATTGAATCATTTTTAAAGCTATAATAAAAGGACTCCACGAAGAAAAATATTTGTTTATAATGCTCTCAAGGTGATCTTACGTTTGACTTGCAATTTCCGGTCTCAATGGAATCCTGGAGAACGATGAGGGGCACTTGTTTTATTCGATTCAGAAGAGGCACTTGTTTGATTTGATTCAGCTGAAGCCAAATGTAGACTGAAAATATATAATAATTTTAATCCATACAGTACTCTGAGTCCAGGTGCTTTAAAAGAAAATTTGAAGTGTTTAAAAAAAACGGGAGTTTTAATCAGGTCTCTTGTAACGTGAAAATAACTAGAATATACATCATAGCAACATATAATAATACTTTGTTTGAATAATAAAGCGTTGTTATGTACAGGTACATGTCTTTGTTTTGTAGGCTTTACGATTTGTTTTATAGAAGTTAGAGCTGCACTGATGCCGTTAGGTGGGTTATACAGCAAGGAGAACCTAAGAGAAAATCGTCACGATAAGATCGTACATTTGACCACAACAATGTGCAATTATTTTTTGTTAAAATAAAATCATGGTTTTCAGTATCAACTTCTTAGCGTCATCGAATCCCACTAATCGCTTATTTACACTCATTGATTCGCAGACGAACCCAGGAGAAATTGACGACGGGAGGGAGAATCGCCTTGCCGGCAACGGAATATTGGAACGCGGCAGGAATCGGTCCGAGACCGATTTTTCAACCGCCGAAGAAGTATCCACGCAACCGCAGTTAATTGGAACGCACGGAAGAAATGGCGTTTGCGGACGTCACATGCTGGTCGAGTCACCTAAGTCGTTGTGGTTGCGCCGGAGTTGTTGGAGTTCCCAAGCTGTGCAAAAGGGTGCCGTCTCGATGGTAATGTTGTGTCGGCAGAAATGCTAATGGAGACTAAATTATTCAATCTTGTTCGAAAAGATGCATCTCAGCAACGTAGGCAGTGGCCACAAATTAGATATGTCGAATAAAATTGGCAGTGAGTGGTACGTACACAAGTGGGCTTCATTTGCTCGTTATTTTATTATTTTCTTCTCCTATCGCCGAGAGAATGCTCGGCAGTATCCCGGCACTGCGGGTTAGCGTTCACTGCAAAATTAAGTCTGCGAGAGCATGAGGATTTCGAACACCACTCAAGCCACAAGCCAGGGGCAGTCTCCTTGATGTCCACGAGAGACCGGAGCCGCGAGAAGGCGACGGGTAAAACAAACTTGAACGGCAGGTCTTTTTGCGCCCATTAAATTTGGTCGGCGGCAATAGTATTTTCCGAGTATATGAACGCGGCCGAATTCAGTAAATTTGCGAAGTATCTGAAGCGCGTGAGGGTCGCGATAGTCTGTTAAAGTTATCAGTCTTGTTACAGGCTGGAGGCTGGTAGTGTAAAAAAAAAGGATAATAGGTGCCCCGTAGTCTAGTTATTTAAAAAAAACAAAAAAAAACATGTGTATATTTACTAGTCTGGAAGGCATTACGAATCTTGTGGCTATTTATATGACTGATCGCGACAATTGTTTCACTGTATATTTTATCCTTAACCGTAGAGCGCATCTGCAGAAACCGCGTTAGTGTATCTTTCACTAATGATTTTAAACAAATAAAAAAAAAGAAACACCCTTTATACTGTATGAACTGTTAGATGTCACTGAAATTTGTTTAAAAAAAAAAGAGAGTTTCGTGGAAACAGACTTCGCCCTCAACTTGGTTAATTAAACAGATTGAAGGATTAACCTTTTGGTTTTAGTGGTCATTATCTCATTGCTGTACGGGATGCGCCTACAAGTAGAGGTTAAATCAATCTACACTGCAGCGGTGCCTTCCCGGTAGGACCGCCAGAGTTTTTTACCAGACGTGTTCATCTGAAGTTTATGAACACCGGGAAAACCGAGAGGCCATCGGTTTGGAAAAGAAGAAGGAGGAACTCGGGCACGAGAGAAACGAGGTCCCCGAGCACAGAAGGAACGACCGCATCCACGAGCTAGGGAGCTAACCAGCGCCGGTCCCAGGTTTAGACTCTTGCGATTTAATAAAATGTTTAGTTACGTTTCTCGGCTGTTTTGACCCGTTACTGGACCCGTACGCGGTGAGAACAGTTAGGAACGTTACAATACTACTGTGAAAATAGCAACCGTCTTTGAGTAATTCATAGGTTTATTTTCGCGCTATGGTCTCGCAAATCATAAATATGGATCGAGAAAAAGTACCATACTTCAATCTAAAATCTCCCGTGCAAGAGGGACGTACACATTTCAGGAGCTTCCTGATTATCTCCGCCGTGCGATGTTGATTTGAGCATCCACTAAGGGGCACATCCAAGGCACTGGCGGGTAACGACGACAGCAACACCTCTACGTCACATTTTTATGAATTGTTTAGAAAGGAATTTCCCGCCCCATTTATACGTGCTCTTTCACAATTAGGCTTCAAAACGCGAAAGGTGATCTATGAATACATCAAGTCAGTCGGGAAAAGATGAAAAAAATATTTTTAATAGTAACAGCAAAACATCCCCCCCAAAAAAAAAGAAAGAAAATAAATTAAAAATAATTTATTATAGTAGTGACTTATTTAAATTATCGTGAAGTTACTTCATCATCTAAAGTCGTAAGGGCGCATACGGCGCTCTTACGACTTATACCACATTTGTATTTGTATTGAATGATACTCGAACACACTTGATATATGTTCTATCTTAATTATCGCTTTTATCAACATACTAATTGATGTCAATGAGTGTGATACATACGATACAACATTTCTATATCCCCTACGCTGAAACGTAAGGTTTGGCTGAATCTATCGTTTCGAAAAATTAATTACATACTTTCTTTACAATTGAATCTCGATTACATTAAGAGCTACGAATATTTTCCTCAATATTGTAAATTTTTTTATATGTTCCATGCACGACGTAAGTATCTAAAACTATAAATATAAATGAAAGCAACTAGGCCTCTTGTATTCTTCTAAAAGTATAATCTGTATCTGGGTTTCATATCTTCATCTAAGCATCCAAAATCACATCTTCGAGTATAATTAAAGTAGGCATACATTATTGAAAAAACATGGTATTTGTGTATTATTCGAACTTAGACTGTTTTTATCCATATTCTAACTTCTATTGCTTTTTATATGTTTATCTTACTGAGTTTACCAATATAACAATACTCATAGGTTTCACGTGATATTTGTTTATACAATTATGTTAAGAAGCAGACTCTCGCTATGTTAGTAGTTTTGTATCTCTGGGAAAATCAATAAATATAGTTATTCACACTATACTTTTGTCAAGCCCGGAGGTTTCGATAAATAAAGATTGATCGTTTCATTATTAATACCCGTAAATTATATGACAATATTCGTGGACGGCAAATTCACTGCATTGCTCTTTAAGAACAATTTTGTCGCATTCAATGCTTTTATGAATAAAAGTTAAAAACGGCTGTAAATCAAAATTTTCCACGGTATGTAATTCACAGATAAATTGCAAGAGTCCTAAAATTTACAAAACAGATTTAATAAAAAATTGAAATTGAGTTACAGAATGAGGAAAATTGCTCCATCGTGACTTCGTTTACGGAAAAGATACAAGCGGAGGATTTCGCTCAAACCCGAAGAAATTCAAATAGAAATGTACCTACGAGTAAATTTGATAGCTCGTTGACTTCTTCAGAAAGTGTTTTAATCCGGTTCTTTATTTAATGCGCTGCAATTTATTACCGAGGTCGCAAAATTTAACGATTAAACTTCACCTATCCTAGTGACCAGAACCGACATTAACTCGAAAAAACAACAATGTAACATTCATATCAAAAATTAATCAAAATTTCAAATACAATTTACTTTAAAAATGCCGGTGCATTGGATTGTCCCATGACTGCGCATAACGCATCCTTTTTTTTGTCGAAGAAGGTGTATGAAGGGATTAGGCTTTGACGTTAGCGACTGGTATGAATTCGCTGTTACTGAAATAGTTGAGAAAGAAGCAAAAGTCAGATTGGATGAAAAGTTACTCATTTGATGTTAAATAGAATGGCGGTAAATACGGCCAATGGCAGAAAGGAAATCACGTTAAACGCCATCGTAGGACCTTTTGCAGGAAGTTGAATGAATATCCGACGACGTTTGCTCATTTTATACCGGCAGAAAAGAGAAGCGGATGTAAGAGCGCTCCAAAAACAAGCTCGGTGTTACGTCAGAATTGCATTATGAACTGTAAACAGAAACACCTGCAGGTTTTAGAAAGCCCTTTGGTATGAACTTCCCCGTGCGAAGCACATTTACCTTTTTTGCTTTCTACACTGAAGGAAGCTTTGAGCATGGAAGTTGGTGCAATGTCAGACAAAATATGCACGGGATAAAATACATCCGGAAGTTAAAAGCGCCTTTTGAAACAAGATTAATGACCACCTATGTCGATGAAGACAAAATTATATATATCTATATGCTGTTACACTTAATATAGACACGTTGACTGTAGCGCCCAAACGCAGCCTTTCAAATTATCGGATAAAAATAATATTCGGCAAAATGATAGGTGAATAAATAAGTTAGACAATTCACATATACTGAATTGAATGCGTTACTAGGGTTCATAATTCAGTTTATTATTGAGCGTGCGTAACACTTTGTTTTAACCTTCGTATCATTCAATCAATTGCATCAACCGGGATCGGCTTCCTTAAAGTATTTGCGGCTTCGAGAAAAAACAAAAACGCTTATATTTAAAGTTTATGAGTTTCGGATAACTTCCGTAATCAAGCCTGAACCCACTTATGGTGTGTTCAGACCAAGTGGGGGCTTTGTATAAAAGCTGCTAACATCATTGTTGCGTGTTAACCCATTCCCCGAGTTGCGCTTACGCCGCTTCGCGGCGGCTGTCTGCAGAAGCTCGTTATAAAAATGTTAACCCACTTGGCACACCCGTAAACGACGCTTCGCGGCGGACGACTATTCGCTAACGTGTCTTTCGATACAATGCCGGCGTTCGCTAAAACGAGGTTCGACCAACTGAGTGCCATTCCCCTGGACACTTGATTCGCAGGAAAGAGACATCCGTCCAGAAGGTGAAAGTCTGCAGTTGCTTGAAGGATTTTGCCTCAGCGACCCTAGCTACTCCAGCTCGGCACATTCTCATCTTCAAAACAAATCAATTCTCGTTATGTCAACAACAGAAAGAATGAACTCTAAGTTTGAAAACGTTGACGTTCGCACTGTTTGAACCATAATAAAGTTGTCAGCGGTGGCCGGGTGCTGACGTGCCGTTAATTAGAAATGCTACGTTTGTTTTTGAAGGAATAAAATGGCGTTTACTTTTCGCATTAACTTTCATTACATGAAGAGGTATATTTTGCGCGTCTTACTTGGCGCGCATACGGTCGTTCTTTCCAGAGTGGTTTCTTCCGCCAGGCAAGTGCTATGGTCAAGGTTCAGTTCTCCAGATCGTACTGGCGAAGCGTCACGTGTTCGAGGTTATACATTACACATCCTTTCGAGGCCAGTCAAACAAGCTGGGCTAAGCGTCACGTGCTCGTATACATTACACATCCTGCCGACAGTGACTCTTTTACTGACGTGATCAATGCAATGTAAATTTATTCGTTAGTATATTTGGCGTTATTGAAAACTTAAAATGTAATTGTTGTGAGTAGTTTTGAACTGTTTATTTATATTGTTTGTTGTTGGCTTGAGCTGTTTCTCTTAGCTTCCAGCGTATAAATGTAAATACGTACCTCACTCATCTGCTGTAGTGCCTCGGTGCTGCAGAGTACAAATAAATAAGTAAATAAATAAATTATCACTCTGAACCAGTGTATTTTTACCAAATTTTATATAGAATGTATATTAAAAGCAGCTGTATAGACTCAACGGGAAACACAAAGTAACTACAAACTAGAATCAGAGTAACGTTCTTTAGCCTTGGCTTTAAATTTTCAAAACGGTAAAGAAGCTCAGTAACGCGTTAGTTGCTTTTTTTTTCGATCAATCGAGTATGGTTATTTTGTTACTTATTTTCGGTAACAAGCACAACACTGTTCTCCAGTCGCAAGACAGAGGATATCTCCGACGTGGAAGAGAAGGGAAATCCGTTTTGAACGCGCGTCTCTAAGCCAACAGTGCGGTGAAAGCTACGAGCTCCTTAAAACATTCGTGTGTCATCTAACGCTATGTAATCACGCTCACGCCCAAAGCCCAATCACATAGAACGAGGTCAGGCGTGAAAGAAAGGTGGATGCCAAAGAAATCTGAAAGCTGACAAAGTCTTGGCAGAATCGAAGATCTTCAAGATTACTCACATACTGAAACCGCAATGTAACGGCACATTCCTTGTTCTTAAAGGGGTACTCCGGCGACTTCTTTATGGTCTCCGATTTTATTGAAATTTTGCTAAGCTCGCCAACAAACATCGTTAAAATAGAACCTCAAATATTAGGTCAAAATATATTTTTTCGCGAAGTTATCGAATTTGCAGTTTTTGTCCTCACCGTGTTTTTCAAACTGAAAGCCTCCACTGTTAACCACAAAAAAGTGGCGTCAGTGGAAGGCAGGGGTTCACTCTTGGGACTGTAGAATTTGTTCCCAACTGATTCCAGGCAGTTTCATGGTGTCAAATGAATACTTTCGAAGCTCGCTCCAGTACCCGCGCTCCAGCACGGAACCAATGATTGGCATTTTCTAATTTATGACTGCTTGCTCGACTGGCAAGGCTGCCTGCCACTGACGTCACGGCAATGAAAAGTGCGGGTATATTTAAATGTTTGTTTTTGCATCATTTTCATTTGCCGATTTCACAATAACTATTAGGAATTTCGCGATACTACATAGCATACAGGAATGGGTGAAGGCCGGGGAGTCAGAAAATGTGGTTAGTTGAGTTAGCTCAAAAAAATCGCCGGAGTAGCCCTTTAATGAGATTAGGTAATCGTCGTGCCAGCGCAGAAAGACGATTGACGGCATGACATTGCGCTTTTATTGCTTCTTGATTGGCCCTATCTGTTTGAAACATTTGAAACATTTCTTTATTTCCATCAACGATGGGGGAAAACCAAAGGAAAAAAGCTGCTATTTGCAGCTTGACCGGCCCTTTGGTACCCCTACAAGGCAAGCAACACTAACACAAACAAAAAAAAACAAAACAAAAACAATAGAAGGTATGTTTTAAGTATTATACAATGCAAGAGATATCATTTCTGCTCACTGACATAACATCAATTCCTAATGATGCGATATGATTTAGTAGCTCGGGAAGTGCATGTTTAATTCTTTGACGTCCAAAGTTAGTTCGTGATTGTGGTATATGCCATGGATGTATCTGACGTGTTTGACGAATGGAATCGTGCAAATGAAGGTCCGCAATGGCGAGAAAAGTATCATATTTACCTTTCATGGCAGACTGGAATGTTAATATTAATCGTTGTGAATAAATTTTTGAAACGTCAAGCGTCGTGCAGCCTTGGATGCACGCACGTCGTGCAGCCTTGGATGCACGCACGAACATAAAAAAGGGCGCTACAAGGGGAAAAAGAAAACCAAATGCAGCTTCGAACGGCGTGCGTATCAGTGTCAAACATGAGCGTTCACTGACGACGTCGGTCTACAGGTGTCATGTGACTTTAGCCAGGTTCGGCTACACCTTGATAATATCCAAAAGGCCGAGAGAAAAATAGAAAATGAAGAATGGCAGGGACGTTTCTCAGTGAATTCTGCTTTAACGGCAGAAATTGGAACCCTATCAGACTATCAAGTTTCTATCTATCACCCCTAGCCTCAACCGTGCATTTTAGAGACCATCAAATAACTTAGTCACAGCTGATAACGACGTTACGCGAACGAACAGTGCTTGAGATACATTAAAATTAACGCTTGAGACGTCTTACCATTTCATCATCATCATCATCATCATCATCATCATCAATTATTAAACCTTGAAGGCCCTTACGGGCATTACACAAGGTGGGGGTACTCGCTGAAAAAACATTATATAAAAGAACAAACAAAAAGTGGGTTACATGCTGGAGAACATTATTAAAGCAACAAAAACGGGGAAAAAAACTAAACACTCAAAACATTTTTTAGAAAAGACGGCTGATTAAACAAAAAATACACAAATAAAACATTTCAATAAACACAAAATGACTTTGATATTAGTGCAACTGCAGATGGATGGTCAGTTGGGATATAAATGTGTTATGATCTGTCTCGGTCACGATGCTTTTAGGCAGGCTATTTCAGTCTGTTATTGTTAATGGCAAGGTGGAGCTAAGAAACGAAACTGACGAGGCGAAACTTAGACGAACTATACATACGTTATCAATGCGAGGAAATGTGCGACATGTGGCCATATTATTTCCACGTTTTCCTGCAACGTCAATATGAGTGCTGACTGCACCACTCAGTGAAGTGCTAGGTACCGGCTCTGTGACCAATTGTCAACGGTGCTGGGACTCCCAAGCACCACGTAGAGTAATCAAAGCCTGTGCAGTTTGACGCCATCAGAGTGAGATGCAGCGACGACTCAGAGTGTGCATGAGTGCTATGTCCGCGATCGCTAGGGACTCGTGCCCTGTCCGCATGTCAGAGGAAGCTCGTCATCGGGTTCGGATTCAATTTCTGAGTCGGCGTCATCTGACTGCGATGTCCTTTCATGGAAGAAGACCGTTCGCGGGCCTCGATTATTCTCTGTGCTTTTGTCCTGCCCCGTCACCTTGACTATAAAAAAGGCGCTTGTCATGTTCAATGTGAAAGTTCGCATAGCCCAAAACTGCTCACAAATTTAACATACCGGGTGGCTCAAGGAGACGGCAGGCTCTTTAAATCGACCGCAAAATTCGGTTTCTTAACCTATCGCGCTACGACTTTGTGCAGCGCTGCCCACAGATGGTGCATTGTTTTTTTGTAAAATTTGCAAAGAGCAAACTTACCTGAGGAAAAAGTAAAGAAAGAAAAAGGCTTAGCTCCTATGGAAACGCAGCGACGCCACCGGTCTTCAAAGAGCACGGCGCCGTTTCGCACGGGACACAAGAGATGGCGCAACGAACGCCGCCAACGAACGAGCATACGGCGTCGAGAGCCAGCGTCTTTAGCAGACAATCTTTTCGACTCAAAAGCAGCGCGCGTTCCGCAGGCGGCGACAGTCGCAGAAACAATTACAGGCGCGGTAACAACAAGCAACTGCAGTTCCTTGTCTGCTAAATACGCCGGCTCTCGGCGTCGTCTGCCCGTTCGTTGGCAGCAGTTGGCGTCGTGACCGCTTGCGCCCTCTCTTGTCTCCCGTGCGAAACGGCGCCCTGTTGTTTGCAGACCGGTGGCGTCGCTGCGTTTCCATAGGAGCTTAGCCTTTTTCTTTTTTTACTTTTTCCCCAGGTAAGTTTGCTCTTTGCAAATTTTACAAAAAAAATGCACCATCTGTGGGCAGCGCTGCACAAAGTCGTAGCGCGATAGGTTAAGAAACCGAATTTTGCGGTCGATTTAAAGAGCCTGCCGTCTCCTTGAGCCACCCGGTAGATCGTCCCTGTTTAAGCGTAGTGGTATGTTAACCTGCTTTTCCCGCGCAGCGCGGTTCCGACCTACATTGAAACTGCACACCCGTGTGCTGAAACCAGCGAGCAGTTTAGTTACACGGCTCCGATTTCACGGAGAGCGAGAAAGAGAGAGAGAGAGCAAGAGAGATAGGGAGAAGGAGGCAGAGTGGGCCGGTTTGTATCCCAAAAACGTCCCATTCGCATTTGAACCATGCGCATTTTGTCCCATTCTCCTTTGGTCCTTCTCGTTCGAACATATCCATAATACCCGAATAGTTTTTTTTCGCAACTGGTCCCATTCTCACTTTGCCCGTTATTTGAAAACGTCCCATTCGTATTTTGACCGTGCACAATTCGTCCCAACATCAATTGGTCCAATGCGTTTGAACCTTCTCATAAGATCCAAACGATTTTCTTCGCAACAGGACCCATTCTCATTTTGCCCATTCGCACTACAACCAAACGACACTAGTCCGGCATGCTTCTACCGTCGTTATGCCTTTGCGGCTTTGTTGGTGTGTCTTACCTTGCTTGGGCCCCCAACATGCCATCAGATGCATGTTATGTGTGATAAGTATGCACTGATACACTGTACAATGACGCCTGCTTCCCTTTTTCTAAACAAACATAAAAAAACGGTGAACACTTATTTTTGAAACTCTGTTTGAACAGAAATTGCATACATTATTGAAGGGGTGACATTATCCAAAGTCGAGAAACCTCAAACGAGGTGACATTTTGAAATGCGTTCTGGCTGCGATAAACAGTTGGTCTGTTTTATTGTCAGCCAGTAGCGTTTCACGACGACCCGGACGTTCTGCTGAACTCCTTAGCAGAGAGAGTAAGCCAGTAGTTGGCACACACACATACACCAAAAATAATATTGCAGTTATTAATATTATCCGAAAAACCCAATTTTGATTTGGAAAGGATCAAAGACGACGGGTCAAAGCGAGAAGATCATTTTGAAAATAGCTAATTTGAAAAGGGCCACGTGAGAAGGGCGAAACGAGAACCGGCCCAAATGAGGAGTGTTGAAATGCGAAGGATGAAACGGGAAAGAACCAAATGCGGCGGGTCAAAGCAAGAAGATCGTTTTGGGAATGGTGGTTTTGAGAAAGGCCAAGTCAGAAGGGCGAAACGAGAACGGGCTTAAATGTTAACTACCCGTTGGTAGCTCTCGGGGACTTTCTTTTGAAACTTTCGGCATTTGGACGTTGGGGAGAGTGCTCTGTCGACCCCCGGAAACCCGTATCAAATATGTACCCTCACGAAACAGGTACACATATCAAACGGGCGTCCGTATTCCATACAAACATATGACCTGAACAAGTCTACCAACTTGCAAACAATTCTAATTTTATAGCGTACTTTTAACGGGGTAAAATAATTGTGTATCAATGGTTCAATAATTTGCTCGAGTATGTACTAAGTTGAATAAATAAATTATAATAAATACAAATTTCGATGCAGTAAAAATGTTTGGCCGTCATAATGCATCATCCCGGCATGAATAAATAAAGAACAGAACGTTTTTATAGCAAGTATCTCATGTTATATTGGTGACGGAATGAAAAGCGAGATCAATACTTTATTAGAATTTGTGTTGCAGATATATCCGCGTATCTCGTTTGCACAAATTTTATAGGAAGACTTTATCGCATGAATATTATTACTGAAGCGCTTTTGATTAACCTAAAGATTATAAAATGCAATATCAATGGATAGCAGCTGTTTTATGACCAGAGGTTTTGGCAGGATCTTTTCTTATATATGACCTATAAAACATGTGGTCGCTGAATTGATGTACTTTCATCTCGGCGTCAATCCTTACGAAAGAACTCATCTCAAAGATTGCTGTTTTAATGAGGGTTCCATAAAAAAAAACATTAAGCTGGTCATATTTCGTTTTTATATACTGCGAATATTCATGGAGCAAATTGTGGATATTGCAGTGAGAAAAATTACGTCGAGCAACGTGAAAACTTATTGTCGTGAAACTTTTAACGCGATAACGTTAACCCAGCCTCGGTGGCGTGACGCGAATCCTGAATGGTCAATTGGATCATGACGTCACAGCCACTTGACCTCGCGCACGAATTAAAAAAAAAAAACACAACAACGCTCAAGTGAGTCATGACGTCATGCGTGGACTGAACGTTATTAAAAACAGGGCATGCAATGCGAAATAAAGGTTGCCGAATGTCTGAGAATATTTCACTTTATAAAGGAATTCATTTGCCTTAAAGAAACTTTCATGAATCTCAGGCGGCATTCGAACCCGCGACTCATCGGTTGCGAGTCAGACACACTGCTGTCTCAAATGATTTCACTTTATACATATTTAATATGCCTTAAGAAAACATTTGAAGAATCTCAGGCGGGATTCGAACCCCCGACGGTTCGGTTGCGCGCCAGACACACTACTGATTAAGCCTCGTAAGGCACGCTTGCACGGAGAACGAGAAATCGATGCGAACAGAGCACGATAACGCTACTGCGTTCCCCTCTTAAAGGCGAAGCTTAAAGCGCGACCCAAACCAACGCGTTTTTCTGCGCGCGCAGGCCGCGCGTCTCGCGGAAATTGCGGGATTCCTTGCGCCTTTTGGGCGCGCATAAGAACGTTGCTTGGTTTCAGCTTTTTTTCTGAACACGGAGGAAAACGCGCTGTGACGTAGTAGGGCGCTCTTCTCCCGGCCAATCGGTGGAGGGCACTAGTTCCCGCTCCGCGTTTCTTCGCCGTCTGGCGCAGATGCTCTCCGCTCGACCGAAACTGCACCGTCTTGACTCGTAACCAAAGCGCATGGCTGTGACTTAGAAACCACCTCGGAAATAGCACAAACGTCACAAAATACGGAAATTCAAGAGAAGCGCACGGTCTACACCCGCACAAAAAACGAGTTTGTTTGGGTCGCACTAAAGCGTCCTCCAAGACTTCATCATTTCATACGGTTTTTTTTTTGGTTGTATGTGTGTGTGTGGGGCGGGGGAGAGAGAGCACGGCCATACCACCGAAGCAGATAACATATGCGTTGAGTAAAAAAACACACCAAAATTATTCTTACGTGCACTCCTGAAAGAGATTCTATTGAAGAATGTGTAGGAGTGGAGTCTCGGTAGATCACACTCTACATATTTATTTACAATTTTTACACTGCCCTTTTTACTAGCATATCGAGGGGCCTGTCGCCGAATCCCAGATTATATGGAGCTCGTTGTCCAGGCGCCTCGTGTCCTTAGCTGGTGTCTGTCCCGTTAGCTGGGCGTCTTTACAAGCTCTGAATCTCTGCCGCTAGCTCCCGCTACAAATGTATTGACAAATAGAATCGAATGTCTATCACAACACCGATCAATGAAAGAACGACTAAACGACACACCATTATACACAGCAATATAGAGTTAGCACGAGAATGTAATTTTCAGTTTTTCAGCTTTTTTCTTGAATCTGAAATACTGTAATGACATTTCCTATATTCAATAGCGTTCATCTTCGCTACCAACGTAGGTAACAAGGAGAAGCAGAGGCAATTTAAGATATTTCTTAAATTCATTTTTAACGAGCTTACAAAACCTCAAAATTGTGATGTGGAAGTAACGTTAAACATTTTTCTCAATCTTTCACTTATCAACCTTTGAGGCAGTCGAAATTTACGAATTCTGGTTACATATGTCTTTATAAACAAAAATAATGTACCAGCAGTTCCTCTATGTATAATTATTTCGATACACTTTAAAACAAAATTACATTTTTCCGTTCAACACTATAACTTTTTTATGAAGGCCAATATATGAGATCACCTCAACTACCTCAAGGAATGTAAAAAAAAGACATCACGCTTGATTAAAAAAAAAAAAAAAGAATTTGATGCTACACCGAGCATGCCGTGCAATGCCGAACACCAAAATCAGCAGAAAGAGATGTGAGCCTAATTTAGCAAAGGTTTCCTTCTGGCAGTATCATTTATCAAACTATATATATATATATATATATATATATATATATATATATATATATATATATATATATATATATATATATATATATATGTATATATATATATATATATATATATATAGTATATATATATATATATACATATATATATATTGAAAAGCTCTCCTAAAGTTGGACGTATGTTTCATAGCATATTTTATATTTTTCAGGCGTTAAACAACTTCACTTTCGCAGGCACTATATTTGTAGCATTTTGAATAGTTTGGGGCTCCGAATTAATTCGGGGGAACAACATTTCGAGTTTGGGAGAGATGCTAAACGCTTTAGTATTATTTTTTAAAGTCTCGCAATTTGCAACAAATTCGTCCTCGGCAAACTAAAGTCCCTTATACCCGTGCCGCACGGGCAACTTGAATGCCATTTACAACGAATGACATTTGAGCGGACGGCCAATCAGCGCGCGACACTCCTGACGTCGCGCATTCCACGCGCGACAGATTGCGAGCTGATTCGCCGATCGCACAATTGTAATTCGTTGTAAACGGCAGTCTAGTTGCCCGTGTGGCACGGGTATTAAAGTACCGTATTTGTTTTTAGATAAAGCACCCTGCTAAATTTAAGGGTTTGCAGAAAATAAAAATATAAGAAAAATTCTAGTTTCTTGCGGTTTCCGTTCATCACGCTGGTATCTGAATATTTACGCTCAGAGCACACAATATTGACTTGCTGTTAATACGACTTCATTTTTATTGCTAAGTTAAGACTGGTTTTGCAAGTTTGTATGAATGAATATTAAGCAAAACTGAAAGTGTAAATTCAAACTATATTTCAGGAAAATATTGAATGCACACGTTCCTACAGCCTTCATTTCTTAGTGGAATATTAGGCGCACACGCCGTAAACAATATTTAAATTTCGTTTTTTTTGTCGAAGAAATTTACTGACAACTGTAATTGTTTAGATGTGTGAGATTTTTCGTTTATATTGGCCAACGTCCAGTTCAGTAGGCGGTCTATCAAAGGGCCACTGAGTAATGTTTTACGCATATCCTTTCATTATTATCCTTTTATTCACACAATAGGGACACAATACAAAAAGGAAAACTAAAATGACGAGTATGTCGATGTCTTCTTAAGACATAATTCGAGTTAGAGCAAATATTCGAAGAAGTCGCAGAACTCTATTGCGGTAGTGACTTCACCTGGCAGAATATATGTAAAGAGGTCGAACGAATTCCTCGTGAATTTATAAAATTTCCGGATGAGGTTTCTTAAGCTTTTTGGAGAGTGATTGTCTGATACCTAAACCTCGATACACCTGGAATAACTCTTGTTAAGCTCATTTACAGATCTTGTACGCCTTAGGTCGCATTGGCTAGGACTAAGCGTCTTGGTTAGTCACCACTGGTTGCAATAAAACAAAAGCAAGTGGATTCAGGCTTGATTAGGGAAGTTATCCGAGCTCATAACCTTTAAATATTTGAGGGTATTTTTTCCGGAGCCGACAATGAGTTTAAGGGAGCCGATCCCGGTTGATGCACTTGATTGAATGGTACGAAGGATAAAACCAAAAGTTACATTCCCTCAAAAATAAACTGAGTTAAAACCTTCAAAAACACACTCAATTTAATATATGTTATGTGACCAATTTATTTATTCACATATCATTTTGCCTAATAATATTTGAAACTTGAAAGGTTACGTAGAGCGCTACAGCCAACGTTTCTATAATAGCTTAATGCAGGGTCAGATAAATGCATATGATTTTCTCTTCATAAAACGAACGTGTACATAAATCTTGTCATAAAAGAGGCTTTTTAATGTCGGATATTTATTATTTTATTCGGCGTATATTTTATCTGACATTTTATTGCACCAACCTTCAGTGTTCAAAGCAAAAAAACTAAATGTACTTTGCACGGAGATGTTCACAACAAATCTGCATTCGAATCCCCGCAGGTGTTTCTGTTTACAGTTTATAACGCAATTCTGACGTAAAACTGTTGTTAGCGCGCTTACATCCGGATTCTCTTTCCTGCAGGTTTCGGAGCGCTCTTACATCCGGATTCTCTTTTCCTGGTCCACCTGTACACGCCGCTTTGCAGAGGCCGACTTCGCTAAAGGAATGCCCATCGTATTTTCTCTAAACTGAGCTTCTTTATAAAGCAATTCAATAAACTGGGGTCGGGAAAGCGGCGTTCGCAAAAATTGTGCGTCAATAAGCCGCATGCCTCCGATCATTACCCCGCGCTTACGCCCAGAATCACCTGAATAACGTTGCATCAAACCTGGAAATCCACTCGCCAAACCCGTGCTCTGATAACAGTAAACCCCTCCATTGTCGATGAACAACAACTTGAAGTTCACACCACGACATTCTGCAGACCGACCCAGCTGTTTCCTTTCTTTTCCCGCTTCAAAGCTCTACAAACTTCGACCACCTGGAGACAGCGCAGGCGTGCTTGCATAAACACCTGTGATCATGCGCTCTCTCTGTCTTCCCCATTCTTTTTGAGCCTTTCCAATGATTTTCGTTGTGCCAGGCTTTGGGACAGAGCAGCCAAAAACTTTCGCTGCTTTTGCTGTATCCTTGTGAAACCGGCTTTCTTTACTCTCTTTTCCTTCACCTTCCCGCTCCCGTCCCTTGTTGCTGCTCGGGTGGGGGGGGGGGGGGGGGGGGGGGAGGGGGGGGGGGGGGGGGGCTTGGGCAACACCATTTAAAGGAGAAGGCCAGAACACGCCTCCAGTGACGTCATGGCAGAAGGCTGACGTGCGCCGCGCTATAGAGCTGAGGTGAAGGCTTCGCGCCTAGCTTTTGCGTCGTAGAAACGCGGGTTTTTGCATTATTGTTTTTTTCTGAGCTAACATGAGAGCTGTGAACGCTGAGTGACTTAAAGAACAAATGGTAGAACGTCCGAAAATTAATATAACCTACAATTATTGTAGTGAAATGCAAGTAAATGATATCTTGAGACAGATGTGTTATTTTTTTAAGCGATAAACTGGGTGGCGTAATTATCTCGGAACGACATGTATAAAAAAAATAATCCCTATAAAATGGCAATTATCGAAGTAGTGGGATCAGCTAAAATAAACTAGAGTAGCAATCGGGTAAATGATGCAGAGGCATTCATTTCATTTTATTCACTTCAAAGGCATCCGAAGATGCGCTACATCAAGGGGGATTCAAAAATAAAAGACAAAAAGTAATTGAACATAAAAAATATACACCAGCAAGTAAAAATCCCCCGCCTACACTCACAAAATTGCTTGTTAGCATGTTATTCTTTTGATGCTGTTTTACAAGTCAAAGGTTCACAGTTACACAAATTTGTGCAATTCTTTTTAAATGAAATGGGATATCGCTCAGTTAAAATATTGTCGGGTAGTTTGTTCCAGTCAGTGATGCAAAGTACTAAGGGAGAAAGGAGGAAAGTGTTAGTACGGCACTGAAATGGTTCAATCTTGTAGGAATTATCTATAATGAATGATATAAATTTGGCATCCCAGCAGTAAGTAGATTACAAATAGCAATCTTAGCAATATATATCGTGAAAAAAAACACAATCGGGCTATTTTTCGTCTTCTTTCTAGATGAGGAAGATTTATGTTAGATTTTAAAGCAGAGACACTAGTTTCAGATGAATAATCGCTGCATCTATATCTGGCTCCTTTGTACTAAAGATTCGAGCCTCGAGATTACGTAATTTCGGTGTGAATTCCAAATCGTGCTTGCATATTCTAACTTTGGGAGGATAAATGTTTTGTACGCGAGTAGTTTTCTTTCAATAGGAGCTTGATATAATGTTCGTCTAATGAAACCAATTGTTTTTAGTGTGGTATTTGTTATTTACTCGATGTGCTCGTTCCATGATACGATGTCTGTAAAATAAACGCCCAAATACTTGAGCGATGATGAGTGTTCTTGTGGTTCTGAATGTAATGAGCACTGGGTTAGTGTTTTAGCGGTGGATTTAGTTACGAAAATGTGTTTGCATTTAGGAGTGTTAATGTTTGTCTGCCATAGAGAACACCGTGATGATATTCACGCGGGTACAAAAGGTGCTCCGCGCGGCTAGCCCCAGTCAATCTCGCCCCAGCGTTCGATCGTGCTGTTTCGTCGCCATGGACGCCTGCGACGCTGGCCTATATTTCTATTTTGTTTTGGCACAAGTTCGCCTTTTAAATGTTTAGTCTGATTCGGTTTTCATCGCCTCATCACTTGTCATTATTGACATGCGTGTTCCTATGTTACCGTTTTTGGTTGGCGGGGTCATTCCATTGTTCATGGGTTTTCTCGAACGGAAGTTCAGTGAGGCAGCGTTTTCAGAAGAAACGTGGTCTTGGCGACGTCTCACATTGCTTCTGAACTACCGCCTTGAGGTCTTTAACTAATACTTTTCATCGGTGTTTACTACCGAATACTTACACTCTGTCCCCTCTCTCGCCGAAGAGCTTTGCGAGCACATGCCTCCTATAAACTTTAGAACCGACGGTATTTAAAACACATTTAATGTTAAACCAAAACTTACTTCATCCACTGGACCGACAACATAAATTTCAGTATTAAAAAAAATCACGAGTGTTATTTTTAGTGAGTATTTTAAACTCATCTTCAATCAATTCCTATCTGAAAGCTTCCATCCGTCTCCACGTCACAGCGTCCTGGGCTGTTGCAATCGGAATCAGCGCGCGGCGTCCCCTTTTGCCACTTATGTGTTCCCTGCTTAAGACAAAGGTTTTCTCTATCTCCAACGTGGAGGAGCAGAGAGTGAAAGTTGTTGCGGCGAAGTATGTGTCTTCTCTTGATCTTTGAAAGGGATACTTGCAGGTGCCGCTAAATGAGAAGACCAGTAATTTAACCGCCTTCATCACCACAATTGGCACTTCACACCACTGTATCTCCGTTTGACTTGAAAAAAAGCGCCCTTCGCTTTTCCTTTCCAAGTGGCCACTCTTTCTGGTGTGAACATTTGCAGCAAACTAATAATGTGTTCAAGCCATTTGTCAACGAGGGGCTGGCTCTCACGCTCCAAAAGTGTAATTTTGCTAGAGCAAAGATAGAGTTCCTTGGCCACCTGGTAGGACGGCAGCTGCGCCGTTTGTTGGGAACAAGTGTCTCTGTTGTACGTGATTTTGCCTTGCCTCAGACCAAGAAGGAGCACTGTTCTGTTTTAGGCCTAGTTGTCTACTCTCGAGGCTGCATCAGTAAGTTTTCGCACATGGCCAGCCCTTTCACGAATGTTTTGAAAAAGAATAAAGGCAGCGCATTCTGGAGACGTCGCCGTCGAGGGTTGGATCCCGGGTCTAAGTCCGGACCATGCCAGCGGGCCGTCGTCCTAGGCGACATCGCGGTAGCGCCACCTTCGCGAACGTCCGTCGTGGCCCGTTTCTCGCGCGAAAGTCCCCCTCGACAACTCTCCCAATCCCCGGTCGACTCCCTTGACCGCTGGATATCTCAGAACTCATTGTACCTGCGCGGCAAGCCGACGGGTGCCCTACTCTACGACGTGGGGGTCCTGGCCGTCTTTCCACGCTCGTGCAGGCCCTGAGGTGTGGGGCTCTTGGACGAGGCCCCCGGACATCCGCCGTCGCCACCAGCTGCCCTCGACAGGAGGCAATCCGCCACCGAGGATGCCGACGGCTCGTCCTTGAGCCGCCCTCGGGCGCCGGCGTATGATGCCAACTAGGCCACGGCAGAGCGTGTCCCCACACTTTGTAATATACCTTGACGCGATTCGGCAGACATGATACATAGGCATTGCATGTCCCTCTCAGCCGAACTACAAGTTGATCAGGTAGGCATATTTGATTATGAGCGCGCGAATGAACGCCAAACGTTCACGCATAGCATAATCACCTGCTAGAGGCGAGCGAATGACAAACGTGCACGCACAAAAGAAACACCGGGCAGAGAAGAGCAGCCGCCCTCGCTGATCTACAACCAAGAGCAAGCATCTGGTCTCCAGAGCCAAGGGCGAGGTGAAGCGCCAGTTCCTTCAAACTGTCAAAACATATATAGAAGGTCAAGAGGGCAACACAGGTAACAGAAGATAGTCTCCACGAAACCGCTTTGAATTCCTGGTTCCCCCTGAGGGAAAGCTGGGTTGGAGGGTTTTGAAAATTAAACAATGTGCAAACTTGTAAGGAGATTAGAAAGTTGCTTTTAAACGAGCTTGGCAGCCAACGTTGAGCCATAATAAAAACAAAATGGGCTTTGGGGAAACCCAATCTGGGTCGCTGCAACTTAATAAAACCAGCAGGGTCTAGCTTCCCTTGCCAAGAAAGTTATCGCACTCACTTGAAAACGTGCTCGAGCATATTCATACCGGAACTGCTGAACCGGCGATTCTGAAAAAGTTTCGTTGTGACTGTACCAAGCATTGGCGTCAGAATCTTCCACTGACGGAAATACCCTAGATTTAGACAGAAGGCATGAAATCCCAATGACGTCACCAACACTTGCTCCAAGCGTAACGTGCCATTAAAAGGCAACTTGAAAAAGAAAAAAATAGAAAAGTGGAAAGGAAGCCACATAAAGGCAGGCCCACCTAAGGCTATCCTTTTGGTGTTTTGCTGGCATTCGGAGACTGCGTGTTGTCCGTACTTTGTTTCCTGCCGTGGGTTGGATTGCTTGACTAGAAGTCTGCAATCGGTTCAGCTTTGCCCTGGAGTCTGACGATCGCTAGTTCCGTACATAGCTTCGGCGGCAAATATTTTCGAAAGTTGTAAAATGTATTTGAGATACTAAATAAAAAATAGTGAGAAATGTAACTAAGACAGAGTTGTAAATACTCTAGACGAAATGTAATGGTGATATAGCCAAATACTAACAAACGTATTTAAGATAACATATCTTGAGTAGAATATTTAAGATAGCCACAAGTCTGGTTAATCGTACTGTCTAGTGAGAGGAACAATGTGGGACTTGAGCCCCATATCATGACATTCTATAATGCTGGGAGTTTTCACCACAAATTTTTCAGCAGTGAATAAGCAATAATAATTACAACAATAGCTGCCTATCGCTACTGTGTCCCTCACTGTAGGACACAAACTGCAAGATACTACAGTTTTCTTTAAAAAAATAATAATTATTGAATATCTGGCGCGCGATCACGCCCCCTTTTATTTCTGCCCTGATTCGCTTATTTTACATATTCATGACAGCACCGTCTTATCAGTAAAAGACTGAAAGCGTCTGTTAATATTTTTCTATTTCGATGAGTTGGCTTTGTATTTTTTAACGCACAAAAATCCGCGAAGAAATAACAGCGGCTCCTCATATCAGCGGCTCCTCATCGAGAGCAACTCTCGATGAGGAGCCACTGATATTAAGATAATTGCTTTCTTTCGAATCTTTCCCGAGCTTGAAAGCAAGGCGGCAAGGTCACGCGCTTTTTCCAGCCGCCTTAGCCACTTGCCGCCCCAGCAGCAACAAGGGACGGGAGAGGGAAGGTGAAGGAAAAGAAAGCCGATTTCACAAGGATACAGCAAAAACAGCGAAAGGTTTTGGCTGCTTTGGCGCAAAGCAAGGCAAAACGAAAACCACTGAAAGGACAAAAGGAATGTGGTCAAGAGAGAAACCATGGTAGGCCGCCTTGCCTGGCAAAGTGAAGCACATTGGAAAGGGTCAAAAGGAATGGGTTAGAGGGAGCGCACCTGACCACACGTGTTTATGCAAGCACGCCAGTGGTGTCTCCAGGGGTGGAGGTTTGTAGAGCTTTGAAGCCGGAAAAGAAAGGAAACAACAGTGTCGGTTGTAACGTCGTGGTGTGAACTTCAACTTGTTGTTCATCGACAATGAGAGAGTTTACTGTCATCAGAGCACGCGTAGTGGCGCGTGGATTTCCAGGTTTGATGCAACGTTATTCAAGTGACCACATGCGTAAGCAGTGGGTAGTGATCGGAGGCATGCGGCTTATAGACGCTCGATTTTTGCGATCGCCAATTTACCAACCCCAGTTTATTGACTCTCTTTATAAAAAAAGTTAAGTTTACAAAAAATACGATGAGCATTCTTTCAGCAAAGTCGGCCTTTGCAAAGCGGCGTGTCCGGGTGGTTCATGAAAGAGAATCTGTCTGTAAGAGCGCTCCAAAACCTGCAGGAGAGAGAATCCGGATGTAAGAGCGCTCCGAAAAAACAACAGTTTTACGTCAGAATTGCATTATAAACGGTGAGCAGAAACATCTGCGGTGTTTGAATGCACATTTGGTGTGAACGTCTCCGTGCATTTACCTTTTTGGCTTTGTTCGCTGAAGGTATTGGTGCAATAAAAAGGAGTTGCTGCAATAAAATGTCAGACAAACTATGCGCTGAATAAAATATCCGACCGTAAAAAGCCTCTTTTATAGCAAGATAATGGACATGTTTGGTCTATAAAAGGAAAATCAAGCGAATTTGTCTGCCGCTGCACTTAAGCTAGTATAGAAAAGTTGGCTGTAGCGCCTTACGTAACCTTTCAAGCTTAGAGATAAAAATAACATTCGGCAAAATAACATATATTGAATTGAGTACGTTTTGAGGGTTTACAATTCAGTTTAACATTGAGCGAATGTAACATTATGTTTTTGTCATTCGTACCATTCAATCAAGTGCATCAATCGGAATCGGCTCCCCTCTAACCTTTTGCCGGCACCAAAAACAAAATTAAAATAATTAAAGGTTATGCGCTCTGATAACGTCCCTAGTCAAGCCTGAATCCACTCGTTTTTGTTTTATTGCAAACAGTGGTGATTAACCAAGACGCTTAGTCCGAGTCAATGCGACCTTAGGCATACAGGGTCTATAAATGAGCTTAAGAAGAGTTATATCAGATGTCTCGAGGTGTAGGTATAAGCCAATCACTCTCCACAAAGCGCAAAAAAAAAAGAAAACTAAAGCGGAAATTGTATCAATGCACTAGGAATAAGTTAGAGCTCTCTATATATTTTCTGCGAGGTGAAGTCACTACTGCAATACCGCTCTGCGACATATTAAAATATTTGCTCTAACTCGAATTATATTTTAAGTAGACATTCACTTAGTCGTCGATTTAGTTATCCTCTTTGTATTGCGTCGATCTTATGTAAATAAAACAATAATAGTGAAAGTATACGCGTAAATAGTTGCAAAATCAGTATTAGTATAACTTAGCGATTAAAATGAAGTCGTACTGAGGGCAAGTCAATATTGTGTGCTCTGAGCGTAAATATTCCGATGCCACAGTGATGAACTTAAACTGCAAGAAACTAGAATTCTCCTTATATTTTAAGTTTCTGCGAAGCCATAAATTTCACAGGTTGTTTGATTTAAAAAAAAAAAAAAAAAAAAAAAACGGTACTTTAAGGGACTTTAGTTTCTCGAGGATCACTTTGTTGCAAATTGCAAGACTTTTAAAAATATCACCAAAGCATTTAGGATCTCTCCCAATCTTTAAATGTTGTGCCCCCGAAATAATTCTGAACCCTACACTTCTCAAAATGCTACAAAAATAGAGCTGTTTAACGTATAAAATATAAATTATGCTATAAATCATCCGTTGTCTTTAGGAGAGCTTTTCAATATATATATGTATACACACAACGGGCATGGTGGCGGGAGGCCGAAGGCGTGGGTGTATAACTGGGAAGAAAAAAAACCCTTGGTGAAAACAGCAACAACGGACGATTTATTCTTCGACGTTTCGGCCGGAGTTCGGCCTTCGTCTTCGTGAACGAAGGCCGGACTCCGGCCGAAACGTCGAAGAATAAATCGTCCGTTGTTGCTGTTTTCACCAAGGTTTTTTTTTTTCTTCCCAGTTATTTTACACAATATATATATATATATATATATATATATATATTGTGGTGCGAGGTTGATAAATGCCACTGCCAGAAGGAAACCTTTGCTCAATTAAGTTCACATCTGCTTCTGGAGATTGTGGTGTTCGGCAATGGACGGAATGCGCTGTGTAGCATCAAATCCTTTTTTTTATTTTTAATCAATCGTAGTTTGTTTTTATTAGTCTTGAAGTACTTGAGTTGATCTCAAATATTGTCCTTCATTAAGCATTGTAGTGTCGAACGCAAAAAAGTAATCTTGTTGTATAGCATATCGATATGATTATATATAGAAGACCTGGTGGTATATTATTCTTGTCTATGAAAACACACGTAACCAGAATTCGTATATCTGGTGTGCCTGAAAGGACGATAGGTGAAAGATTAAGCAAAATTTTTAACGTTACCTCCACATTACAATTTTGTAGGTTTTGTCAAACTCGTTCGAAATGAATTTAAGAAATATCCTAAATGGCCTGTGCTTCTTTTTGTAACATAAGTTGGAAGCAAGGATGAACGCTGTTGATCATAGAAAATGTCATCACAGTATTTCCTATTCAAGAAAAAACAGACAAACTGAAAATTGCATTCTCGTGCTAACTGTGTATAGCTGTGCATAATGGTGTGTCGTTTAGTCGTTCTTTCATTGATCGGTGTTGTGATAGACATTGGATTCTGTCTGTCAATGCACGTTTCAGTGGAATCTCGTTCAGGAGTGCACGTAAGGATAATTTTGATGTGGTTTTTACTGGACGCACATGTTATCTGCTTCGGTCGTATGCCCGTGCTCTTCCCCCCCCCCCCCCCAAAAAAAAATAAAAAATAAAAACAGAGAAAGAAAAATTGTATGTAACGATAAAATCTTGGAGGACGCTTCAGCGCGATCTAATCCAACGGGTTTTTGTGCGCGCGTAGGCCATGCGCTTCCCGGAAATTGCGTATTTTGTGTCCTTTTTGCTATTTCCGGGGTGCCTTCTGAGTCACAAGCACGCGCGTTGCTTAGGACGGTGCGCGCTCGGGCGAGCGAATAGCATCTGCGTCAGACGGCGAAGAAACGCGGAGGCGGAACTAGTGCCCTCCTCCGATTGGCCGGGAGAAGAGCGCCCTACTACGTCACAGCGCGTTTTCCTCCGTGTTCAGAAAGAGCTGAAACCAAGTAAATTTCGTATGCGCGCCCGGAAGTTACAAGAAATCCCACAATTTCCTGGAGACGCACGGCCTGCGCGCGCACAGAAACTCGTTTGTTTGGATAGCGCTTTAAGCTTCGCCTTTAAGAGTGGAAGGCAATAGCGTTGTCGTGCTCTGTTCGCATCAAGTTCTCGTTCTCCGTGCAAGCGTGCCTCTCAAGGCACGCTTGCACGTGGGTTCGAATCCCGCCTGAGATTCTTCAAATGTTTTCTTAAGGCAAATGAATTACTTTATAAAGTGAAATCATTCTAGACATTCGGCAACCGTATTTCGCATTACATGCCATGATTTTTATCACTTTCAGTCTACGCGTGACGTCACAATTCACTTGAGAGTTGTGGTTTTTTTTTTTTTTAATTCCCGCGCGAGGTCAAGTGTCTGTGACGGTCATGACCCCATCGACTGTTCAGGATTCGCGTGACGCCACGGACTCCGGCTTTCGTGCCACGCCACCGAGGCTGGGGTTTCTGCGACACGAGTTCGTTAACGCTATCGCGTCAAAACGTTTACGGCAATAAGTTTTCACGTTGCTCGACGTAATTGTTCTCACTGGAATATCCACAATTTTCTCCATAAATACTGGCAGTATATAAAAATGAAATATGACCAGCTTAATGTTTTTTAATGGAACCCTGATTAAAACAACAATTTTTAGATGAGTTCTTCTGTAAGCCATGACGCCGAGATTAAGTACACCTATTCAGCGACCACACGTTTTATAGGTCATATATAAAAAAAATCCTATCAAACCCTCTGATCATAAAACAGCTGCTATTCATTGACATTGCTCTTATAATCTTTAGGTTAATCCAAAGCGCTTCCATAATAATATGCTTGCGATTAAAATTTCTACAAAACGCGTGCAAACGAGATACGCGGATATATCAGCAACAAAATTCTAATGAAGAATTGAACTCGCCTTTAATTCAGTCACCAGTTTTCAATGAGATACTTGCGAAAACAAACGTACCGTTCTCTATTTATTCATGCCGGGAATATGCATTACGATGGCAAAACATTATTTCTGCACTAGAGCTTGTACTAATTATAATTTCATTCAATAAATTAGTATATACTTCAGAAAATGAAGGCAAACATTTAATGTTAAATTATTTCTGTGTCAATCTTCGTTTCTCACTTTTGTTTTCCTTATGAAAGTATCCTTGGTTGAACCAGACCTATTTTCCAGACAGACATCCACTTCATCGGAGTTATCGGTACTTTATCTGAACATCAGAAGCTTACGTAGTCATTATGAAGATCTTATTTGCTTATTATCTACCCTAAAACATGATTTTCACTTTATCGCTCTCTCTGAAACATGGCTTAGCAATAACACAGATAATAACTTCAATATTCCTGGCTATCAGACAATATATGGTCATCGCCAACCTGCAAGACATAAGGTTTCCGTCTAAATCGCACGGGGGAGTTGCTCTTTACATTAGATAATACACTTACTTTCAGACTTCGAGATGACATTCATATATCATCTAACCTTTGTGAATCACTATTTATATAAATCCCGCTAAATCCCAAATCTCCTAGTGTAGTTCCCGCGGAAACAACAAAAACAACAAAAAAAAAAAACACTCATTGGCGTCATTTGCCGTTCACCCAATAATGGAGTAGAGCACTTCTTAGGCAGCTTAAATGAAACCCTCAAAACATTTCTAAAATGAATTCGAATGTTATCATTATGGGCGACATAAACATTGACACCTCTGCTGATTCATCCGTCACTTACAGATACCTAGATTCACTGGCCGTCTACTGACTACAACAATGCTTAACGACAACTACCCGCTTTGGTGACACGAAACACAGCACTTTGGATCACATAATTACGTCTTATCATTCATCCGACTTCACAATTGGCACTACTACAAGCGACATAGCCGACCACACACCCATTTTCGCTGTTTCTAATACACATAAGGCGTCACAATCGATAACACAAACTACTCAAGTATATGATTACAACGCAATAATAGATACATTAAACACGAAGTCATTGAAGAACGTATACCAAGCGCCCACGGCAGACCTAAAACTAGACAACTTTTTAGCAACACTAAAATCTTCTATTCAAAAAGGTATGAAAACAAAAACCCTATCCCGCAGATCTGTCAGAAAAAGCCCCTGGTTAACATACCGACTACAGCGATCTATCAATCACAAAAACAATATGTTTAAAAAGTAAAACGCAATCTATTCAATCTAAGCCTTCAATCTAAATACAAATCATATAACTTTTGTGTAAAGAAATTAGTTAACGTAGCTATACAGCAGTATTTCTTAGCAAACTTTCTAGCGCCAGTAACAGTCCCAAAGAAACCTGGAAAATAATTAACTCTGCACTAAATAAGAGTGCGACCAAACATACCGTATCAGCCATAAGCACCGATCAAGGCATAATTACAGACAAACAAGGAATTGCTCACACGCTCAACGACTTATTTTCAACTATCACTACGAACGCGCAGTATCTTTCATGCCCAAATCTATCCACTGGCACACCAAACAGAGCCGGTAATGACACGAATTTTTTTTTTACCCTGTTGATCCAGAAGAAGTTTATAAAACCATTAACACGCTAAAAATACTTCGTCGTCGGGGTGCGACGGAGTACAGACGATAACACTAAAAACTGTGGTTCCATCATCGCACAGCCTTTGGCTGATATTTTCAACACACTTTTCATGACTAGCTCTTACCCTGAATAATTCAAAATAGCAAAAGTGATCCCAATATTTAAAAAAAACGAGACAAACTAAAACCAGAGAACTATCGACCGATCGCCTTACTTCCTGTTATAACAAAAGTGATTGAAAAACTGCTACTAAGGCGACTGACCTTGTTCTTATCTGAAAATAAATTGATCACTCCGTCACAATATAAATTCATTAAATGGAAATCAACAGAACTCGCGTTATTAAATATGTTAGAGAAAACGAAGCAAAACATTGAAAAGAAGTTTTTAAAAATGGGCATCTTTGTAGACCGAACAAAGGCGTTTGACCTTATTAACTATGAACTTTTAGTACAGAAATTAAGCGCTTACGGGGTTCGTGGGGTTGCTCTCAATCTAATCGAAAGTTATCTTTCTAACAGATGTCAATTTGTCACTTTAGCTGACACAATTTCAACAACTAAACCTATTACCATCGGTGTTCCGCAAGGCTCAATATTAGGACATTTTCTTGTTTTAATATATATTAATGACCTGGCAGCCTATTTACAAAAAGATTGTGTTCTTTATGCCGACGATAAAAATATTTTTATATCTAATGCAAGCGTGAAAGAACTATACATAGAAGCTAATAACACTTTAGAAAGGCTAGCTAACTGGCTAACCTATAACAAATTGGTTCCCAATATAGCAAAAAAAAACTCCATAATTTTGCCACGAAAACAAACAAATTTTAAATACACCTCAACTTTCTTTTGCAAGTATTAACCTAACTCGAGTGTACCATATTAATTTTTATGACTAACACTTGACCATCATTTACCATGGCATCAACAGGTAAAAGGGACCACTAACGAGATATATCGAAATATGCCAATTCAATATAAACTACGGCACACATTTACCTTACGAACCCTTCAAATGATTTATCATAGCTTTATTCATACTCATATTTGGTACGGGTTATGCGTTTATGGATTGACATATAAAACAACACTAAAACCCATAGAAATAGCTCAGAACACAGCACTTTGAGCAATCCCATTTGTTAAAAGGCGCGAAAGCGCTCAATTTGCATACCGCTTTCTCAAACTTTTAACAGTTAATCAATGCCTCGATTATCGTATAGCATTATTAACATTTAAGTTCATAACCAATCAGATACCATGCTCTTCAATTAGTTTTACTACTCAAGATGTCATGTATCTTCTGCGTTCACATTCCCAAGCCTCACTGTCTGTACCACAAAGACAAACTAATTATGGCGCGTTCACCTTCATTTACATTGCTACTAAAACCTGGAACTCGCTACCAAACAGCCTAACTGCCATCTCATCATTTTATATCTTTGAACAAGCCATAAGTTCACACATACTATCTGTATGATTCATCAACAATCTCAATGTCCCCCCTTCCCGATCAATTCTCTCGTGCGCACACCTTTCACACGAACACACAGAGCAATTGTCTTTCCTTTTTCATTGACATTCTGGCTTTTCTTCTTTCTCTTTTCACTTGGTTTTATATTTGGATTATGTACATAGCGCACTCTTGTTTCGTTATTTTCCCTGTTTTTTTTTTTTTTTTTTTTTTACAGCCGAGCTGTTAAGGGCTGGGTTCCCCAGGATCGTGTCGGGTACCAAACAAATGTCGACACAAACTCTGGTTGCCGCCGTCACTCATAGATGGCGGTAGCTGTCCAGAGTGTTGTGTTCGCCGGTTGTCTGCTTGCCGCCGTCGCTCATAGAAGCGCCACCTTTCCAGCCTTTCCACTTTGGCTTGCCGACTTCCGGCCGGCCATTGCTTCATTTCCACCATAGTACAGCTTCGCTGGTCTTCCTTCTTCACCAGAGTCGAAAGGCGGAGTGTTATTACCTAACTTAGTGACTTTATACCCAAGGGGTCCCTTCAACAGTTTTCTTTGAAAACTTTGGGACTCCCGTCTGAATAAGTGCAGTTAACTAACATCTTGTTTGCGAATAAACACACATTTTAAATTTGACTTTGACTTTGAGCTCATGTCTCGTCAAAGTGGTAAAACCAAGATGGCGGCCAACGAGAAACTTCGAGGCAGGAAGAACGAAATCGGAGATAGGGCGTTTATTTTCAAATGATGAATGATAGCGGACACAGAAGTGACTACTCATCGCCACAGAACCCTGAGAAGAATTCTTCCGAGCCGGTGCAAAATAAGAGGTGAGTGCCTTCGGTCGACATGTTCAGGTCATATGGTTTGATCGGTTACGGGCGCCCGTTTGATACGGGTCCCTGATTGGTGAGGGCACATGTTTGATACGTGTTTCCGGTGGTCGACAGATCACTAACCTTAAAGTCCCAATGGCCTCAAGTTTCAAAAGAAAGACCCCGAGAGCGCGCCCACTCTGCCTTCTTCTTCCTATCTCTCCTACTCTCTTTTTCTCTCTCTCCATGAAAACGGAGCCATGTAACTAAAGTGCTCGCTTGGTTTCACCACACGGGTGAGCAGTTTCAAAGTAGATCGCAACGCCGCTGCGCGATGAAACCAGGTTAACATACCGCTACGCGTAAACAGTAAATATCCATGATAAACGTGTAAGCATTTTTTCGCATTATGCACATTTTCGTATCGAACACGACAAGCGCCTTTTTTATAGCCAAGGCGACGGGGCAGGACAAAGGCACAGAGAATAATTGAGGCCCGCGGACGTCTTCCGTGAACCGTCATCGCAGTCAGATGACGCCGACTCGGTAATTGAACCCGATGCCGAGCTTCCTCTCACATGCTGAATGGACACGAGTCCCTACCAAACCCTGACGTAGCACTCGTGCACACTCTGAGTCGTCCCTACATCTCACTGTGATGATGTCAAAATGCACAGGCTTTGATTATTCTAGCTTGGGAGTTCCAGCACCTCTGAGAATTGTGAAAGAGCCGGTACCCAGCATTTGACTGAGCGGTGCAATCAGCACTCATATTGAGATTGCACAAAAGCCTGGAATTAATATCGACATGGTCAGGTGTCTCAAGTCGTGATTTTGGATTTCGGACGCAGGAGTCTATATCTTTGCTGCACCGGAAATCTGGACCTGTGCTCTATCGTAGCCCAGCGTTGTCGAATTCAGTAAAATTTCACACATGATGCGGCAGGGAAAATATAGCTCCTAGTTACAAAGATAAACTGAACCCAACAATGCATGACGTTTCTCAAGCATTGTTCATATGTGTGACGTTACGAAAACGGTTGTCTGTTACGACCAACATGTTTTATGATCTCTAAAAAGCACGGTGGAGGCTAGGTGTAATTGCATTCTAGAATCGACATTTCAAAGTTGATAGTATGATATGGTTCCGATTTCTGCCAATAAAGAAGAATTTACTGAGAAACGTCTCCGCCATATTTTATCTTCTACATTTCGCTCGACCTTTCGGATGTAATCAAAGTGTACCCCGATGTGGCTAAAGTCACGTGACACCTACCTCTAGAATTTTATGTCGTTATTATTCGACGCTGTAGACCGACGTTGCCACTGAACGCTCATGTTTGGCACTGACAGGCACGCCATTAGAAGCGGCATTTGGTTTTCTTCTTCCCCTCGCAGTGCCTTTTTACGTCCGTGCGCTCAGTCAAGGCTGCAAACCAATAGGGCCAATTGAGGAGTGCCAAAGCGCAATGTCATGGCGTCAGTCATCTTTCTGCGCTTTCGTGTCGATTAGCCAAACTAATCAAGCACAATGAAAGTGCCATTACATTGCGCTTTTAGTATGTGAGTCATCTTGAAAATCTTCGATACTGCCAAGGTTTTGTCTGCTTTCGGACTTCTTTTGCATCCACCTTCCCTTCACGCCTGACCTCGCTCTATTTGCTTAAGTTTTGGGCGTGAGCGTGATCACAGAAATATATTGCCACGCGCGCGCTTCCTACTTGGCAAGCTGCCAAGTAGGAAGCGACGAGTGTTTCCTAGGAGCAGTCAACACCGACGACATGGCACGACGTCAACGGGACGATCCTGAGCTGCGCGCATTAATCGAGCACCTGGAAGGGGGCGGGAGTACCGTGCCCCGTGTTTTCTCACGAACCCTGCCGACTTTCGCCATTCGACAGGGTGTGCTCTACAAAGAAAACTTCGGAAACAACAACTCGCCTTAGCTGCTGGTAATCCCGGCCGACCTTCGAGAGGAGATTTTTCAAGCATGTCATGACGACCCGACGTCCGGACACTTTGGTTACAGCCGGACACTGGCCCGTATTCGTGAAAAGTATTACTGGCCCAAGCTCCCCAAAACCGTCCACCTCTACACCCGATCCTGCCACGAGTGCCAGCGACGCAAGAAACCGCCGACGAAGCCGGCAGGTCTCCTGCAGCCGATTCCTCCGCCAACTACACCGTTCCAGCAGATCGGAATGGATCTACTTGGTCCTTTTCCGCCGCCGACCCTGGGAAACCGGTGGATAATCGTCGCCACAGATTATCTCACGCGGTACGCAGAAACGAAAGCCCTTCCTTCAGGGACTGCTGTGGAAGTCGCCAAGTTTTTCATCGAGTCCATCGTTCTCCGGCACGGCGCTCCCGAAGTTCTGATTACAGATCGCGGATCATCGTTCATGGCACAGATGACCCAAGAAATCCTCCGGCTCAGTCAGACCAGCCATCGTCGTACCACTGCGTACCACCGGCAAACCAACGGGCTGACGGAGCGACTCAACAAGACAATCGCCGACATGATCTCTATGTACGTCGACGTAGAGCACAAGACGTGGGACGAGGTGTTGCCCTACGTCACGTTCGCCTACAATACGGCGGTTCAAGAGACCACTGGATTCACACCTTTCCAGCTGGTACATGGTCGGAAGGTAACGACCATGCTGGACGCCATGCTGCCCCATGAGCCATCTGACAATGAGAGCGACGACGCCCAGGCGGTTGCTCAACGGGCCGAAGAAGTCCGCCAGCTCGCCCGACTCATGATTCAAGACCAGCAACGCGTCGACGCGGACCGCTACAACCTTCTTCGCAGGGACGTCCACTTCCAGCCAGGAGACAGGGTGTGGGTGTGGACGCCCATCCGCCGCCGTGGCCTCAGCGAAAAACTCTTGAAGCGCTACTTCGGACCCTACAGAGTGCTTCGTCGACTCGGGGATCTGATCTACGAGGTGATGCCGGACGGAACACGGACTTCATCACGCCGCCCTCCACGACCAGAAGTCGTGCATGTCGTGCGCATGAAGCCGTACTACGCTCGATAGGACTGTGGACCTTATGTGTTCCAATTGACTCTTTAGCTTACCGTTCTTTTTTTTTGGGGGGGGGGGGGGGTTGTTTTGTGCTGCATCGGGGCGATGCACTTTTTAAAGGGGGGAGTAATGCCGCGCGCGCAGCTTGCCAAGTAGGAAGCGCGCGCGTGGCCCAACGGTTATAGCGCCTGCCTCCCACGCGAAAAGCCAGGGTTCGACTCCTGGCCGCGGGGACGCCTTTTTGTTGATATCTAATCTAATGTTCTGGTAAATTCGAGGACCGTGTTGCTTGTTCGAGTTTAGAAAGTTCTACACGCCGAACCGTCTACGCCGATTATTCCAGAAGCTCACGCGTGTACATAAGGGGCTTCGCGTAGCGAGCCACAGTCAGTTTCGCCCCAGCGTTCGACTCTGCTCTACGCCGACTTCGACGCCCGCGACGCTCTGTTATTATTTTCTGTACCCTTTCATTTTTGGCACAAGTTCGCCACATTAAACGTTTCTTTATTCCTGTTTATTTATTGTTCTTTTTTTGGTCACCAGCCGTGACAATATGACACAAGAATGGTTTAAGGAGCTCGTAGGTTTCACAGCACTGTCGGCTTAGAGATGCGCGTCAAAACGGATTTCCCTTCTCTTTCACGTCCGAGATATTCTTTGTTTTGAGATTCGGAAACAGCTCAGTGCCCGTTACAGCAAATATGTAACGAAATAGCGATACTCGATATATTGGAAAAAGGTTTACGCGTTATAGAGTTCCATTATGAAAATAAAACGAAATACGGGTGTCGCTACTTGCCACGAGTAAAAGACATTACTTTTATGTTAGTTTGTCGTTAATTTGTGTTTCATTGTTTTTTCTATGACGGACGCTTTTAGTAAACCGTCTATATAAATTTCGCTAACAATAAACTTGTTCAGATTAATTATTTTTTTTATTTGTACTTTGCAGCACCGGGGCATTACAGCAGAGCTGCAGTGAGGTGCATTTAACATTTATACGTTAAAAACTCACACAAACAGCCCAAACCTACATCAAACAATATAAATAAACAGTTAAAAATTTCAGACACTAATAAATTTTTAAAATTTCAATAACACCAAATATAATAACAAAGAAATTAGTATTGCGTTGATCACGTTAATAATAGCGTCACTGTCGGCAGGATGTGTAATGTATATCCTCGAACACGTGACACTTCGCGAGCGTCATTTGGAGAACTGAACCTTGCCCATAGCATCTGCCTGGTGGAAGAAACCGTTCTGAAAAGAACGACCTGATGCACGCCACATAACTGACGCGAAATAGGCCTCTTCATGTAATCAAAGTTAATCCGGTTAACGGCACGTCAGCACTCGGCCACGGCTGGCACCTTTATTTTAGTTCAAAAGGTGGGAACGTCAGCGCTTTCAAACTTAGAGTTTATCCTTTCTGTCGTTCACAGAACGAGAATTTATTTGTTTTGGAGAGAAGGATGTGACCAGTTGGAGTAGCTAGAGTCGCTGAGGAAAATTCCTTCGAGCAACGGCGGACTTTCGCCTTCTGAACGGATATCTCTTTCCCGCGAAACGACTGTTCAGGGGGTGGCACTCAGTTGGTCGAACGTCGTTTTAGCGAACGCCAACGTTTTAGCGAAAGACACTTTAGTGAATATTCGTCCGCCGCGAAGCGGTGTTTACGGGTGGGCCAAGGAGTTAACATTTTTACAGCGAGACCCTGGAGAAAGCCGCCGCGAAGCGGCGTAAGGGCAGCGGGGGGAGGGGGGGGGGGGGGGCGGAGGGGGGGGGGGGGTTATACGCGCCAGGTGTGTTAGCAGCTATTGTACAAAACCTGTGCTAGGCCTGAGACCACCATAAGTGAGTTCAGGCTTTATAAGGGAAGTTATCGAAACTCATAAACTTTAAATGTTTTAGTTTTTATTTTTCGGAGCCGAGAAAATCTCTAAGGAAGCCGATCCCGGTTGATGCAATTGATTCAATGGTGCGAAGGTTAAAACGAAGTGTTACTCACGCTCAATAAAAAAACCGAATTATAAACCCTAAAAACATATTGACTTCAGTATATGTAAACTGTCTGACCAATTTATCGACATATCAATTTGCCTAATATTATTTTGATTCCAAAACTTGAAAGGCTGCGTTTGGCCACTACGTCCAACTTTTCTGTATTAAGTGTAACAGCATATAAATATATATAATTTTGTCTTCATAGGACACGGTTGGTCATTAATCTTGTTTCAAAAGGCGCTTTTTACTGCCGGATATATTTTGCCTGGTATATTTTGTCTGATATTTTATTGCACCAACTTCCATGCACAAAGCTTCCTTCAGTGTAGAAAGCAAAAAAGGTAAATGTATTTCGTACGGGCAGTTCTTACCAAAGGGGGCCCCAAAACCTGCAGGTGTTTCTGTTTACAGTTTATAATGCGATTCTGACGTAAAGCAGAAGTTGTTTTCTTGCACTCTTACATCCGGCTTTTCTTTCCTGCCGGTATAAAATGAGCAAACATCGTCGTATATTCATTCAACTTCCTGCCAAAGGTTCTACGATGGCGTTTAACGTGATTACCGTTCTTCAATTGGCCGTCTTTGCGGTCATTCTATTTAACATCAAGTGAGTAACTGTTCATTGAACCTGACCTTTGTTTCTCGCTCAATTATTTCAGTAACACCGAATTGATACCAGTCACTAACGTCAAAGTTTAATCCCGTCATGCACCTTGTTCGAAAAAAAGATAATGCGTTATGTGTAGTTATGGGAAAATACAATGCACTGGCATATAGAACTTTGGTTATATTTTGGATTTTGATGAAGTTTTGTTATGAATGTTACATTGCCGATATTTCGAGTTAATGTCGCCTCTGGGCACTAGGATAGGTGAGGTATAATCGATAACATTTGTCACCTTAGTACTAAATTGCAGCACAATAACTAAAGTAACGGAATAATACACTTTCTTAAGAAGTCAACGAGCTATCAAATTTACTCGGAGGCACAGTTTTATTTTTGCTTCCTCCGGTTTGAGCAACATGCTCCGCTTGCATCTTTTCCATAACTGAATTAAGGCACCATAGAGCAAATATTCTCATTCTGTAAATCATTTTCAAGCTTTTGTGAGATCTGTTTTCTATATTTTCGTACTGTTGCAATTTTGTTGTAAATTACCTACCGCAAAACAATTGATTTACAGCTTTGTTTTAACTTTGATTTCTAAAATTGTTGAATACGTCAAAATAGCCACTCAACAAGATGATCAATGTTCATTTCTCAAAACCTCCGGGCTTAACACAAGTATAGTGTAAATAATTATATTCACTGATTTTCCCAGTGATAACAGTCCTGTATCAAATAATACACGAATACCATGTTTTATATTAGCTTATGCTCGTTTTATTTGTACTCAAAGATGTGATTTTGAATGCGTAAAGATGAAGATATGTAACCCTGAGCTGCAGATGATACTTTTAGAACAATAAAAGAGGCTTAGTTGCTTTCATTTATATTAATAGTTTTATATACTTACGTCGAGCATGGAACACATAAAAAATGACAAATATTCAGTACGGTACTCGTAGCTCTATAATATAATCGAGATTTAATAGCAAGGAACGTACGTAATTAATTTTTTTTGTTAAACATAGATTCAGCCGAACCTTGCGTTCCAGCGTTAGGGACATAGGAAATGTTGTATCGTATTTATAATACGATAGGAGTGATAATTAAGATAGAACATATATAAAGTGCGGTCGTCTATCATTCGATACAAAGTAAAAATATGGTGTTAGTCGCACGGACCGCCGTATGCGCAACGCATTTGTCAGACTCGGCGGACTTTAGATGATGAAGAAATATCACGATACTTTAACCAAGTCAAAAATAATTAAAGCTTAATTTTATTTTTTTTTTTTTTTTGGGGGGGGAGGGGTGTTGCTGTTTGCTATTAGAACTCAACAAATTTAATTATTTCTTCTTTTCCCTACTGACTTGAGGTATTCATCGGTTACCTCCCTTAGCAAAAAGAGGCCGTACTTGAAACGAATTTGAAATATATTGAATATGAATATTCATTTTGTATTCATTCTGTATTATTTTGTCCGCATTCGAAATACGCACGTAATGTATTCAAAATATATCATAAATATAGATCAGAAAATATTTTAGATATACCAAAAATATAATTCCTTTCCTCAAGATGTCATTTGTGTCCTAAAAAGCGGCTACACAAATGTTTGTTTTTTGTTAGTAAATGCATTTTGTGTAGTATTTGAAGACTCTACTAAATACATCCCACAACTACACATCAGAAACGAACACAAACACAAACACCATGACGCACTTACTGATTTTCCCAGTGATTAAAAAATAGCAAATAGAGGGGTCGTTTCATAGGTAATTTATAAAGAATATATCACGTGGGAACGCAAGAGTTATATATTTGTAACACTCGTAAATAAACGCATAAAATGCAATCGAAGTAAAATATATGTACAAAAACAGTCCTGTATCAAATAATACACGAATACCATGTTTTATATTAGCTTATGCTCGTTTTTAATGTACTCAAAGATGTGATTTTGAATGCGTAAAGATGAAGATATGTAACCCCTGAGCTGCAGATGATACTTTTAGAACAATAAAGAGGCTTAGTGCTTTCATTTATATTAATAGTTTTTATATACTTACGTCGAGCGTGTGGAACACAAAAAAATGACAAATATTCAGTACGGTACTCGTAGCTCTATAATATAATCGAGATTTAATAGCAAGGAACGTATGTAATTAATTTTTTTTTTTAAACATAGATTCAGCCAAACCTTGCGTTCCAGCGTTAGGGACATAGAAATGTTGTATCGTATTTATAATACGATAAGAGTGATAATTAAGATAGAACATATATAAAGTGCGGTCGTCTATCATTCGATACAAATAAAAATATGGTGTTAGTCGCACGGCCGCCGTATGCGCAACGCATTTGTCAGACTCGGCGGACTTTAGATGATGAAGAAATATCACGATACTTTAACAAAGTCAAAAATAATTAAAGCTTAATTTTTATTTTTTTATTTTTTTTTTTTGGGGGGGTTGTTGCTGTTTGCTATTAGGACTCAACAAATTTAATTATTTATTCTTTTCCCTACTGACTTGAGGTATTCATCGGTTACCTTTACCGTTTTGGTGCCTAAATCTGAATGAGCCCGTATAAAAGGGGCAACAAATTCCGTTCTTAACAATTCATAAAAATGTGAGGAAGGGTTGTAGTCGTCGTAATTCGTCAGTACCTTGGATACACCTCTTAGAGGATTCAAAAAATCAACATCGCACGACCGAGATAATCAGGAAGCTGCTGAAATGTCTACGTCCCCCTTGCACGGCTGATTTTAGATTGGAGCTCAGTACTTTTTCTGGATACATATTTTGGATTTGCGAGACCAAAGAGCGAAAATAGACCGATGAATTACTCACAGACGGTTGCTATTTTTACAATAGCATACACTATTTTAAACTCTACTTGTAAGTGTGGCCCGTAAAGCAATGACATCATGACCACTAAGACCAAAAGGTTAATCCTTGAATGCATTTATTTAACCAGCTGACCATGAAGGATATTCAATCGTGTAAGTCCGTCGAGCTTTACAAGTGCAGGGCGAAGTCTGTATCTATGAAACTCACTTTCTTAGAAACTAATTTTAAAGTCACATCAAACAGTTCATACACTATAAATGGTGTTCTTTTTTTTTTTTGAAAATCATTGGTTTCAGCCGTTGCGGTTTCAGCAGGTGCGTTCTACGGTTAAGGAGAAAAATGAAAGCCATATACAACTCCCTGTAACGCCGAATTGGAGCTCAGCTCTAGAGGAGGAGGATGGAAGGGTAGTGAGGGGAGGGTATAGCCCTCCTCACTACTCCTCACCTCGTCATCCTGCCTCCTACTCCACCACGGGGCCACGTGGCCGTCACGGGGGCCATGTGGCCCCCATGAGGTCACGTAACCCCCCCTGAGCTAACGTGGCCCCCGTGAGGTCACACGTGACCTCAGGGGGGGGGGGGGAGGTCACGTGAAATCAGGGGGGTCACTTGACCTCACGGTTACTGCTGACGCCGACACCGACGGCGATGGCGACGTCGCTTAAGCCGGAAACGGGCGTCTAAGAGCTTGCGCTTTAAAATATAGTGGAACAACTGTCACGATCAGTCATATAACTAGCTACAAGTTTCACAATGCCTTCCAGATTAGTAAATAGAAACATGTTTTAAATATTTAGACATCCCTATTTTTTTGCACCACCAGCCTCCGACCTGTGACAGGACTGGTAAATTTGACAGATTATCGCGCCTCGCAAGCGTTTCAAATATTTAGCGAATTTACTGAATTAGGCCGCGTTCATACACTCGGAAGTTAATATATCAGCCAAACGAAATTAATGGGTTGAAAAAGACGCGCCGTCCACGTTTGTTTCACCCGTCTCGTTCTCGCGGCTCCGGTCTCTCGTAGGCATCAGAGGAGACTGCCCCTGGCTTGAGTGGTGTTCGAAAACAACATGCTCTTGCAGACATCGTTTTGCAGTTAAAGCTAACCCGCAGTGCCGAGATACTGCCCAACATTTTCTCGGCGATACGAGAAGAAAGTATAAAAATATCGAGCAAACTAAGACACCTTGTGTACGTACCACTCGTGCCAATTTTATTCAACATATCAATCTTGTGGGAACTGTCACCATTGCTCGGGTGTCTCTTGTCGAACAGGGTTGAATAATTGTCTCGACTAGTATTTCTGCCGACTTGACGATAACATCGAGACGGCGCCTTTTGCACAACTTGTGAACTCCGACAACTCCGGCGGCAACCCCAACGACTTGGACGACTCGGACAGCATGTGACGCTGGCAAACGCCATGTCCTCCGAGCGTTCCGATTTGCTGCACTGGCGTGGAAATTTTCTTCGGTGGGGAAATAATCAGTCTCGGACCGATTGGTGCCGCGGTCGAATATTCCGTTGCCGGAAGGGCGATTTCCCCTCTCGGCACCAATTTCTCCTGGGTTCGCCTACGAATCCACGAGTGTAAAGCAGCGATTATTGGGGTTCGATGAAGCTAAGCAAGTTAATGCTTAAAATCCTGAGTGTGTTTTATGAAAAAAATTAATTCCATAATGTTTTGGTAAAATGTACGATCCCATTGTGGCAATTAGTCCCTTATATTCGGTGCTCCTAGCCGTATAACCTACCTATCGTCATTAGTGCAGCTCTAACTTCTATAAAACAATTCGCTAAGCCTACAAAACAAGCACATGAACCTGTACTTAACAAAACTTTATTGTTTAAACAAAGTATTATTATTTGTTGCAATGATATATATTCTAGTTATTTTCACGTTCCAAGAGACCTGATTTGAACTCCCTGTGGTGTTTTAAACACTTCAAATTTTATTTTACTAAAGCAACTCGACTCAGAATACTGCATGAATCCAAAATTATTACATCTTTTCAGTGTCCATTCGGCTTCTGCTGAATCAAATGAAACAAGTACTACTCAACGTTCTGCGAGTTCCATTGAGGCCGAAAATTGCAAGACAAACGTAAGATCACTTTGAGAGCATTAAAAACAAATATCTTTCCTCGTGGAGTCCTTTTATTATAGCCTTGAAACTGGTGCAATAGGTAACTAAACCTTTTATTTATTTATTTATTGTGTGTACATTTAAGGCCTTCGGTATTGAAGAGGGGAGTGGCTACAAGAATAAATGATGATGAAGTAAATGATAGCAGTTTGTAGAATGACAGGAAACTGGCGTCTTTTTGTATAGTGTTAGCTAAGGCGCTCTTGAACACTCGGAGGACTTCCGCCGAAGCTGTTGGTACGGGAAGGCGATTCCGCTCCTCTGATGTGCGTGGAAGAAATTACTGAAAAAAAAAAAAAAATTAGTCCTCATGGTGGGACACCAACCTTAAACGTGGTCTAATTGAGATGAAACGTACTAGGGAGGTAAACAGAGTTCGTTGCGAAGGTAGGGGTGATAAAACAACTTTTCAAAGAGGCAAAGGCGAAAGTTGTTATGACGAGATGCCAAAGACGGTAAGTCAAGGCTGGATTTCATTGTGGTTATGCTTGCAGTTCTGTTATAGTTGGACAAAATAAAAAAAAAATCAGAGTTATTGTGGACCATTCCGAGTGAGTGAATTAGATTTTCATGACAAGGAACCCAGACTTAAGCGGCATATTTGAGTTTTAGAGCAATTAGCACTCTGTAAAGTAGAAATATTAGAGAAGAGGAAACTTTTGCGAAATTGCGTTGAAGATATCCCAACGTGCGGTTAGCGTTATTAATTATATAATATATGAACTGTCCAAGTGAGATTTGATGTAATTTGAATACCAAGATATTTATGACTTGTCACAGCGTCCAGGGGTCAGTTATGAAGATGGTAAACAGGCAGATCATAAATTTTCCTGGACACGCGCATAAATTCACACTTGCTAATGTTTAATTCCATGCACCACGTGTTGCACCAAACAGAAATAGCGTTAAGTTCGAGCTGGAGCGTGTTAATTTCTTTTTCACAGGTTATTTCTATAAATACAACACAGTCATCGGCGAAAAAATGAATATGGAAAGAGACAAAGAAAAGGGGGAGGTCCGAGCACAAAGCCTTGTGGAACACCGGAGTGAACGCCATTTGGCTGAGAGAGATGATTGTTAGCTACTATGAGCTGCGAGCGGTTAACCAGAAAACATTCATGCCAGATAAGTTTTGGATTCAGGTTAAGTTGGTGCCATTTATAGAGTAATAGCTTATGGCATGCCATATGAAAGGCTTTTGAAAAGTTTAAAAGATCTAATCGGCTAATGAGGAATAATCAAGAATGACATTTAGGTTATGAAGGTCTGATACCAACTGTGCTCTACACAAGGATGTTTTTCGAAAACCTATGTTGTGACGACGTAAAAAACGAATTATATTCAAGAACGTTTGCGAGGTTCGAAGATAGTATATGTTCGAAATTTTACATCGGGATGCTGACGAGGGATATTGGTCGTTAATTAAGTGGACAACGCTTGTTACATGACTTATGAAGTGGAATCACCTTCTCAACCGTCCACTCAGCTGGGAGATAACCATTATCGATTGACTGCTGAAAAACAATTGATAGCATAACTAAACAATAAAACCTCATACATTTTAAAATTTTTGGCTGATTAGGTCGCAAGTAGGAGCGGAGGAAAGTTTAAATGATCTAATTACACTTTTGATACCTAAAGGCTGGATGATTATCGGGAACATAGCAGCGTAGTCGTAGAAATTTGTAATAGGTAGTGGGACGTTGGAAGTTACTGACAAATTACGCATAAAAAATTCATTTAGGATAAACGAACATTGTTGAGGAGGAATGAGATTCTCTGAACTGCCAACGAGTGAGATATTAACATCATCACTTGGGTTTATCACGCGCCAAACGTTTTTAATGTCGGTTGCAAGTATGGACGGCAAGGTACTTGGATGGTATTTTTCTCTGGGTGTTTTAATTGCCGCCACGTATTAATCGAAAGCCAGTTTGTAAGCGGCCCAACGAGCATCGTCTGAGGAGGAAGATTATGCTCTTAGAATACATACATCTCAGCTGAAATCGCAATTTCCTGATTTAATCTTTGTTTAGTATACTTTTTGGCAACAATAGATGCAATTCCGGTTGCTAGACATAAACGTTTTTTTTTACGTAAGTGATATACGCTTGAAACAAGTGTTGCATGTTTTAGATGGACATACCTGAAGCGCCGGTTGAAAACAATACATTTTAATTTACAATATTGTGATCACCTTCCTATCCCTGGCACGGACTACCGCAATTTCCTTTGATATCGTGGCGGAATTTATTTAATATTGTAACATTACCCAAATATTTTTGCTAAAGTAGAAATACCTTAATGAGTTAGTATTAAAGTATTCTTATCGAAATTAAAAACTAAACAATTATTTCACTTTTGAAAAATACATCGACTTGTAAGAGAGAGTGGTTGCATTTTAAAGGGACCATTAGATAGTAACTTTAATGTTATAAGATCTCTTATCGGCCAATATATTAGAAAACATCCTTTAAATAAAAATAGTGTCTTTTTAAAGGCAAAGCAAGCCAGCGCAACATACAAAAACTGCAAGGTGGAGTTGCCTATGACTGTTGCGTTCTTTATTATAATACAGCCATTCGCACTGCACGGAATGCTTGGTGCAAAGTCTGCATAAGGATGTTTAATGATTGTCATATAATGAATACGTGTTGATTGAGGTGCTCAGAACTTGCTTTGTTCTCTCGGAATTTAAATTGTAAATCTTTGAAACTTATTTTAACATTAAGTTTAACTTTTTTTAAATATTATAATATTAAAATTACGTTTAATTAGATATCAAGAGCCTGAATTAAAAAGCCCTCTCAGGTGTAGATGAAAAAAATATTGCTTCAAGTGGGTTCTTTTTATAAAGATGATGTCATGCAGTTCAAGAAACATTTTCTGTATGTGGAATTTGCTGAACACTTAACTTTTTCTGTTTCAGTGAAATCTTTATTCTATTTGATTGATGTACTAAATTTAGATGTCTTTTTTTTACATGAGAAATTTCTACATTGTCGACACGAACACCATCTATATTTTACATGCGGCCTACGTAATTCAGCAAATATAGAGTTGTAATTACAATTTGCTATTGTGGAGTGTAATATTATTTATAATTTTACTTTTGCAGCCTACAAATGGTGCATAATATATTTTAACTTGATAAATCTTGTTTTCAGTCATCCGCAAAGAATATTATTGTTTATACAGAAAGCAAACATTTCAAGCAACATCTATAAAAACTTTACTCTCCAAATATATATATTTTCGTGGGAAAATTGAAATATTTTCGTTTATGTTTTTTAAAACTATAATAGGCTCGAACCTAGAACACACAGTTTAAACAGTTTTAATGCCAAACGCAAATCCGTAACCATGTATTGCCAGAATTTATTACTTCATGTAACAATTTAAACATAATTGAAAATACATGATTCACTGTTATCACGCCTCCGATTTTACTTTATTTTTCAGTGTACAAAGGGGAAAGATGGAGAGTGGAGCGAGTGCAGTAACGGCTGCATATGTGTACCTGTTAGAAACAGAAAAGACACCACTGAAGGTCGCTGCATAATGTTTTTTACTGGCGACTACTTCGGGACACCAGAACCAGAGGAATGAACTTGAACGCCTTCGCCGCTGACCGAAATGGCACAGAGCTCCCTCCCCATGAGAGCAACAAGGGATCTTAGAAGCTTCCTACGTTAAACTAATATGCTGTGGTACACCTATAATTTCGAAGAGAAAAGAAAATAAAGCTAACAAAGAGATAATGCAAGTGTAAATATTTGCCTTTTTTATTTTAGAGAATATATATATATATATATTAAAGAGGACCGACAACCGGGGGGCGAGCTCACTTTCTCCTCCATCTTGCGGTATTGGGCCACCGTCAGGCACGGGTTGAAAGGGTATATATATATATACTCATTCCCATTATATATATCAATATTATATATATCAATATATATATATATATATATATATATATATATATACTCATTCCCATTATATATACGGTGCAGCCTGTCCCTATGGGGAGGAGTGGTTCCCTAAATATCTTGGGAGACGGGCCCTGTTCCGATATTTGCAAAGCTGAGATGACGTGCCACGTCACTGCCGCAATTCGGAACTAGCGCGGGCCTTAAATCAGCAACGGTTGTCGTCTACCCAGTTAAGCGAATTCGAAACTAATACTACACAGAGAGCTGGTCAGAAATTGAGTCCTCCGAAACCAGTGGCCGGGATGGTCTGCTCGATTAAGGCGTCGCCCCGGACAGGCGAAGGTTGCGGGTTCAATCCCCGCTCCTGGCCCAATTTTTCGCCAGCTCTCTTTCCCTTTCCCTCTCCCTAACTTTAATGCAATAAATTTAATAATCACCTTCTCCCCTCTTCGTTCAAGTCCCGCTTGAGGAAGAAGGGTCCCCCTTCGAAACGTCGCGGTTTCTCTATAACTTATACATGTTGAATTGAACCTTCCAAGTTTGTTTGACCCTGGGTGGCTTCTACTTTTATGAAAATAGGCCTACAGCCTACTTAGCCCCAAGATGTCATCATATACATATATATATATATATATATATTTTTTTTAGCGCTTTTTCAATTCTTGGGCTATTAAACCAGTAATATACTAGAATAATAGGAGTTTCAAGACTGTATAGAGAAGTTGTTTCTTAAACAGAAAATATAAATAAATGTACTCTAAACAGAAATTATATTCCTGCAGCAATGTTATGGACTCGGCAAACTCAATAGCGCTCTAAAATGCACTTTGATACCGTCGATTTATGGCGATAACTCAATCTACGAGCTCTAAGCATCCTGATAAAAATTCAGAGGACACCGAAGCACTTCTTACGAGTTGTGAATGCGAAAGCATCCCTGGCTCGCTGGTGACTGCTGGGCCGCCGGGAGCAGCAGTAGCGGTAGTGCTATGCTCGGCGCGGCGCCGGGACTGCGAAGCTAGACGCGGAGAATGCTGAAATCACGCTTCCTCTCATGGTCATCATCGCCCTAGCTGCCGGCACCAGTTGACAACGTTAGACCTCAAAGCATAAAGTTAGGCCTAACATTATGCCTAACGTTAGGCCAGCGTATTCCCGCGTCCTCCCCTAACGCTGCGTTGCCATTTGTTTGGTTTGCTAATTTGCAACGATGACGCCGGTGCTCTGGAGCCACATGGCGCGTTGCAGGCAATAGAAATGTAGGTCTCCTTTTGCTCAGGAGAAATTAGGTGTCGTTTTTCGCTGCTACAGACGGAATTTATGTGCCGTTTATTTTTTTCTACAGACAACGACAACGCCGACTTCACTCAGATAACGCCGGTTCGCTCCATGGAGCAGGTAATACTTTCGAATTAAAAACCAAAACAAAAATTACACTGCTTGGCGGCCGATTCCGCTATTAAATTGCCAATAAAATATCCTGACTCATCGCTTTCTTTTCGCATTAGAGCAGACACCAGGAACAGCTGCGAGACGGCGTTTTCAAACAATGATTGCAGCATTAAGTCTTCTACTGTAAAATATTTTACGTTTTTGTCAAAATATATTGCGCAACGAGCACAAAACGAGAAATAGTAGTTACACTCAAAATCTCAGAGCAATTAACTATTTTTATCAAATATTATGCGGGTGGTGAGCACCCTAGGATATCCGCCTTCTCCGCCCCCCCCCCCCACACACACTTTTTCCCGAAAGTAATTAGTGCCCCAGTATTTTATTGATGTGAGATTACTAATACGTCATGCAATCTAAAACTGAAAATTTTTAATTGGCTTCAACCAGACAAACAATATGCCCTAAAAAGCCTCAACAAAGGGCACTTGAGTGCCTCTCAAAAGGCATGGGTATAAATAAACTATTAGTGACCTGAATAACTGATATTCGCAAAATAATTTTAAGTGTTCCTTTTAGCTGACATATTTCAGTTGTAGCCCATTGTTAACATAGCCGAAACCAGTTTTTAGGGCTAAGAAAATAAAATTCAACTTAAAGTTATGTCGTGGCAACCTTCGATAGCAGCTGCAGTCCGAAACAAAAACAGGGACGACAGGACGAAACGAGCACGATGACCAACGCCTCCGAAGCCGGAGTGGTGTGTCACGTGGATGTCAGGAGCATCGCTTTGAGCATGCTACCAAAGAGTCTGAATCCTGGCGTGATCGGTGCGCGGCCTGCTATCGCAAGCTCGTCGCTATACTAGGTAAAGCTCCAACTTACTGCAACTTTGTTGGGAAACTGCCATAGGAGCTTGCGATGAAAAAGTAGCTCCGATCAGCACTCAAGAATCGAACTAGACGCGATGGCAACGCCACAATTTCACCCGCAGTGGCCACTCTGGAACCTGCACGTCTGCCCGTACCGGTAGAGTCGAGTCGTGTCAAGGCCGGTGGTGCCAGAGCCGTATATTAGGAGAGTTTGGACAATGGGTGGAGCGAAGGCCGCCTCCAGCGCCGAAAACTCCCCCCGCGGTTAGAGCGTAAACTAAAGGTACGACACAGCGTCGACCAATCAGGAGACCGCGACGTCACAATATTGCAAACGACATTTAAAGCGTGAAATAGAAGCGTTCAATCTCGGCCTCTCTACTCCATCCCACAAACGTCTGCAGTAAAGACAAAGGCACAGGCGCGTGAGCCTAGCTCAGCGAAATGCTTTTGTTTGTACGAAAACTCGCGCAAAGGAGGCACATTCCAAAGCCACGCGCTCGTGCCCATGCCTTAGTCTGCACTGCTGATGTTTGTGCAGATGGAGTATCGGTGACAGTTAACTCTTGGCCACTGGCTGAAAGAAAACAGTGCAAAGGGTGGGGCGCGCGAGCGTCTTGAGACGCGGAGTCCCGCTCGGCTCGTGCACTGGCTTTGGCAGTGCTTTCTTTCCCCGTCTCAGCTGAGACGCTGTTTCCAGCAAGTCGGCTCTGGTTTGGGGCGCACGTTCATTTATTCTACACTTGAATAGTGGCGTGACGAAAACCTCAAATGCCCAAAGTTTTCGGTCACCAAGAGCTAACCCTTTTCACTCTAGCGACGCTACCCATACAAAAATGTCCTATGGTCGGCTATAGAAAATTCTTTGTATGGTCGGCTTTAGCTATTTGGCCCAATTAGTTAAAGAATTTTCTATGGTTGTCTTTATCATTTTTTATGCTCGCGTTATGGGCCTCTTTAGCTTTGTCTATGGCCCTATCGCTGTGCAGCCATAGCGCTCTTTAGCTTGTCTAATGGTTGGCTAAAGACTTCTCTATGGCTTTCCCTATGGCTCTCTTTAGCCAGCAAACTCTAAAAATGTTTTCTTAAGTTCCCCCGACTTGTGAGCGCTACATGGTAGATGTACATACATCTCTGAACACACAGAACACAAGCAGAACACTACCCCACACAACAGCGACAACGCTGCGCCACCGGGCTTTTCTATATATGCTATGTTCGCACTACCTGTATATATGGCAGTCTAATATTTGAATCCGACTTTGCCGGTGACCCATTATTTGTCGCAAAAACACGGAGAGGCGTAGCAAATATTACTCTTACTTAATACATTATTTGAATTGTCTCTTGGAATAGCCCCCATCTCTTCATTCAAAACCCTGAAAAAAGCAAATGTAGATCATAAGGCTAATTAACTAAAATTTATTAATGATCTTTTTAATAAGTTTGATGAATCACTTTGACAATGCAGTGATGACATGCAGTACACTGGTGCTGAAGATTGCAATCAAGCTATTGCTTGATTGCAGTGTTCGACGCGAGTGTAATTTATTTTCACTTTTGGGGGGTAATAATTCATTTTAATTGTTGCACACGTATTTCAATGGATTTTTCAAACAAACAATATTACTGGTTTTCACGACTCGTTGCAACAGCAGAGAACATATCTTGGGTCATGGTTTGTCACCGGCATTACAGAAATTCAGTATTAATTTAATTTTCTAACGTGGGGTGTTTTTACTAAAACGTAAGCGCCGGTAGTGATTTTCTATAGGCGTGGAAAGAAAAGTTATTGGTTCTTAGTCTTTAGACTCGGGGCCATAAATGTTTCTATAGGCGCATAAAAAAATGTATTGGTTTCCAGTCTTTTAACTCGGGGCCAAAGAATGTGCTATAGGCGGGTGAAGAACATTTATTGGTTCGCTGTCTTTAGACATGGGGCCATATAGTTTTCTATAGGCATCTAAAGAAATTTTATTGGTTCCCAGTGCTTAGACTCAGGGCTATAAAATTTTCTATAGACGGTTAAAGACAATTTATTGGTTCCCAGTCTTGAGACTTGTGGCCATAGAATTTTCTATAGGCTGGTAAAGAAAATTTATTGGTTCCCAGTTCTTAGGCACAGGGCCATAGATTTTTCTATAGCTGGCTGTAGCAGTCTTTATGGATTTCTATGGCCGACCATAGAGGGTCATAGGGGGGTGATAGCCTGCCATATAATTTTCCATAGACGACCATAGACCATTTTTGTATGGGTACGCCGGCTTAATTTAGTCGTGTCACAAATTTAGAGGACACGACCACCGCTAGGGGCTGTTTCGCGGCCTGTGGTTGGCTCCGAGATGCTCGCCTATTCAAACCAATGTATGGCCAAACTCTCTCAATAAACGGCTCTGGGTGGTGCCATTTTGCAGCGCCATCTCGCTGTAGCTATGTAAGTCAACTTTTATGTTTCCAGTCGCCGGTAAAGGGCGGAGCTGTAATCGTATCTAGATCGGTCTCGCTGGACGCGTGCGGGCCGGGTTTTAGGGCTGAGTTTTCCAACTGAGTGTTCTAGCATGAATTCAAAGATCCCGAAGCGTGCGAAAGCTTCTCCGGCCGTCTCATTCGTGCGGAGAGGACGTATTCGGAGAGAAAGAAGGAGGCGGCGTCTCTCCTCAAGGAGGCGCTCTCAACTGAGTCATCGACAGCATGGCGCGAGGGAGAAGAGACCAAAAAGAAAAAAGACTTGTTACGTCGAGTTACTGCAACCTCTACTGACAGTTTTTTTATTTGTTTTATTGTGGTAGAACTGTGACGTTGCTAGCCGTCACAACACCTGAGTGTGTATGTTGTAGAGGGTCGTTTCAAATTAGGAGACCTTGCGAATATGAACATGTTTTACTTTGAGAATTAAAATAAAATTGAAAAATCGGGAAGAAAACGTAGGAAAAATAAGAAAGCGAACTGGAATAAATGAAGAAGAAAAACTATCTGCACGAAAGAAGAGTAAATGTCATAGTCCGTAGATACCCAGAGTTCAACGTAGGTGACTCAGTCAGTGTTCGTCTGCATCACTCACAGTCAGCCGTCTTCCTTCTGTCTCTGCTCGCCGTGGGGAAGAATGGAGATCGACGTCGATCGGGACCCCTTCGCTAAGTCCCAGGGTCGACGACGGCGTCTGTCCAGACTTCCGAAGGTCGGCTTCCACCCCCTGCCCTACCGGCTTCTTTTCGCTCTTCTTCCTCCTTTTGTTTTTTCTTCTTCTTTCTTTTCTACCCCCATCGTCGCACCATTCTCGCGCACCACAGAACGGTAAGTCGCTGCTCAGGAGAAATAGATAGACAAGTTGTGATGCTCATTTCACTTGAGATATTAATCTGGACATGAGACGGCTAGCGCTATTAGCGGCGAGATGTTTCGGTGGCGCCCTCGTTTGGTTACCTTTCGTGACGTCATTACCTAGTGAACAACAAGTTCGATGGTGTTTGTAATGAGCATTCTGGAAGCCTGAAATCATAGCGCTCTGAAAGCAACACTGCCAACACCGACAAAATTGAAGTTCTTACATTCCTCTTATTTGCGTCGATGATAATTCCTTTGCTGACGTCATAGTCAGCATTCAGCCAATTGTGGCGGGCCGACCACAGCGACGCTTTCGATCGCTCACGTCGCCAATAAGCGCGCTTTTTGATATATTTGACTAAAAAAATTCTCCTCGCGTTTCTTGACGTGGCTGTTTGAGCCTGAGCACGAGGTTTGATATATAGGTCTGTCGGTGTTATTCTTTTTTTATATTTTTGATATTTATTACGCAATTTTTGCGGGTCATATTGCGGTGTTTAATTCAACTAGAATTACCTTTAAGCCGGGGTTACACTGCTTATGCATTGTACGAAAGACAGTCTGCAGATGTTAGTCACCACGATATCTGTGGATCGAATGCCGCGTGCTAAATGTCTCCTTGAAGTCGTGGCCGTGCCGCATTCGAAACTCAGATCTCGTGGTGACTAGCGTTTGAATCTGTTTGCAGACTGTTTTTTGTATGATGTATAGGCAGTGGTACCCCGGCTTTAGGGAAAAAGCTATGGTGGTGTGATACGACAACCTCGCCATGATTTCTCCATTGTTTTTATATAGTTCCTGATAATTGTAGGTACTGATTTAAAAGGCGGTTTCTTATCTTGTCAACGCCAGGCTTTTGGCATATGTAGCACAGACCACCGTATCCGGTTATGCATATTGTGATGTAACTTAATTGATATGCAGACAGACAGCGGGACCTCAAGAAAAAGAACTCTGGTTTATTTATAAATTCCAACCCTCTTCTAACCTGGTTTATTTGGTATTCGAACCTGGTATCTTTAGATTCCAAGTCTTGAATTGTTAGATCAGACTTAAAGTACTATGGGATGCAGTGGCTTCAATCAGTTTCTTTCGATACGCTACCCTGCCTGTCATAGTCATGCCTATGTTAACCAGGAATGGCCTACAAACTTCTCTATTACAATCATAGAATATTTTTGTCTCATGGTCATCTCTTGTAGAGCAAATAAAACACAAAAGACAAAAATTTTACATCGTACAGAAAAAAACAAAATACCAATATATTTTCCCTAAGTAGAAGCAACCATGCTGTACTTTTTTTTTTTTTATCTCCGCACGTTGTTTGACGTAGGTTTTCGATCCTAAGCACAAGGTTTGATATACAGAAGTGCAGTCTTCGTGTCATCCTTATTTTCATATTTATTTATTTTTCTGTTATTTATTACGTAAATCATGCAGGTGATAGTGTTGTTTGCTTGTGCTATAAGCACGTTTACGGCAAAAATTACGGCGGTAAGATATGAGCGCCTCGCAAGGATTTAGTCATTTTTTATAACCTTCGTCATATCTGTAGGTACTTATTCATCAGGTAGGTAGTTTTCTAGTAACCGTCTAGTTTTTGACACATGTAACAAAATTATCACATTCGTTATGAAGAACGCACTTTGTGATGTAACTTGTTATGCAAAGAGACAATGAGATATATAAAAAAAGCTCTGTTCTTTAAATTATAACTTTCTTCCCACCTGGTTTCTTCGTTATTCCATCTTTCCGCCTGGTCTTCGGCAATTTACCTTGCTTGTTCGTGAATGGATGTCTTTCGCCTAGAATGAGATTTTTTTGGGGTATTTGTATTTAGTATCTTAGTTTCTTTGGTATTTTTATTTTAGTATTTTAGTGCACCACAGTGGAGACTGAAAAGTTGTTTGTGGGCAGAAAAAAGAAAAAAAAATAAAAAAATAAAGAATATACAGATTCTAAACCTTAAATGCTTCTGCTGATATAATTAGTCGAACCAATCTGTAGGACTAAGCAGCTTGTTAAGAAAAATCACCCCGACTGTCCTTTTCTGCAACAAAATCCGCGCGGAAAGGACGGAAAAACAAAAATGACAAGCAGTAGTAAACAAAACCATGTGTCGCAGTTCAAAACAAATTGAAAAGTTAAGACGGGTATGGACGAAACGCGGACAAAGTTCTAAATTGCCCACTCTCACTGCGTATAACCTAAAAAAATAAAATAATATATATCATTGCCTTTTTGTGTTGGTCTGCGAGAAATTGTTCAGGAAAAGCACTCCTCAGGGAAACCACTTCATCCCAATTGGGGATGCACGCACTCGTACGTACAGAAGGTTTACGCCGGCAAGGGTGCACATTGTTTAAGCACGTATGTGTGCATGTTGATGGGTCAAAATGAACGCCGCGCCACTAGTCCCCGGAAGAGCATTCTCTGCACACACACGGAAACATACAAAAACATACGCGCGCACACACATGCTTCACCATCTGTTTCTCCCCCTCTGTGATTCCACTTCCAGCTCCGAACACGCTTCCAAAGAACATGTAGCTAAAACAAGTAATGGCCGGCTTTGTTCACTTTGGCCTGCCTTGTAGACTTGAATGCCAGGCCCATTCCCGGCCCGGGCCCTTCATGAAGGTAGCCATGAAGCCCGAGCCCGGCCCGCGGGCCGGTCCGGCCCGTGGCTCGAGTTCTGGCCCGTACCAGTGCAAATCTCTACCTGCGACGCTTTCGGCTTGTCCCTCTGTTATGACTTGGAAGACATCTCCACCTCGCGGCGAGCGACGGAGTTAGTGCGGTTACATTCGTACTGCTGGGACGCGACTTGAATGGGACGGCCGGAGAAGCCATGGCGCGCGCGCTTCGGGATCTCGGAGGCCACGATTCTAGTAACTTTGGTAAAACTGAACAGCCATTGCTTGCGTTGGGAATTATCGGCGCCCTCAAAAGCGCTGAAAGTGATTGCTTTTGTTCAAGGGTTATTCTGCGTCAGAAGGGTCAAGATGCTGCCTATAGAGACGCTGCTTTTTATGGATACACAGAAGCACATTTTCCCACGTTTGTTAGCATTTACTCCTCGCGACCAACCAAAAACACGTATGCGAACGGCGTGTTTTCTTTGCTTAAAAATGTAAGTCAGCAATGAACTCTATATTTCAACGCTTTATCTCCTGGCTAAGGAGATGCAAGCAAACATTAGTGAAATAGAGAGATCGTTCGTTCAATAACAAGTATTTTCACAAATGACACTTGATGAGACCACGATTGGATAGACAGAAAATAAACGTTTAATGTAGCAAACATTAAAAAAGGACGGTTTCTGGCGTCCATGGTGGCGCAGTTGCGAGATCCAGCGCAGGAGCCAGACTTATTCTCAACAGCGCAGAACTGCTTCTCTGAAAGTGGCTGTGTAACAATATCTGGTAGGTACTCTAATGGGACCTAATAATACTCAAACCCAGCGACATTGACCGAGAAGTGTCTTTGTCACGGTGGAATTTCAAGGATAAAAGTGGACCTTTTCATTTGGTCTCTCCTTCAAAAAACTGATCACAGATCAGTGGGGTCAATGCCAAGAATGCGATCTCTATGAATACGTTATCAAGCTTTTATCCCCACTGTGGCGATATTTAAATTCTGCTCATATAGCGGACACAAAGACTGCGTATGTGTTCGATTTTTGCTCGTTACAATCACAGTATCGACTGTCGACATGCATTCGTGTGGCGGCTCTTGCACATTTGTTTGGATGTCAGGAATAGCGGAATCTTTACAAATCTTGGAAATCAGCGCACGCCCTGCGATCTGCCAACCCCAACTCGTTGCGATGTTAAAACCATTGGCGGCAAATAATTGAGGGGGTTAGCAGTGTTCGTTTTTTCTGAATTTTTTTGTTTCTGCAACTGCCATTCCGTGGACCAAAAAAGCAACGGTGTGTCATGTGTCATGATTATCTAGGAATACTTTGAAGCAGTATTTATTGAAAGTATATAATATTTTGCATCGAAACTTCAAGGCTCCCCTAGAAGCCTTGAAGATTCGACCCTAATTGTTCTGGAACTGTACAGAGCGCGACACTGTTAGCGCGAACAAGCGATCGCCGGTTTTTCCAGTTTTTCTCTTTGAAACGAAGGGATGTCATCCAAGTTATTATTGCTACGGAAAGAGCTCATTTATTTCTATACTGGAAGCGATAATATTTTGTGCTCGCTAATACTATTTAGAAGTGAAATGCGAAAATGCGCCGATGCCGTGTTCGCGCTAACAGTGTCGCGATGTGTACATATTGAGCACAAAGAAACTACACGATTCTGAAACATTCTACAATCTTATATTAACTTAGGGAAAGAAAAAAGGCTCGAGGTTCACCAAAGCACTTCTAGTGAGTGGTGAATGCGAAAGCATATACGTCATTCTTCCACTTCCTTATTTCGTCTACAGCGTATTTGCGTCGACGGCGGAGCGCTCCCTCTAATCCCCGCTGTGACCTTGGACGTTTCGTGTTACCGGCGCGCTGACGGACACGCAGCGCCATGGGTGACGGCCGTTGAAACAGACGCGCTGCGGCCAATGGGAGCCTCATCGACGCGCGCCAGCCAATGGGACCGAAGCCGAAATCCATCGGCTTTATTCCACTTCTTTGGGATCGGGAAACTTCGTGCTGTCTGGCTAGGCATTTCGCGTGGTTTCATAGCTGGGAGCTGGCTTCACTTGGAGAAAGGATTTAAGGTGCAGTTTGGCGCGGCTTCAAAGCTTATGACGTCGGCTCGCTCCATGGAACAGGTAATGCTTTCGCATCAATAAATACCAGGCAATGTCAAGGATGGAACCCCAGCCACAAACATGAAAGCCAAGCGCTATGCCGACCACAATACGCCGATTTTGTTTTACTCCATTGCAAAAGTAGCGGAGCCACACGACATCAGTCACACTGTTAAAAAAAAAAAAGCTTAAAAGCTTAGGCAAAACCTTTTAAAGAGAATATTAAAAATCTCGAATTTGTTCAAGAATTTCAAGTAGACCTGCCAAATTAGGAGCAAGCTCTTTATTAGCCAACACACTCTGGATCTGTTTCGAAAATTGTGTGCTCAATATTAGCATCTCTGTCGGCATGCCTCACTGACATTCGCATTTTCCAAAGACTGTGCTATCCCACGGCAACAATCATACCAAAAGGTGCCTCATCGCTGTCAGCTGTTAAAAAACAAATAACGGTTGGGCTTATTTTAAAAAAAATGTGTCTCTAAAGTACACTCCAGACTGTCCAAAGAAAAGCAGCATTGCAACAAAAAGTAATAGCATGCTCAATCGTCTTTGCACAAAAGGAAATTCACAAGCAAAGGTACATATATACCTTTTTTCTTTTAGCTAAACCTTAACAAGAAGTGTAGCAGTATGCAGTTTAAAAAATAAGGATTCGATATTTGGTGGAATGCCCAATAGTTTCACTCGGTAGAGAACATCTTAACCTTCTACTTTGAAGAAAAGCGTCCTGTACATTGGTGGCGGAAATGAGGCATCAATCAAGTGCCGATAAAGTTTACGTCTGCCGAATTTCGCTAAGCGTAACGATGAAAACCGAACAGTTAGAAATTGCAGTGCACCAACAACTTCATCAGAAAGCCTGCATAACATGGTTTCTTCCGCATCTTGCGGAAGAAACCAGAAAACATGGCATGTGTGGTGAAAATTTTGTTCGTATTATTTAACGGGTGAAAGGATGTTCTTGGCATTTGAGGAAAAAAAAAGCGCGATACCATCTGCTTTACAAACAAACGAGAAAACCCAACTCCTCCTTGATTGACTCGACGAATGAGGTTGTCCCTTCTCATGGTGATCCCCAAACTAAAGCAGCAAATATGCGATGAATTTTTTTTCTTTTTTTTTGAGACATGACATTGTGCCAATTACGCGGTCAAAAGCCTTTTCAAGGAACGGAACAGGCACCATCGGCATATGCTCCATTCCACTAGGATAGCACTCCAGTACAATTCTAGCAACGTGTAATTTTACTTGAATTAACTTTCCCTCTATTACATATATCTAGTGGTGTCCAACCAGTTCTGTTTTTACGCTCTGTAACATCTCTGTTAATATTTTGGCAAAAACGTTTATAATCGTCGCTGCATAATGTAATGCGACTATAGCCAGTGATGGGGAGCAGCTTTTCCCGCTTCTTCCGGCTTGAGAATGAGGACCGTATGCGTCTTTAGAAAAAACAAGGACACAGTTTTTATCACGTACGCGTCTTTAAAACCTTTTCAACTGCGCGATAGAAACAAAAGTTTTAAATACTTTATAAATTTTTCCGCAAATACAATCAGGGCCCGGAGTATTACAGTTCTGCCGCTCGCCTATAGCCAATTCCACCTCTTGCAGCGTAATTGCTTTTTCTATTTTCTCCGTTTGGACGACTGCTAGCTTTATAAGTCACTTATCATGCCACTAAGTTATCTAAACTATTTGGTGCTACTGGCTCACCAAGCAGACTGGTATAAAACTTGACAAAACTCAGTTCTACCTTTCTCCTTCCTGTTTTTTTCTAATGATGTTGCGCTCAATTACAGGAATTAATTTTTTTCCCGCGCCTACGACCTTTTCGTGGACTGCTCACCAAGTAGATACCTCTCAGCACGCGAGCAAACGACTGCGCCGAGATACCGATGATAGTGCATCTGATATATTTGTATTCTATGCAAGCTTGGACTACCGTACCTTTTCTCGGGTTATCGCGTTCCGCTTCACAAAGTATGCGGAGCTGAATACGCAACAACTTTTCTTAATCTCGATTCACAATCATTATCTGGCTAGAATGCTCAATAGCTGTCATCTTTACATTCTCGTTAATATTTTTTTTTTTTTCATTTCACAAGCGGCCTAGTTTCACTCGGTTGATAATTGCTTATCAAAACCTCTGCCCTTCGGCTGAAGCTTTTGTCAGTAACAAGATTCAATTTGAATTTCGGCGATTCCAGCTGAAATCACGTTTCTTTTTTTTTTCCGACCTTGATATTTGACCGCCACAGGGCAATGTCACCAAAAAATGAAAGCATGACGCTGCATATTGAAAGCTCATTTATCATGACATCCGAATATGCTTACTTTGTCAAGGCGCGCGTGCGAAGGTGACTGAAAATGTGTAAATCCCATATGTGTCTCTTCTTGATACATTTTTCCGTCATCGATTGGAATAAATTCTCTCCTTTAGTTAAGACGCTTAGCGCTTTTGTTATTTCTTCTATTTTTTGGGCCTCTTTAATATGTGTAACATGCACAGTTAAAGACACGATGCAAAAATAATACACTGTTTACGTCCAAAAAAGTTCATAGTGATTGAATAATCGTACGAAGAAATAAACAGCTGTAGCGCCCGTGCTACAGATTCCATGTCAGACATTTTGGTTTCCAGCACTTCAAGAATTTCTAGATGCTTCTTCAAAAATAAGCGCTTTATCTTGTACTGTTCAATAGCACAAGGACAGCCATAGCACAAATAACCGTCTTGCAGGCGTCCGTAGAACATTGTACCAAATTTCACCGTAAGTGCGAGCAAAGGAGGAGTTACGAGAGCGATCTCGGCGCTTTAAACGAACCTGTAACGCACGCATGGTCGTGATGTGAATGAGTCTTTCAAGACAACACCTTCATATTTGTAACGCCCCCCCCCCCCCCCCCCAAACTTGAATTCATGGGACACAGAAAACAGCGTTTCGGCCACAAAGCTGACGTTTAAGAGACGCTTCAACCACTCTCCAAGTGGTTGCGCGTTAACCTTCTCACCTTCGCGAGACGGTTAGCGATGTCGCGATATCCACACGTAGAAACCAACAGCACTCGGCATCCGCCCCCCGCCACCTTGGCAGATGTTATGGCGGCCGCCAAGTCGTGCGTCTTGCCAAAGGCCCAGTCGCAGTCGTTGTAATGTGTTTGATAACGTTCGAAGCTACTTACAGTTTTAAAAACATGCAAATTTAAAGTAGAAGAATTTCTTAATGTTACAATTATAACGAATGTATGAATACTTTGGCAGCACGGCGACAGCTGGCGGTTGTTGTAAATACTAATAGCTGGCCCGCGATAGGGCTCCAGCGGCCACTCTTGAAGTATCAATATATTACTCTATATCCAGACCTTTTGGTCACGTGCTCACAGCAACTACTTGTAACATCCACTTGAAACAATGCTCCGCCTTCCGGGGCGTCGTTTCCAGGCTCATTGCGCTCTTTGTCATCTTAGTTTCAAATTTCCCACACCAGTAGCTGTCAGAATTTGCCACCTTGGTTATTAGGAAGAAAGCAACTGGCACATCTAAATAAATATTCCTTTCAGTAAATTTTTCACAGACAAAATAGAAAGTTTATGAGTCTTACAACGTTTGCGCCTGAGAGTCCTCTCGAAAATAAAAGCTGCCGGAGCTGTTATTTCTAACTTCTATAAAGTTTATATGCCATGCTTAGTATCACTTCCATTTGTCTTTACGCATAAAATACATACATCTGACAATCTAAAAACAAAACAGTTTTAGCTCATATATAAATGAAATCAGTTCTCATGAGAAATTAATATATAGTGCATTCAAAGCATATGTCCCCCGGTTCACCATAATGGTTAAACAAATATTTTGTTTACTTCTGATCCTGGTCTATTCCAAAAGATGTAACAGGCGATTTGGTTAGTACAATAATAATAGTACATTCTAAGAAAAAAAAGGAAGAAAATTGTATGAACGGCGCGTTTTCCTCCCTTCTACTCGCACACCCCCCGGCGGACACGAGAAGAACTGAGGAACGAGACGTTTTGCTCCTCTAAGCAGACGGGAGAACGTTTCCGCCGTCCCTCCTCATCTTCTTTCGGTTTTGTTTTTCCAGCACGTAGCGCGAGATTTTTAATAAATGTTGTTGAGTCGATTGGGCTTCAGTGACATTGAATGCCTCCTCTAATTCCGTCTCCCACTCCAAACCTGCAGAACATTTTGGTGGCATTGACGATGTAACCTACTAATTTTATCAAACGAGCTAACGAAGCCGTTAGAAACAGCCAAGTTACGAAGCAGTGCCAGCAGCGCTACGTACACTGGGCTAAGATGGCCGCCTCCGGATTGCAGAACGATGTGTGGACGTGTAAGACGTTATGGAAACCGCGGAAACTGCGTCAAAGGCAGGCAGGTTTTGCAGCCTTGTGCCTGGGTGCCTTCTGTGGTATAACAACAATATGAGATAACGTAAACTGTGGGACATTAGGGAGTTTTAGCGAGTCGGTTTTCGAGCACACGGTTCCGAAATTACGAACGGTGCAGCTGGTCCGTTCCGTGAAACCGTAGGTGAAATTTGACATATTTTTAGGCGAATCGTGAGACTGGCGCAACCGTGTAAACGATGATGATGATTGTGTTTGACCGTGGCCACATCTTCTAGTAAACATGTGAAACATTCTGCATCGTGTAAATCCGTGGCGGCTCGTGTTTCCGGCGTACGACCAATGTAAACAAGACGGCCGATGTAACGTTTGCGGGTCGGAATTTCAAGAACTGCGAAGCTAGATAGAGTAAAAAGTATCTCAACGACCGTAAGAGGTATGTGGTGTGTCTCCGTCATCTTAAACTTGAACGATCGTTCACATTGTGTGCCGTCGAACCAAATAATTTCGTCTGCCGGTGGCCACCACAGCCGCTAGTGTGCCCGCAGATCGCAAAACTTTACTAGCATGCGCAGTTTACAGCATTCACGATCGCTTACCATTGTGAGCACGCCTTGAAATGATTTGGTTCAACCTCTCAAATGAAGCAGACTAACAGGATGGCAAATCACCTCCCGCTGTCTTAAGCCTAATGCTCGGCTGGGTTGGCGGAGTCAGTGGCCAAACCGGCCGTCATTTTTTTTTTACCCGAGTCGTGAACGCTGCTGGCTGCGTTGCGGTGACGACTCCAGCGGCCGGAATGGGAGAAACGAACGTGAAGAGCCTCCCGACGCCCCGAACGACTCGCGCGCGCATGCGCAGTGGCGTCGCCGATGCGTTCGAGGGCGAACTGTTCGTGTGGAAACGACCTGCTAAAACGCCCTATTGATGCCGCTGGTCGGGTCGTGATCGGAGGGGGCGAGGAGTAGCAGGTTTACAATCAGCTGTACATTAAAAAGTTTAAGACCGCTTAAAATACTACGGCGCATTCAATCGATCAGCGGATAGTCATGTTGGAACGCATGTCTGAACCGTAGTTCCCATTGTGAGTGGTCGGTATGACTGTCGTCTGCGACATCCTATTTTCTCCACCCTGAGAGCGATTGCGCTCTGGGGGAAGGACTGAACAGTGTGAAAATATGACGGAAAGAACGTATATTTATAGTTGGGAATTCACGCCCAGCAATCACGGACATGGTCCACTTCCGCTATCTATTTGGACGCGGTACCCTGTCAAAATTTCAATGGAAAATTTGTTTTCTCGTTACATAATAAAAATGAGCGCACAGTTATCAAAGTCACACCAGACATGGGTTCTTGATGAGCGTTGACATCACCTCGACACAAGAAAAGAGCCTAAAAAAGAGCGGAAGGTGGTTCCAAATGCGATTAAAATTCTGGCCAGTTTGTATGGGAAATCTCGAGAGAGAGAGACGAACTTTGCGGTACTAAATTATTCTAGGCAGACCCCTGAAAAACGTAATCGATGATTGAGGAGGCTGGAACTATGCGCGACTCCTTTAGCCAGGTAGGCTCACGGTAGTACCATTCAGAAATGTTCCGGAACGCATTTTGCACGACAGTACCTCCAAGAGCCACACCGGGCGACCGTACGCAAGGTCATAACTAAGCTTTATGCAATTTGCGCCGTCTGTGGTCGTGGCGCAGCGGTTATCGAGCCGGGCTTGTATTGCCGCGTATCGGTTCTCGCGCCTGGGTTCGGACCCTCGCGAGGCTGCCACAATTAATTATTATTTCTTTTTCATGTTTTTATTATACATATATCGACCCGCAGATTACAACCTATTTCGTATTTCAGTAGGTTTTGCGCGTCAGTGCTGAAGATTTATAACCTTTGTCTGCATATTTCGCATGTATTTGTTTACACTCTTGCAAACCAGCACGAAGTTACTTGTCGCAATTTCATTAAGGTGCCTTATTAGGGTCTTCGGTTTTGCGTTCTATACTTTTGAAAAATCGGGCGCTATTCTTATACCTGATAATCCGGGAGAAATCGGGCTTTATAAGGAGTCATTCAAAAATTCGTGTCTTGACGAGTTAAATTTAGAAAAAGATCAACAATTTAAAATGAAATTCGCTATAGCGCGTCGGCCTCAGGGCGTGATATTTTTATTTACGCTAAGAAAATTATGCAATGTACAGATAATACGCAGAAACTGTGTTCGATCTCACATGATATTCCTTGTTTTTCACATGGTGTGTCTAAAGACCCGGCTCCGGCGCCACTTTTAAGCATTTCACCCCCACAGCACTCCCCATCCTTCATTTGCTCACAAATGATCTGAGGTCAAGGTGTCGAGAAAGCACTTAAAGCACGTTAAAAAAAAAGAAATTGAACTACTTCTTGAAGTAGCGCAGGTTCTTTCATAACCTAAGACATTGTAGGCGCGATATTCATTAGCCATGGGTATTGCGCAATAGCGTCATGCCAACAGATCACTCGTTCAGTACTTAGCTTCCATGGACTTGTTTTCCTGTCTCCAAGTGCCGAATCCCGGAGAAAAGCTTACCGGAAAAAAAGCTCACCGCAAAACCGGCGGATGCAGAGAAAAGCTCACCGGCCATTGAGTGTATGCGGAGCAAAGCTCTCCAATTTTTTTCTTCTTTTCATATAGAGGGTGTTGGATCACGCGTAACATATGTCAATCTATTATCATTAAAATTGGTCAGCTTTATAAAAAAAGAAAATGTACTTTTTTGTTATATTTGTTAAACTAATTGTGTATATTGCCCCCAATTTAATAATGGCGGGCGAGTGTTTTTTTATGGTTTACTCACTAAGCAACGAAAGCCCATGATCTAAAAACTTCATGAACTTGAAGAACAGAAAAAAGTTCGAAAACTTAATATTGTTTAACCTGAAAAGCAAAACTGTAAATGCCAAAAATCCAAAAATGCGTGCTTAACAACGCCGTGCCTGAAATTCTCTTTGAATCTTTTGTTACCCTTTGAAAAGAAGATAGAACGGTCAGTAGGATATCGAGGTTTCTTTCTTCCACGGAGAAGCACGTTTTCTAGCCGTTCGTGCTGGTGTTTTCGCACGTTGCCTTTGTGGGATAGTGCCCTTCTACGGCGAGCAACCCATGACCTTCAGAGCTGCACACTGGCACCGTTATTACTCGTGACTATATAAGAACTAGTCTTCTGTAAGGTAGCGAATTGAGCGAGTTGGTAAAGGTTATATATGATGAAAAGCGCTCAAACGACGAAGACGGAGTGAAGACAACAAACGCGGCAGGAGGAGGCTGTACTCGCAACTAAAGTATTATTAGTGAAAATAACAGGAAAAAAAAAAACAGCGTAGCCAACGCTGACTACATCAACAAACACCTAGTCAGCTATCAGACACCACATAATCTTCGGAGCTGAAACGGTTCACACACCGCTATTCATATTAGCTCGCAAAAAAACAAAACTCCTAATGTGACAGAGCTACCGACGGCGCACTGTCAAGCTGTCAATTAGTTGCTGTCTTTTTTACGGGTGTCCAATGTTCTGATTTTATACTTGCGGCGTCGTTAATAGACAGAATGGCTGATTACTAAGTTCTGAGGAATTAGTAAATATACAAAATGAACTTCAAGAATATTACAAAAAGTGGATAAATTGTTTTTAAATAGGCGAATTCTAATTGTGTTAAATGGCTACCGTGTGACGCACAATCCGCTAAGCTAAGAACAAATAAAAAAAGAGGTGACCTTTTCTCAGGATTCGCTCAAAGGTCGGCGAGCTTTTCTCCACATCTGCCGGTTTGGTAGGGAGCTTTTCTCCGGTGAGCTTTTCTTCGCCGCCCCCTAGTACCATCTAAGCTCGTTTGGAAGCGAATATACGTCAACGGTCACTCAAATTAGAAAATATATGTGATCCTTGAACTTGCAACACTGGGGACACCCTAAAAGTGATCCTAGAATGTCTCTTAATTTAGATACTTTCAGCTGGTTTTCGCCTTCCACGAAAGTGGGTTTTCGAGGAGAAAGCAGGTTTAACCCGGTTTTCGTAAAACTCGTTCCGGGTGCAAAAATCGGAAATATTAAATTTCACCCGAAAACGAAGGTCCCTGGGTATGATTCATGGTATTTCTGCTGCCATTCTGCTGTAATATCATTTAAGAGCGATCTTAGGTCCAACTAATATTAAAAATGAGTCAGCATGCACTAGAGTTAAAAAAACAAGATCAAAGTACAAGCGCCATAATATGTTGTTTTTCTTTGGTTCCCGTCGGAAAAGTTGACATCATAAACCGAATGCGCGATTAGATACGTGCCAGCGACATATCAATATATGGCTTGCACAGGACGTCTGCCATGCTGGTGTCAGAAGCCTGCCGGTAACGTAGTGGAAGGTGTGGCTTCACGCGTCAATGAGCGTCTCGGGACATTTAATATTACACTAAAGGCTACGCTGTCACGCGTCCAGGCCACATTTCAATGGGTGTAGGTCAATATGGTTCCGACAATATGGTCGTAGACAATATCGTCCCGGACAATTTGGTCCCTAGTACAATCCTGGACAAAATTCTCCTAAGTAAATATTTCGACACTTTTGACCCTCTGTCTAAAAGGTCGCTGTTATCTGTAGCGGTTACTTTTAAGGTGAGTGATAGAAATGGAATACGGTCCATTCGTCACATGACGATTCGTCATAGAGAGAATAAAGGCCATTTATCGTGCAGGTAACGCATGTTTCGATGCAATGTTAGGAAATAATAATAGAAAAGAACATGCTCTGGAACACATGACACGTTTTATTATGTTGTAACAAAAGGTCTACGCTCTTGAAGCGGCGCTTGGTGTGGGAACATGTTAATATGGCCCACGCCCTTCAGAAGGCCATTCATGGTACGGCACCCTTGTACGTACTGTGTGAAGATTGTTAGCGGTCGCTGTTGCATTTCTCTTTAGACTGGTTCAAACTGAAGTTGAACGCAATAAAAGAAGAACGAATGGTGAAAATTATGCGCAAAAAATATAAACTCTAGATTGACAAACGGCTCGCAACATAAGTATTTTGTGAATCACATTTAATAACCGAAACCTGTGAAGACCAAGCAATAAAAAACGAACTTCAAAATACCCAACAGTCATAAATGTTTAGCAAAAATAGATACACGCAATCTACAAACCTGTGAAAAGCAAGAAAAAAAAAAATGCCGCGAAAATGATTTGGAACCATTTCGGCCGGCCTAGCACTTGGGACCATATTTTTCGGGTCCATTTTGTCCGGGACCATTTTGTTCGGGACCATATTGCCCGGGACCATAATGTCCGGGACCGTATTGTCCGGATCCCCATTTTAACATAAAATGTAGTATTTGTATTGTAGTTTCATATTTACCAATATATCTAAACACAAATAATAAATATTTCTTAATAAATTTGCTCAAAGGGTCTCAGTGCCTATGTTTCGTTAATATTTTGAGGTCGTTTTATAGGCTGGAAACTCGACAGATGCACGACTAAGCAGCTCTGTTCTTAGAGCACTTGAAGTTCTCTTAAAGCACTTGAAACATTCTCAACAATGCGTTTGTTGAATAGAGAGGTGGTTTTCTCCAAGCACTGTGCACACCTCGTTTGATATCTTTGAAGGACGCAAAGTGGTCGGTGCGGATTATACCGTTTAGTTATGCTGGGCCTTTCTGCATGAAGGCTTGCTTTTACACCGCTATCGAATTTTTATGCGCATGCTTGTTTTTTTATTTATACAGCAGCGGAGCGTTTTCATTCACGGGTCAAAAAGATTCCTGGTGGTACCATTTACTTCTTGTGAAGGAGATATACTACTTCGCAATGCTTTGGTCTACCACGCATACGTCCCATGTACATAGATGTCTTCACCCCGGTCATGCCTAATTGCTTTGTCAACTAGTCCAGAGAGGTTTTACGTATTTTGTTTTCGTCATAATCCTATCTCAGACGGTGGAACACAGCTAATCGCACCTCGTGCAGTCAACCCGAAGACATAAAACATGCCTGATGGGCGCAACCAACATACGAGGACCACAGAGAGGCACTATGGATACTTTCGGCAAGGTTGACATCAACGCCAGCACAACGCAAAAACTCATGTTCTCGAAAAGTGCTTGAACTAATCAGTTCGCGGCACCCTAACCGGTGCTTGACCTGATGGATGCAACAAAACGGTCTTCTACACATTGAAAAACAAAATGACAATCTAATCAGTGCATATCGCAACATGCAAAACGTCCGCCCTAATTGCTCTTCGCGTCCCCATTGAAAAGCTATGTACAGTCTTCACTCTTTTTTTCTTCTCCTACAGCTATATATTTTTAAAAATACGGTCCATTTGTCACATGGCGATTTGTCACAGGACGACTGGTAACAGGCCCGTTGGTCACAGCTGAACATTGGTCATAGGATGATTCGGCACGGGGGCAACCTTTCGCACAATGGTTCGTCCCCTGAACTATGTTTTTCTTCTATTCGGGTCAACCTGGCATGTTGACCCAAATAGAACAAAAACATATTTTAGGTTAGCCCAAATACGCAAGGTTGACCCAAGATCATCATGGTTGATCGAGGGTGAAGAAGTGTTGTGATCGAGAGTGAACAAGTGTTGTGATCAAGAGTGTTGTGATCAAGAGTGAACAAGTGAACAATTAAAAAAATTTATATGCCGTACGACATATGTATTTTTTTATATATTGAATGTGTTATAGGTATTCATGATCACATTCGTAATAATTTCCACATTCTACCTAAAATTTTTATTTTCATATTGACATTTCTGTTTCGACAGCAGGTTGTCTTTCACTTGTCTTTCACTATTACATCAATATATAAAATTGTTGATATTGCGTGAGAGTCAACGATACCGAGTCTCTCATATGAGTTAATTTAAAGCCTACAAGAAGCTATATAAAGCAAATTTTGTTAAAAGGGGTTGCATCATAATAGCACGGGCCGTACTAAAAAAATGCAAGCTCTACTTTTTTACAGGGTGTTTCAGAGAACGCAGGCCAAATCGCTCCTACGAAAACTACTCATCGCAACGAAAAAAGGTTTGCGGCGTTTTGGTCCTGGGTCAGGGGCCCATTTAGGAAAATGATTAAGGTCCGGGATAATTAAGTTGTTAATTAAGTTTGCGTAATTAACTTTTTTAATATTGTGTTTAAGGGCACGGTTGAAATTAGAAAATTGCTGAGCATCATCAAAAACACTAAATCAACAAATTGCAGAACGATAGAAGACACGCGAAGCATTTTACGGCTTCTTCCTTTAATACTTCGTCTTCTTTTTTCACTAGAGCTAGTGGTAAAAGCTATCCCCCATGTCCGCGCGGATATCCCCGTGCGGAGATATCCGCACGGATATCCCCGCACGTGCGGGGATATCCGTGCTACAAAAGAGAAATGGAGGAGAAGAAGAAAACGTCGAGGAAGCAGATCGGAAGAGGAGGGGGCGAAGGAGAAGAAGACGAAGGCTTCTTGTTCGGCCGCAACCCGTCCAGGTGGAAGCATACCCGGCGACGTCCCGAGGGTGCTCCTGACGGGCGAAATACTAGCTTGGCGGTGTGCTACCTGAGCATCAACATCCCGCGTGAACGAGGCATTCGGCAGCGACCCGAAGTAGCCGCTGGTGGGAACGAGCAACGACTTCGGCGGTGTCCCGGAGCATAGCATCCCAAACCAGCACCAAGGAACATCACTGGGAACGACCAACGACTTCGGCGGTGTCCCGGAGCAGGGCATCCCAGACCATCATCAAGAAACACGCGGAACATCGCTCAGCAGCAACCAAGCACTGCTGGCAAACAGACAGCACCAAGCCCCCCAGCCACATGAGGACGGACCGAAAGTGAGAGCGCTTCCGACTTGTACATTTGTATATAACTAGAACGTTTATTATTTTTCTTATTTTTTAAATATATATATATTGATCAAAGCTCACGGTTTGACTGAATTCCTCCTTCGGCGGTTTGACCTGAACCTATAACATCACAATTTGGCGAGCCTGCCAGGATTCGAACCGCTGAGTGAGGAAAGCCAGTTGTACCGGTGAACATTTCCCATTAAGTCTGAAATGGATTTTGAAAAGATAATGGCTTTAGGAAGCTCCCTCGGACTAACAAAAGAGGAAGCGTTACATCTTCTGGAGGAGGAACGAAAGCGTGAGAGAGAGGAGAGAGTACACGCTAGAGAAGATTCCAGACTCGAACATGAGAGGGAACAGCAGAAGGCTGAGAGGGAGAGGGAGGACGCCAGACTGAAAGCGGCACATGAGATCGCTATGATAGAGCTTAAGATCAAACTCGCGGAAACAGAACGTGCCAGTGGGGCGACAACAGACGGAGGGGGCGAAGGTCAATCAAGAGGACGAGCTTGCTTGAAGAAATTGATGCCGCCCTTTGACGAGAAGCGCGATGACTTAGATGCCTACTTGCATAGATTTGAGAGGATTGCGGTAGGACAAGGATGGGCGAAGGAGGAATGGGCGACGTCCCTTAGTCTTTGTCTCGTGGGTGAAGCTTTAACCGCATTCGGGAGGATGACAGCAGCTGACTCCCTAGACTACGAGAAGGTTAAGATCACCTTGCTCCAACGATTCAGACTAACTGCAGACGGTTTTAGAGAAAAGTTCAGACGAAGCAAGCCGGAGGAGGCAGAAACTGGACGAAAATTCTGTACCAGATTGAGTAATTATTTTGATAGGTGGCTCGAAATGGCACAGACAGAGAAGACGTTCGAGGCAGTGAGGGATAGGGTAATTGCCGAACAGTTCCTTAGTTGCTGTCACCCTAAGTTGGCCATTTTTCTAAAAGAACGTAACGTGAATGCAGCGCAAGAAATGGCAGAGCTAGCTGAACAGTACCTGGAAGCTCAAGGAAAATGCAATCTGGGTGCTATGAAAGACGGGGGTGGTACGACACTGAGACCAGACGGCGAGAACAGTAAGGGTACTGGACAAACGGGAGGAGCCCGAAGACCATCGCCTAGATGCTTTCTGTGCAGTAAGGTTGGGCATAAGGCAAGTGATTGCAGAAGCGGATATAGACAAAATCAGGCAGGAGTACGATGCTGGGAGTGCGGCAAAACAGGACACAAAGCTGGGCAGTGCGCCAATCACCCCCAGAACAAAGCAGCGTGTGTCCTGGATAAAAGACAGAAGGCATTAACGAGGGACAACAAAGAACAGCAGAGAGTGATAACAGATACAAGATCTGAACATGTTACTGACGCTGATTTAGTACACAGTATCGACATGATGATGCCGGTGGTCGAAGGGAGGTTACATAATATTAAGATATCAGTGCTTAGGGATAGTGGAACCAACACAGTACTAGTAAGAAAGAGACTGGTACAAAGTGAAGAGTTCACAGGGACGTCCACGGGAGTTATCCTGGTTGACGGCACCATGAGGGTTATGCCTGAAGCGATAATCAACATAGATACACCTTATTACACGGGGGAAGTACGTGCCAAATGCGTAGAAGAACCGCTGTATGACCTCATACTGGGTAACATCCCAGGGGCTAGAAATGTAGACTGCCCGGATTCAGGGTGGGGCACAATTACAAAGAAAATACGTCACCAAGGAGATGAAGTGTATGGCGAAACGCCGTCGAATTCAATGAACAGCGTTACTTCGCATGCTGAGAACGACCGACTATTGCAAGAACCCGGAGAAGGGGAGTCGTTGAATGTAGAGAAGATTCATAACGGGGTGTCATTTGCAGCAGGAGCAAGAAGAACGGGCAAAAGTGAAGAGAAACAATTGCCCCAGCTAAAGGCGCCGGTTATAGAGCTGCTAGAAGTCACAGCTCTTCAATTGACAGGGGAGCAAAAGTCGGATGAGAGTTTGCAGAGGTGTTTTAGAAGTCTGAATAAACGAGTGCGCAAATGGAGATGTGACGTAACAACGGAATACATCGTGAAGGATGATTTGTTGTTCCGTCGAGTCGAATTCAGCGACGGGGACGGGAAACACCAACTCATTGTACCGACGGTATTTAGAAAGACTGTAATGGAATTGGCTCACGATGGAATAATGTCGGGCCATCAGGGGGTAAAGAGCACGGTCGCTAGGGTAGCGGAAGAATTCTTTTGGCCTGGTATGCAAGGTGACGTTAAACGCTACATACGGTCTTGTGATGTGTGCCAACGCACTATACCAAAAGGCACCGTGAAAAAGGCCCCAATGATGAGTATGCCCATAATTGAAGAACCGTTCCACCGGGTAGCGATAGATATCATTGGACCAATAACCCCGAAATCCAGCAAGGGAAACCGATATATCTTGACAATGGTTGATGTAGCCACGAGGTACCCGGACGCCGTGGCATTGAAAACCATTGATACCCCGCAGGTGGCAGAAGCCCTAGTCGAGATGTTCTCCCGATACGGAGTACCTAAGAAGATTCTGAGTGATCGAGGTACGAACTTCACTTCCAATCTTATGAAAGAGATAGGACGTCTATTATCCTTTCGGCAGTTGTTAACTACGCCATATTGCCGCGCGCGCAGCTGGCCAGGTAGGCAGCGCGCGCGTGGCCTAAGGGTTATCGCGCCTGACTCCCACGCGAAAGGCCAGGGTTCGATTCCTGGCCGTGCCTACACATTTTGTTGACGCCGTAATGTGATGTTCTAGTAAATTCGAGAACCGCCTTGCTAATTCGAGGTTAGAATGTTCTACGTCCCGAACCTTCTACGCCGAATGTTCCGGAAGCCCACGCGTGTACAAAAGGGGCTCCGCCTGGCAAGCCAAGTCAGTTTTCGCCCCAGCGTTCGACTCTGCTGTCACGCCGATCTCGACGCCCGCGACGCTTTGTTCTCTTCTGTTGTTATAGTTTTTCCTCTTTATTTTTGGGCACAAGTTCGCCCCATTAAACGTTTAGTTTCTTCAGTTATTCGCCGCCTCATCATTTGTCCTTCGTGACATTTTGGTGGAGGTGCGGGGTACATTTGCGTTCTATGCCCGTGGACCGTACCCCTCCGAAAACACGCCGGCCAAGTGACGTTCTCAGCCCCGGGAGACTACCCTTCGCAGAAGACCAGACGAAGGCCCGGTCAAGTCGGCGTAACCAAGGCCTACCGCCGGAACTCGGACCTCTGCCGCTGAAATCCAAGAAGAAGACCGCGACGATGACCGCTCCGCCCGTCGTTGTCCTGCCCGTCGCCCCCCGATCGCCGACGCCTTTCCATGGAGAAATCTATGAAGACGTCGAGGACTGGCTCCTTCACTATGAGCGAGTGGCCCGCCATAACAGATGGACGCCGGAGCAGTGCCTTCAGAACGTCTACTTTGCTCTGGAAGGCACGGCACGCACCTGGTTCGAGAACCACGAAGCGTCGATTTCGTCGTGGGAAGAATTCCAGGCCGAGCTACGACGCACCTTTGCCAACCAGCAGCGACGACAGCGTGCCGAAGAACTCCTGCGAGCGAGAACCCAAGGGCCGACCGAGAGCGTTACAAGCTTCGTCGAAGACGTTCTCCACCTGACGAATCGCGCCGACCCTCAAGCCACCGACGAAAAGAAGCTACGGATCCTGATGCGAGGCGTTAAGGATGACATCTTCGGTGGTCTTGTCCGCAACCCTCCAGCCACCGTCGAAGATTTCGTCAAGGAAGCCACGAGCATGGAACGTGCCCTCCTCGCAAGAGCCAGCCACTACCATCGGCACTCGAGCATCGCTGCCTCTTCTGCATTGGGCCACGACATCAGCCCTAGCATCCCCGGCATTCGCGACATCATCCGTGAAGTCGTCCGGGAAGAGCTTCGCAAGATGCTCCCCACTGCGGATAGCCCGTCCTCACTATCACTCGCCGAGGTTGTCCGAGAGGAGGTTCACCGAGCCGTCCAGCCCGAAATTTCCACCAACACGACGACGCCAGAGGAACCAACGTTGAGCTACGCTGCCATGGCCCGACGACCGCCGCAAGCTAACCACCAGGCCACGGCACCACCCCGACGAGACCCTCCAATGCCGCAGTATCTGCGGCGTCAGGAAGGACAGACCCAGTACGTCCGTCCGGAGCAACCCTCGCCGAGGAAGACCGACGTGTGGCGGACGGCCGACAGGCGACCGCTGTGCTACCACTGCGGTGAGGCCGACCACGTCTACCGGAGGTGCCCCTATCGTCAAATGGGCCTACGAGGGTTTGCGCCGAATGACCCTCGCCCAAGGTACGGCGAACGCCCTCGTGACATTGAGGAATACCTCCGACGACCCCTGTCCCCGGTTCCGACTCGACCCCGAGGTTCCCGTTCGCCCTCGCCACGACGTGCGCTCTCGCCCTTCCGCCGCTCTCGTCGTGACAGCCTGTCCCCCCTATCTCGTCGGGAAAACTAAGTGCGGCAACGCCTGGAGGTGGCGTTGCCGAAGACGACCGTAGTAAAGAGCCTCCAAGAACGCCGGAGCGCTCCCACTCTCCCGACGCTACGCATCACAACGACGTCCCTGCATCGGTGTCCAACAACCTAAACGTTATTATCGACGGCCACGACGCATCGGCACTCGTGGACACCGGAGCAGACTACTCAGTCTTGAGTGGGAGGCTCTCTCGCCGCCTTCGAAAAGTGACAACGCCGTGGGAAGGCCCTCAAATACGAACCGCCGGTGGGCACCTCATCACACCAGTCGGGCGATGCACTGCTCGCGTCGAGATCCACGGTGAGACGTGCCCTGTGAAGTTTGTCATTCTGCAAGACTGTTCGAGGGACGTTATCCTCGGAATGGACTTCCTCTGCGAGTATGGCGCTGTCATCGACCTCGGAGCAAACCGGTTGACACTACGAAAACCTGTTTCACCACCGGAGGGTCCCAAAACGACGTCATCTGCGGTCCGAGTCCTCGCAAGCCACGTGAACTTACCACCGCGGTCGAGTGTTTTCGTGCCCGTCGGGAGCACCGAAGCTTTCTGCGGCGAATTTCTGCTCGAGGGGAGCCTCCAGTTGCTTCTAGGAAGAGGAATAGGCGTCGCAAGAGGTGTAGCTGAACTTGAGGATGGCCGCACTGTGGTCCTCGTGACGAACTTTCGAAACGAAGCGCAACACCTCACGAAAGGTGCAGCCGTTGGCCACGTCGAGGAACTCCGAAACTCCGCCGAAATCGCCGCCATTACTGACAAATCCTCGCCACCTCAGCAAGACAGCACGTCGCCAGCGCAGCTCGACATTGACCCTAAGCTTCCGGGCCCGAAACGACGTCAGCTGATGAACCTCCTCACCGAATACCGCGACTGCTTTGCGACGTCGTCGAAGGTGCGCCAAACCGCCGTTGCGAAGCACCGCATCGTTACCGAGGACGACGCGCGCCCTGTGCATCGATCGCCATACAGAGTCTCCGTTAAAGAAAGGCAGGTGATTCAGGAGCAAGTCCAAGAGATGCTGAACGACGACATAATCCAACCTTCAAGCAGTCCATGGGCCTCTCCAGTTGTACTGGTTAAGAAGAAGGACGGGACGCTTAGGTTCTGCGTGGACTACCGGCAGCTGAACGCAGTGACGAAGAAGGACGTATATCCACTCCCCCGCATCGACGACACGTTAGACCGGCTGCGCCACTCTCGATACTTTTCATCGATGGACCTGAAGAGCGGCTACTGGCAGATCGAAGTCGACGAACGGGACCGAGAGAAGACAGCCTTCGTCACACCGGATGGACTGTACGAGTTCAAGGTGATGCCCTTCGGACTATGCACGGCGCCAGCAACTTTCCAGCGTGTCATGGACACCGTACTGGCAGGACTGAAGTGGCAAAGCTGTCTCGTCTACCTCGACGACGTCGTAGTGTTTTCCGGCGACTTCGACGAGCACTTGCGACGACTCCGAGCTGTTCTCCAAGCCATACGGACCGCCGGACTTACCCTCAAGCCGTCAAAGTGTCGGTTCGCCTATGACGAACTGAAGTTCCTAGGTCACGTGGTTAGTAACGCAGGCATCCGCCCAGACCCAGAGAAGACTCGCGCCGTCGCAGCATTTCCAGCACCAAGAGACAAGAAGGCCGTGCGAAGGTTTCTTGGACTATGTGCCTACTATCGGCGCTTCGTTCGGGATTTTGCAAGGATTTCCGCACCGCTCACAAACCTCACGAAGGACGCCGAGAAGTTCGAATGGGCCGAGGAGCAGCAGCAGGCATTCGACGAGCTGAAGCGACGACTGCAGACTCCTCCTGTCCTTGGACATTTCGACCAGGATGCGGAAACCGAGATTCACACGGACGCAAGTAACGCAGGACTTGGCGCGGTACTGGTTCAAGTGCAAGATGGAACCGAGCGAGTCATCGCCTACGCAAGTCGGACATTGTCCAAGGCGGAGAGAAATTACTCCACGACTGAGAAAGAATGCCTTGCGGTCGTCTGGGCAATCACGAAGTTTCGTCCGTACTTATACGGGAGCCCGTTCCGCGTAGTCACGGACCACCACTCGCTCTGCTGGCTTGCGAACCTCAAGGACCCGTCAGGACGCCTCGCTCGATGGAGTCTCCGACTGCAAGAGTTCAACATGACCGTGGTCTACAAGTCAGGCCGCAAGCACAGCGACGCCGACTGCCTGTCCAGAGCTCCCGTCGAAACACCTTCCGGCAGCAGTGACGACGATGACGACGAGTGTTTCCTGGGCGCAGTGAACACCGATGACATTGCCCGACGTCAACGAGGCGATCCTGAGCTGCGCGCACTGATAGAGCACCTGGAAGGGCGCGGAAGTGCCATACCACGTGTTTTTTCACGTGCGCTGTCGACATTTGCCATTCGACAAGGTGTACTCTACAAAGAGAACTTCGGAAACAACAACTCACCGTGGCTGCTGGTAATCCCGACCGACCTTCGGGAGGAGATCTTTCAGGCCTGCCACGACGACCCGACGTCTGGACACCTAGGTTACAGCCGGACACTGGCCCGTATTCGTGAAAAGTATTACTGGCCCAAGCTCCCAAAAACCGTCCACCTATACACACGGTCATGCCATGAATGCCAGCGACGCAAGAAACCCCCCACAAGACCGGCCGGACTCCTGCAGCCAATTTCTCCACCAACAGCACCCTTCCAGCAGATCGGAATGGATCTACTTGGACCTTTTCCGCCGTCGACGTCGGGAAATCGCTGGATCATCGTCGCCACAGATTATCTCACGCGGTACGCCGAAACGAAAGCCCTTCCTTCCGGAACTGCTGTGGAGGTTGCCAAGTTTTTCATTGAATCCATCGTCCTCCGGCACGGCGCTCCCGAAGTCCTGATCTCAGACCGTGGATCCTCGTTCATGGCCCAGCTGACACAAGAAGTCCTTCGTCTCAGCCAGACCAGCCATCGTCGCACCACGGCGTACCACCCGCAGACCAACGGGCTGACGGAAAGACTCAACAAGACCATCGCCGACATGATCTCCATGTACGTCGACGTGGAGCACAAAACATGGGACGAGGTGTTGCCGTACGTCACTTTTGCCTACAACACGGCCGTGCAAGAGACCACCGGGGTTACCCCCTTTGAACTAGTTCATGGTCGCAAAGTGACGACAATGCTGGACGCGATGTTACCCCACGAAACGACTGTCGATGGAAGCGACGACGCCCAGGTGGTTGCCCAACGGGCAGAAGAAGTCCGTCAGCTCGCCAGACTCCGTATCCAAGCCCAACAACGTATCGACACTGGCCGCTACAACCTTCGTCGCCGGGACGTCCACTTTCAACCCGGAGACCGGGTGTGGGTGTGGACACCGATCCGCCGCCGTGGTCTCAGCGAAAAACTCCTGAAGCGCTACTTTGGACCTTACAAAGTGCTTCGTCGACTCGGGGATCTGACCTACGAGGTGATGCCCGACGGAACACGGACTTCATCACGCCGCCCTCCACGACCAGAAGTCGTCCACGTCGTGCGCATGAAGCCATACTACGCTCGATAGGACTGTGGACCATAAGTGTTCCAAATGACTCTTTAGTTTACCCTTCTTTTTTGTTTGCTTTGTTTTGATTTGTGCTGCATCGGGGCGATGCTCTTTTTAAAGGGGGGAGTAATGCCGCGCGCGCAGCTGGCCAGGTAGGCAGCGCGCGCGTGGCCTAAGGGTTATCGCGCCTGACTCCCACGCGAAAGGCCAGGGTTCGATTCCTGGCCGTGCCTACACATTTTGTTGACGCCGTAATGTGATGTTCTAGTAAATTCGAGAACCGCCTTGCTAATTCGAGGTTAGAATGTTCTACGTCCCGAACCTTCTACGCCGAATGTTCCGGAAGCCCACGCGTGTACAAAAGGGGCTCCGCCTGGCAAGCCAAGTCAGTTTTCGCCCCAGCGTTCGACTCTGCTGTCACGCCGATCTCGACGCCCGCGACGCTTTGTTCTCTTCTGTTGTTATAGTTTTTCCTCTTTATTTTTGGGCACAAGTTCGCCCCATTAAACGTTTAGTTTCTTCAGTTATTCGCCGCCTCATCATTTGTCCTTCGTGACAATATCACCCAATGTGTAATGGGCTCGTAGAGAGATTTAATGGTACCATAAAGCAAATGATGAAGAGAATGACCCAAGAACGACCCACGGACTGGGATAGGTATATCCCAGCACTCCTCTTTGCCTATAGAGGAGTACCACAAGCGTCGCTAGGATTCGCACCATTTGAGATGTTGTACGGGCGAAATGTGAGAGGCCCTTTGACCATCCTTAAGGAGCTGTGGTCCAACAAAAGCTTAAACCAGAAGTTAAAAACATCATACGGATACGTGATCGAACTCAAGGACAAACTGAAGAAAACGTGTGAAGTGGCGCATGAGATCATGGCAGAGGCGCAAGCAAAACAGAAAAGGTTCTACGACCGGAAGAGCCAGGATCGAAGGTTCGAGCCAGGGGGCAGAGTGCTCATTCTACTACCCAGTGATCACAACAAACTAACCATGCAGTGGAAGGGGCCGTACGAAGTCGTGAGGCGAAAAGGCGATGTAAATTACGAACTGCTGGTTGGAGACAAAAGAAAAATGTTTCACATAAACATGTTGCAAAAATACGTATGTCGCGGAAAAAGGAATGAAAGTTGTGGGGTGATGGTGGTCCAGGATGAGGTTGAAGATTTAGGGGAGATCACGACGCCCAGTCTAAAAAGGCAACAGGGAGCGCAGGATGTGATCATCAATCCTAAATTAAGCCAAAAGCAAAAGAAAGATCTGGCTGACGCGATCGGGGAGTTTGAAGATATATTCTCTAACGTACCGGGCAGAACAAATGCATTGCAATGCAAACTTCGATTGATGACAGAAGAGCCGGTGTTTGTAAGGCAGTATCCGTTGCCTTTTGCCATTCAGGATGAAGTGGAAGAAGAAGTGGAAGAGATGCTAAGATTAGGCATCATCGAACGATCCACGTCCGCCTACAACGCACCCATAATAATGGTAAAAAAACCTGATGGCTCTAATAGGCTGTGTGTTGACTTTCGGCGATTGAACGCAGTCTTAGTGGCTGACGCTGAACCTATACGAAGGTCGGACGTAGTGTTTGCAAGAGTCGGGCAAAAGAAATATTTTTCTAAATTTGATCTAGCGAAGGGGTATTGGCAGATACCGATGGAAGAATCAGCCAAGGAGAAAACCGCCTTCTCTATGAGAACTGGCCTTTATCAATTCCGGTTTATGCCTTTCGGGCTGAAGACGGCTGCTGCAGTGTTTACCAAGTTGATGAGGTCCGTCCTGGAGGGGGTGCCCAATGTACATCACTACATTGACGACATTTTGGTGGCCACTGACTCGTGGGAAGAGCACTGCCAAACATTACGGCAAATCTTTGAATGTCTCAAGAGGAATCATCTCACGGTTAAGCCAAACAAATGCGAGGTTGGGTTTGACGCTATAACATTTTTAGGTCACAAGCTTGGTATGGGCCAAATCGCACCGAAGAGGGAAATAATAGAAAAGATTCAACAAGCATCGGCGCCAACGACAAAAAAACAGGTGCGAGCCTTTCTAGGTCTTACAGGATATTATCGAGAGTTCATACCCCGTTATGCAGAGATTGCAGCCCCACTTACTAACCTCACAAGGAAGGGACAAAGTAGCACAGTACAATGGTGCTCTGAACATGACACAAGCTTCAAAGAGCTTAAAAGAAGGCTGGCAGAACCACCCATTTTGTTAGCGCCCGATGTGTCTAAGCAATTCGTCCTGCGTACGGATGCATCAGACGAAGCTTTGGGAGCAGTGCTGTTGCAAGAGCACGAGGGCATGCTGCACCCAGTGTTATATGGCAGTAGAAAACTTAGCGCGAGCGAAAAGAACTTCGCGGCTATAGAACGTGAATGCCTCGCACTCGTGTGGGCAATTGGTAAATATGCTATTTACCTGTACGGAAAGGAATTCGTAGTTGAGACGGACCATCAACCGCTAGAATATTTGAATAAGACGAAACTCAACAACGCGAGGGTAATGAGGTGGAGTTTATCTCTGCAAGAGTTTACATTTAGAATAAAGTATATAAAAGGCAAAGACAATATCGGGGCGGACTACTTGAGCAGAGTTTAAACAACACCAAAAAGGAAGCGCGAAAAAAAACGAATATTTTTTTTTTTATATGATAATATTTATACGCATGATGGAAGTATACCGTGATACAGTAACGGATGGAAGTGGTTTAGTTTCGGCAGCTGAAATGTAGCTGATGTGCTGGTGTACCTGAAATCGCGAACTGGGTGCGGGCCAGTAATAAAACGTTCAGGGTGTTAAAGTGATTCGCAAACTGGTGAACCAACACACGGACGTAAAAAAAAAAAAAAAGGATGATGCATCCCCGTGCTACAAAGCTACCCCGTGCGGGGATAGCTTTTACCACTAGCTCTAGTGAAAAAAGAAGACGAAGTATTAAAGGAAGAAGTTGTTAGTCAGCGGTGTGTATGTCTTTCCCTCTCACGGTTTTTCTAACTTGTAATTGTTCAGCTGACCCTATTCAAGTATGTACCAACTGGCTCAAGTAAGACCTGTAGTACAGTTTATTTCTAGTTATATGAGCACGCCTTATGTATGTTTTCAATCTCTCACCCCGCAAGCGCTCACCCACATTATCGCCACTACTACGTGCCGAGGCCGGTTGCTTCCGCGGAGCATTAACAATATCACCATTATGGGGCGGCATCGCAACGCATATGCACGGGAAGTAATCGAAGCCCTGGCCATCGAAGACAGTGGGCAAATGTGCGTGAGCACCCCGTCTATCACAATTCACGCGAAGGAAAGGCGATACTTGGGACGCGGCACGAGTCACATAACACCCTAATGGGTGCAGCGCGCGGACATGGGGGATAGCTTTTACCATTTTACGGCTTTCTGAAAAACCGCACAAATTCAACGGGTTTTTAAGTTTCGGTTTGTTATCGGCGCGCATCTCGGCCCCGGCGACACCGCGCCCCGTGGAGAGATAGTGGAACCAACCTCTGCTACGCTGTCATCCCGCGAGGCAGCAGAGGCTGGTAGCACTATCTCTCCACGGGGCGCGGTGCCGCCGGGGCCGAGATGCGCTCCGATAGCAAACCGAAACTTAAAAACCCGGCGAATGTTTGTGGTTTTTCAGAAAGCCGTAAAATGCTTCGCATGCCCTCTATCGTTCTGCAATTTGTTGATTTAGTGTTCTTTGATGAAGCTGAGCAATTTTGTAATTGAAACCATGCCCTTAGACACAATAATAAAAAGTTAAGTACGCAAAAATAATTAACAATCTAATTATACCGGACTTTATAATTTTCCTAAATGGGCCCCTGGCCCAGGACCAAAACGACACAAGCCTTTTTTTGTTGCGACGCGTAGTTTACGCAGGAGCGATTTGGCCTGAGTTTTCTGAAACACCCTGTATGCATTGGATGCAAGTTCTGCCCCATTTCTGACGTGTCACAAAAAAGCTCAGTGGCATGCAGTGTTCTTCATGGTTGCTTAAACTGTCAAATTCGCAGCCTAGAAGTTACATTTAAAAACGTTCCTCATTACAAATGTATTTAGAGGTCTGATCAACCAACCCTTGCGTGACTGTGTGTCAAACATTCATTTTCATGTGCATTATGGTTTACAATGTCTAGTTTTTTGCGGTAATTTATTGTATTTATGCTGAAACTGGGAGGGGGTCTCTGGTTATGAGTGGATATATAAACATTCCTTGAAATCAAAACATTTGAGAACTGGCAAAAGGAAGGATATTAGATGGGTATATTACATTCTATTTCCTTTGTCTTATTTGTAATTTCCTCTTTATTGCATGTGAGGCATGTTGTGTTTACATATTATGTTTAACGAAGTTTTATGAAAAAATTGTCAAGGTGCAGGCGAGCTGGTGTATGTTGATCATAATGTTTTAAAATCCCTGAGACTTTGAGACGTTTGTCCTGTCCCCTTTTTTCTGTCTTACAATTTTTCTTAATTTTTCCTTCCCAGTCTCAGGATTTTAAAACATCATGAAGTTTTATATCGCAGGTGCGCTCGCAGCACAGATCGGGATTGTGCTGGCCCTGCCCACCCAAGCCAGGAGCTCCCGAGCGACGAGTTTGGGAGTTTGATCTGACAGCTCAAGGGGCATCTTTGTTCAGTTTGGAATTTATAATGATCATCTTTCGAGCAAAGTTGAGCTTTGCTCCGTGCAGTTCTTTAAGAAATATACACCTGCTACCAAAATTTACCAACTAACTACATTTTGCCACTGATATTAGTCCTCCACGAGGACCTCGGACAAGAGCTTATCGGTGTGCAAACATCGTGCTTGTTGGAAATCACGCACTGGTGTAGAGACTCGCAAACATTCATCGTTCCAATGGAACGCTGGATATCCGCGAGTCTCTCCACGATGTCTTTCACGATGTCCGCGAGTCTCTCCCGTTCGATGCACGCGGATAGAACAATACAAGCCTAATTCATTATGGGACATAATATACTAGCGAAAGGGCGATACCAGCATGGTCAAGCTGGCATTGCCTTTTCGGTGGTATATGATGTCCCTCATTTGATACGCTTGTACGGTTCACTGTCCCCACCTGCATCTTTCCGTTGTAATCTTCTATGTTGGTATAGGATGCCACATAACACGATGTGCTTGTATGGTTCCGTCCGCCTGCTTTGTTTCACATTAACTCACTCTGCTTGTATCACCATTTTGCTGGAATAGGATGTCCCATGATAGAAAATGCTTGTATGGGGCTTTGTCTATTATCATTCCAACATCAAGATTTTTCAATAGAGAGGAGATCGATGAAATTGTATTGATACGACCTAAATAAAGCAAATGTCGAGCTATTAAAGCACTGAACTTATTTCAAATTCCACTTTTTTGTTAAACTTCAAAAAGAAAAACGCATTGAAGTTCGCTTTATTTACTTAAAAAAGATACGCTGAACGTCCGACACGCGCCTTCGCACTGACGTTGCACCCCCTGATAATGCGTTGTTATGCTTAAAATCCTCATCTTTCGGTTTGTCGGAATCCGGCGAATGTGACGCTGACTGTCCTGCCGAACAACACAGCTGTGGTGGAATGGATAGGTAATGCAGCCGTGTGGGAGCCGATCCAATTATACGATTTGACCTGGAATTGTTTCAACGCCTAACGGCAATTCAGGGATTTCCCTCACTTCTGGAAACCCTGAAATGGTCGTGTCAATAACGCTCAATACTGTATCTATTCCATACAAGATTAATGCATATTGTGCACGCCTTTTTTAGAGTTTTACGGAACCGTTTTTGCACATCCGATACGGTGCGATGGGCCCTCCGGTACTCACTGCGCATATGGGAGATTTCTGTGGCAGCCCACGAGCAATTCGTAACAGAGGGCCGATCGTACCGTATCGAATGTGCAAAAACGGTTCTATAAATATATTGTATCTTGACGAAACCTGCGACAGGACCTATTATTGCTCCGATTTATTATCCATAAAATTATCGTGCAGCATGTGCCTGTGACGCGTTGGATTATTTTAAAATGGCGCTCTAGTTTGCCTGAAAAATGTAAGCTTTTTTTCTTTTTGGAACGAGGTAAGTTTATTTATTTATTTATTTATTTGCTCAAAATCCCCCTAAAGGCCCTCTGTATGAGGGTATTACATAGGGGGGTTAAGCAAATATATAGTACACAGATAAAACACAAAAATTATACAAAAGACAATATGAGAACAAGGTTTTAATAAAGAACCTTAAGTGTTAGTATAACTACGCACGAGCTCTTGAAAGTTAAACATATCGGGTTCAGTTTTGATGTGAGGCGGTAGGTTGTTCCAGTCGATTATGGTCCGTGGTATGAATGATCGTGCCTAACTAGATGAGTGGCATGTGATGCGCGCTACTTTGAATGAATGATCGCGACGTGGGAAAATAATGGGTGGTGTTTTAAAAAAAAATCGTCGTGAAGCGATGCATGGTGATAGAGCTTGTGAAATAATGACATACGGGCATGTTTACGGCGGCGTAATAGGTCATGCAACTCAGCTTGATTTTTTAATGCGGTGACACTGGAAAATGGAGAGTAGTCAGAGAAAATGAAACCCACAGCACGGTTTTGCAGGGACTCGATGTTACCTATAATGTAGGCTTGCTCAGGATCCTATATGGCAGAAACATATCCAATTTTGGGGCGGATTAGAGTGATATAAGTAAGTTTACGAAAGTGAGCGGGTGCTTCTTTAAGATTGTGCTTTACGAATCCAAGGGAACGGTTAGCAGAAGCAAGGGTGAGATCAATGTGGTAGTGCCAGGACTAATCAGATTGAAAGTGGACACCCAGATACTTATAGGTAGAAGTGAGTTCAACAGTATTGGTATTCACAAGGTAAGAAGTTGGAGTTTGAGAGGAGCCTTTGGTAAACGACATATGTTTTGTTTTGTTGTGGTTGAGGGTCATTAGCCACGAAGAACACCACGTGGTTAACTGGTCCAGGTTTGATTGGAGAGCTTGGCGATCGGTGTTAGAAGAGATGTTACGGCAGATGACACAGTCGTCAGCAAAAAGGCGGACATGAGATGAAACGCAAGTGGGTAGGTCATTAATGTATGTGAGAAAATTAATGGACCCAGCACGCTACCCTGGGGAACTCCAGATCTCACTTTGGCAAAAGAGGAGTTGGAGTTGTTAAGGGAAGCGAACTGAGGTCTATTTAAGAGAAAGTTTTTTATCCACGAGAGAACATTAGAACATTAGAATGAATGTTAAGCTGTGCTAGTTTTAGTAAAAGCCTGTGATGGGGAACGCGGTCAAAAGCCTTCGGGAAGTCGAGAAATATCGCATCAACTTGTAATCCAGCATCAAGAGATGTATGTAAGTCGTGAACGAAACCGGCAAGTTGAGTGTCACACGAGTAACCCCTGCGAAAACCGTGCTGATACTTGAAAATAATGTTATGGTCCTCTAAGTAGCGCATTCCTTGAGAATGTATGATGTGCTCCAGAAGTTTACAAATAGTGCTGGTTAGTGAGATAGCTCGATAGTTCAGTGGGGAGGATTGATCACCAGATTTGAAGATGGGAATTACCTTACCTATACGCCAGACTTGAGGAATTAGACCTGTAGAAAATGGCTGCGAGGAAATGGCTGTCAAGCTGCCAGAAATGCCTTGCGCAGTATTTGAAGTGTATTGTTATTTATACCGGCGTGATCAGAGGCAGATAATAATTTAAGTTTAACTAGTAGAGACAAAATGCCGGCCTCTTCAAAGTCTATTTCGGACATATACATATGATTAAGACTGTTTAGGGTGGGAGATGAAGTAGTGTCCTCACAAGTAAACACCAATGAAAATGATTCAGTAAGGAGCTGAGCACACTCTGACTGTCGAACTGAAAGGCCGTTGTTATCGATGAGAGACACTTCACACACACGTCAATATTTTGACTTTGTGCGTTCACTAGTTGGCGGCACCTTTGAGTATATCTCAGCGCTATACTCTAAGAAAATAGTTTTTTTTTTTTTTTGCGGACCGCCCAAATTTGTATTATATTTAGTGTACAAGCTTTATATCTTCGGGTTAGTTAGGTGTTGACAACTCAAACGAGCCTCATTAAAAAAAACATGCGCACTAGCGTTATCTTTTATATACAAAAACCAAAACGCTTTGCATATTCATTAAGAATGAATGAGACGTTTAAATAAAGACCCATGTATGATCTACATTGGTTTTAACATTTATTTTTCGGAGAATATAAAAATCTGGAACCATTTTGCCAAAGACCATCACAAGAAATGTAAACATCACACATTCTAAAAAATAGATTTTATCGGCGTTTCCGCTACGTTTAGCAGAAGTGGTGCTCCTGTCAATAGAGAAAGAAATGCGGGCGGGCTCTGAAAGTACCACAATGCACCAGGCAATGGCGTCTCTGAATTGCGTTCAATGCTCACTCCTAAACCATGTCGTCCGCTAGGCGGGAAGTGGCATGAATTGAGCCACCTTTTTTGTTTTCCTCGCATGACGCGAGACGAAATCTCCACTGAACAGCGTGAGTAGGTTATTTCTTTCTGCGCTATGCAGGCTGGCTCTAAAAGACTTTTTTTTCTTAAAACGATATACCAAATACCATATAGCTTCGCCACTACTGGAAACTTCTCCGAAACTCTATTGGAGTGGCGGCGAATGTGACAGTGACGCGTCTAGCGGACTCGAAGTTTACGGAAGCTGACGACGCACTGGAGACGTATATGCTCCGCGACGGGCTTTGCGAAAGCCGTTTCGCCAGTAAAACGGCTGAAATAATTCATTATGGTCAGTCCGCTTGCAAAGCGAAATTCACTGAACGCAACTGCAACAACAATCAAATTACAACGCGCTCAGAAACAAAGATAGATCAGTCAATTTAGCGGTCACAAACGCCACTTACGGGATCCCACGCGTTTAAAGTGCGTCTGGGAAGCGTAAAAAAGGAGTTCAGCTTCTTGAACTACGTCGTAAGAGGTTACTGCTGATCTGTTACAAACTGCGTTGTCAGATTTCTTACCTGAGTAGGGGATTATTAAAACGCGCGCAAACAACATGTTAAGATTACCAGCCTCTGGAGCATAACAAAAACAAAAAGTAACAAGAAAAATGATCGTGCAAACACTTTCCAAACTTTGCAGGTAAAGATGGGCTCATTATGCCAGACGAACATAAAAAGATTTGGGAAACAGTTTTAGACAACGGCGAATGAAACAAACAAGTTAGCAGACAATACAAATATAGAAATTCACCCAGCAAATACCTCCTTCAACGAGGACGATCGCGCGGGGAGTTTGTAGGAGCATTGAAAATAAGGCGGTGGTGGTCGCCGTCAGTGTTGAGTCCAAAACCAACAAAGCGGAAGCGACGCGACGAAACTCTTAAAAAAAAAAAAGAGCTTCACTTTTTTTCTTTTATTTTCAGCTGCACGTTACACGTTTGTTTATTTGCTTTCGCGGCGTTGGTAGGGACTTACAAAAACAGAGGAACGGCATAACGTAGTCCAGCTCACACTGCCCGGAAAGTCGCAAGCTGCAATCTGCTACGTGCTAACAGTGTGTGACTATTTTTGGTTTCGCATTTATTTTTCCATCTACTTTAGTAGGTTTTTTGTTTGCTCGCTTGACGAAGCAGTTCAAATGTATATTCAAGTACTTGTTTACGTACGTATCCAGGCAATCCTTGCACACCTTGCCTTTGTTTCGAGTGTCGATCAGCTGTTTCAAATACGCATTTAGCTGAACTCTTGTTTGGTCCAATATGTAAGTGAAATGTGTGTCAAAGGCTCGCCTGATGTTACCGGCTAGGTGAAGAGCTAAGTCGTAAGGTGGTGTCATTTTCGCGTGCGAGTATTTATTGTTCTTCAGGAGCATGTGTTTCGAGGCGTTCCATGTTTCTGATTGCAGTTGGACTTGGCAAGCATGATGACAGATCTGACTGGCTGCCCACCCGGCTACATAGGACTGAGTGTTCAGTTGTGCATCTGGTTTGTTGTTCGTGAAGTTATTCGTTACCTCCGTGGAGTTGTCATAATCGTTTGTTGAGGCGTCAGTGTCAATTTTGAAGCCAGACTTGGATAGCACTTTCAATTTTATTGAAACTAACTTAATTACTCACGTTTGTTCGGTCTTTGGGAAGCGAAAGAAGGATTTTCCACCGCATCGCAAAAACTTGTTTTTGTAGTGGAAGGCGACACATGGCATGCCTGCCATTTCCACGTATGCGCTGGTGTATGCCCGAAGGCCGCCGTATGATTAACAAACGATGAGCCATAGCAGAGTTGACCTCGTACTCAAATAAAATCTGAATAGAAATGTATAACGATCTTGCACGTTTTAATACATTTATTAAGTGTCAAAAAGCACATATAAAAATTTCGGATTAGAAACTCAATCGAAGCCGAAATTAAGAGGTAATCGCAGACGACCGTGGAAAAAACAACAGCAATAACAACAAAGTTGTAGACGGCCCTCCAGATATCCGGGCATAGAGTAGCAGACGAACCGGCGGGAGTAGCGAAGGAAAGAAAGTAAAAACTAAGCCAAACAAGTGAAAGCAAAATACGCGATGGTTCGAACGTCAAGTAAACAAAGCAATAAAAAGACAAACAAACATAAAAGCCGGAGGAAGAAAGAACGCGGCGGCGTAGCGTCGCCTCAAACATAAAAAAGAAAGTATACTGAAAAATGTCTGGCGCTACTTTAGCGTAACTGCCAGTTGTACCTTTGCCCACTAAACGTTTCTCATACATAGATACTGAAAAATGGAAGAAGTTCCAGGACTGTTCAACAGGTGCCAGTCTTTATCGTAAGTCACAGAAGACGTTAGTCATTCGGCCGCTAACAATCCCAATTTGTGCACATTATATAACGTGACCAAAATGAACTTTATTGGCGCAACGACGCTCTCCTCTTTTTTTTTCCTTTTGCACGCGCGAGAAGTACTGCTTTTTTTGTAAGTCAACTTTTATTAGTTTCCTATTACCGTCAGATCTGCATGTGCACAATCGACTTCTTCCAGAGCATCGTGACACCGCAAAAACGTACGTTTTTGCGGTGTCGGGCAGGTTCGGGTTTCCAGAAACAAATGTCCAGTTTCATAATAAACATAGTGAAAAGTTATACTAGGTTTTTCGGTAGGATAGGGTTGAATGTTCTCGGTTATTTTTTTTTTAATTCAGGGGTGTTTTGTTTTTAGTTTATTTTTCACCACAGCTTCGGCGTTTGTGGGGGAAAATTTTGAGTATCGAATAAAAACAGCGGTGTAGATTGGGGTTTATGTTGAATGAACAAGGTTAAGGATGTGGGATTCCTCAAGCGTTAGGAAAATGCGCGCGACCTGTATACTTCGGAAACGTCCCGGTTCGGACAATAAGAAATGGAGATAAGGGGCGTGTATGTGAGAAAAAATCGGTTTCGCGCACAGTTCACTAGGGTTTGTGATTGGGGTGAGCATAAAGATAATGCTCTAGCAAGACATATTCGTCTCGAGAAGGTTCGATTTTTCGTATTTGAGGGGTGCTGACATTTGGTGTAATAATTTATATTACGCCGTTATCAAGCTCCTTGAAAAAGTTAGGGCTGTCACATCGACATCTCTGCGCTCTACGTCGGACGGAAGTTTTGGAGTGTATTATAGGAAAAAAAGGCTTGCACCACACTTTTTTTTTTTTTTACAGTGTCAGGTACAGGATTAATAATGTTATCTTCCTTTCTTGTTCTTCTCTTTTCATTGGCGCTCTTGAAATGGCTTTCCGGAGTCCCAAAAATGACCACAGTCGGTATGGAGCGCTGTCGACGGTCCGAAACTGAGAAGTGTCTCATTAGCAGCTTTCGCTGTAATATCGCTGTAAAAACTACTCGAGCAACAAAACAATAACAAAGATGTATACCGTATGTTTGTACAGTCTGCATGACTAGTTTGAACAGTTTATCTGTGTTAGCGAAGCCACAATGCTAGCCATCATAAAACTCGCAATATTACTAAAAAAAATCATGTGTCTTTTCACTCTGTAAAGGTGGATGGCCGGCGAATCTGTTTGGCATACGACACAGGCGTGACACAAAATTTTGAGCTCAGACGAAAACATTTATTTTCTTGATCGGTGGTCATCGTGACGAAAGGTACGCACACACATTTATTGTTGTCTTGATTGGTGGTCATTATATACATTCGCGTGGACGACTATAACTGCCCCGAGGAGTCGGCGGAAACTAGACAAGAGCGATGGGACCGCCACCCGGAGGAAAGTAGACACGCGCGACGGGACCGCCACCCGAGGAGAGCGGAAGGAAAGGACACTAGGCACGCAAGCGCTTGGAGCGACGACAAGGTTAGGGCGGTGCGAGTGTAGACATGGCCGACGCGGGTCGCATAGCGGCCAATCTCTGTGGAACCTTTATTATCTACTTGAGACTATACTGATCTTTGAAAATGGTGTCTATTGAAAACGAATCTACTGAAAATGCGTATCCTAGTGATAATACCTATAGGCTTTAGCATAGAATGACGCAATTTAGCATCAAATCTGGGACCTGAGTTTTTGTTGACGCACACGAAAAATCCACGGTACCCTAGCCATAAACATCTTCGCTGTAATATTAGAGGAATATCGATGTTAGTTTTGACTATAGGCCCTTACTGCAGACATGATAAATGCCATACGCATAAAAAAAGAACATGTTGAAACAGCAGTTGTGAGGGCACTGCGGGCGTCTTCAAATGACGCAAGGGCCGCAGATTTACAGTGCTGCAGCGCTGTGCCGTTCATTTTAAATTTGGCATCAAAAATAAGTTTCGTGAGATGTCGCACAAGTGGCGACTAAATCAGCATCAGGTAAAGCTCCCCCTATATTGAAAGTGGCGCCATTGATAGCTCTTTCGACACACACTCGCCCTCGAGAAAAATCCTCCTCTTCCTTTTAAAACTTCTCCTTGCCACAACCTTTGATTAGCCGAGCGTCCGTCCGGTTTCGGTCGGCCACTTTCGTGGTTCATTTGTGTAATCTTATGTCGCGGCCTCGCATTTTTACGGCGTCGTGCATACGTACACATAGTCCGGCGCCGGCCGCCCATCGAAGCAATTTTGTAATGCGTAAGAATTAGTATCCACATTACAGGGAAAAGCTGACGGCGTCTGCCAGTGGACGAAAAAGTGGAAAGGGAAGCGCGCCACTAGAGAGGAGGAGAGTAGTGAAGGAATGAAGGCGAGAGGGAGATGACGTCATGGGACGAAAGCCAATCCGCGCGCATAGATGCTGGGGCGAGTCTGAACTTGCAGGTGGGCGGAGCGCGTATGCCTTGGTTTGTGCTACAAAATGGAGTACGAACCAAGTACTAGCGCTGGTACAAGTAGACGGCAAAAAAAAATAATAAGGGAAGATCCATGGGTGAATCCTTAGGGAATGCGTTAGTATGACCTTTGGGAAATGCCAGATACGTCCCCTTATTGGAAATGAGGTTTCCAGCAGTCACCTGTCGCGGCGCTCGACGGAAGGGCAGCATGGGAGGAGTCAGCGTCCATTCGGGAGAAGGAGAGACTCCTGGAGAAGAGAAAAGAGCGAGAGATTCTCGAGGGAATGAGTGCTTGGCGCTTCTTTCAGTATAGAGGGATTTACATCAAGTATGTGTAAACCCCCTCCAGGGTGGTAGAGTTGGCCCACCCCCGCGCTTCACACGTCCCAAATCTCTCTAAAATTGACCGATTTAACTCGTTTTGATGATGCTCAGCAAGGTTTTAATTGAAACCATATTAGTTTAGTTTCGCTAGTTAAAAAAAAAAACATTATTAGGATATTTTAGTTAATTATCTGAATTATCGTGAGGTTTAACCTCCTATATTAGTCCCCCTCTCTATACAAGAACTAATCCGCAGAAACGACATTTGTACATATTTTACGTATTATCTTATAATCAATATGTTACAATTCAAATAAAAGAAGCTGTTGGTTTATTTTTCCAACCGTATCTACCGTCTAAATCAAACGAATTGTCCGCCCTGTCAGGAGACCGCATAAATCGGTCCTTAACGCATCGCGTGAATTTTTTCTACGGAGGTGTTCAGGATTGTGCATATCGTACATATAAAATAACATTAATTAGGCTATATAAAAGACAGGTCTTCGATCAGTCAGGAGACGAGTGCTTCTTCCGCGTTTGGCTGCAAGTCGCCCTGTCGACGTCCGTCCATGGTTGAGTAGCCCATATGGTTACGTAACGGCCATGTGACTCATTATACGTTAACAGATATACAGAAAGTCAAACGACCATTAATTACTGTACAGCATTGTTACAAACAAATTGTCTTTTATGAGTTAAAAAGAAGATCGATCAATCAAAGAGCTTTACCGTGTTTTCCAAACAGCTTTAGGGGCCTCTTTTAGGGTTACATTTGACATCATAAAACAACAATGAACTAAACAAACTAAACGTCAATCCTGACAACTATACTATTCTTGAACTTTTTAAAAAGGTATAGAAAAGTTCACGTGAGGGTTAAAAAACTTGCACATTAGAATCATCCGCGTCAGCGGAAGACTGCGCTCTAGATAAGACGGGTAAAAAAATATGAGTAGACCTATTTTGTCGCTGGGGGACATGAATTGAGATTCTACTCAATAGCATTGGGGAATCAAAAACACAATTGAACAACTTATATACAAACACCATGTAGCGAGCTAGTCGCTTAGTGTAAAAACCCGAAAGACCTTGAGTGTTCAAAAGAACCACATAATCATAAAAAACACTCCGTCCAATGTGACGATTGTAGACAATTCTCACAAGTGGTCTCTGTATTTAAAACGTACATCGAAACAGACGGGACGGAAGAAAGGAGACAGTCAACCGCTGAACTTACAACTGTCTGTATCGCTGTACGTTTTAAATAAGCATGCCGTACCAACACGCCCAAGCTTCCATTCTGAACGGTCTTTGTGTGCACTCCAACCTGAGCGCCTGTCTGATACCCAAAGAATTCCATACCGTAGAACAAAAGTCCAACCGTGATAGAACCAAGCCCGAAAAAGGTTCAGTATACAGGTGTAATTCCGGAAGTCACGGGTAATGCGTGAAATTATGCCCTGGATGCGCGAGGAATCATTAATAAACTTTAAAACATAATAGTTAAAGTTCATTCGTGAATTGACCAAAATTCTAAAGTGACGCACAACAGAAGATCTTGAAATTTCAAAGCCGTCTAATGTGTAAGGATGAACAACAACATTTGCCTACTGGGAAAAAGAAACAACCTTAGTGTTGGTGGGATTTAAAAAAAGCGAGTTCGCACAGCACCACGTATTATTTGCATCAATATCTTTTTGTAACAATTCACAGTCCACAGGTGTGGGAATACTACGACACATTTTTACGTCATCAGCATACTGAAGCATCATTGAGTCACTCATACTAGTTACAAGATCAGTTACAAAAATATTAAAAAGCAAAGGTCCAAGGTTCGACCCGTGTGGTACCCCAGAGTTCACCAGATAAGGGAAAGATTTAAATCCTAAGTAGGAAACCATGTTTGAGCGTTCACCAAGAGAACTAGCAGACCAGTCGCAGAAACCGGAAGAAAGAACGATATGTGACAGCTTCGAGAGCAATAATTTGTGATCTACGAGGGCAAACGCCTTCAAACAGTCAAAATAATTAACATCAACTTGACCACGGGACTTAACTATAGGTTTCGCAAACTCCAAAAAGTTAAAAGATTTGTTTCAAAAGATTCTCCGAAAAAAAAAAAAAAAGGTGAAGAGGTTCGTGAAAAAAAAAAAAAGAGTTAAATGTAGATTCTAGAGTAATTTTATCCTGCGAATCTGAATATCAGGTTCGTTTATCGTGGAAATGTGACAAAACACGAGAAAACACGAAAAACTATTACCGCACGTTACGTCATACTTGAACCTTTTGACCGCCAAACGCGTGCCGCTAGTGCGGGAATTGCGCGCAATTGCAGCTTTACAGGTATTATTCCTCGCACTGGCCCGAGTCACGACGTTTCTTCTGACCTATGTGAAAATAGTAAGAGTGCTTGTGCATGGCTTTGGCAGGCACTGAAGATGCACGATAGCGGATATTTCGAAAAGTTCTAACATGACATCACGTCTTAGGAAGGAGGTGCCTCAGTGGTGCTTTAAAAAAATAACTTTTTGCAGCCTTCGTGCACCAAGTTGAGTGAAGAAATCTCGATATTTATGATCCTGGAGGCCGAATGATGATGATCTAAGTGTTTTTCTTTAAACATAAAGTTTCCGTTTTTCTGTAAGATTTGGTCATGAAGCTCCGTTTTCACCACGTACTCTTTTCGTTTTTCTCTGTTTGCTTGCGCGTTCGCCGAAATGTTTTAGAAACTAGAAATCTCTCAGTGAAGGTTGATATTCAACTGAAGCTTTTATATTTCAACGTACTATGGTCATAGTTACGACTGTGCGTCAACATATGCTACCACGCACGTCAAACTAAATAAACAAAAACACAAGTAAAAAGATAAAGGCGGGTCCTCAGTTTGGATATGCTTACTTTGGATATAATTTAACAAGGTTGACAAAAAACCAAATACATAAAATAACAAACAAGCGCCCACACACCCAAACGTTGACGATAAGCAAGAAATGCGAAGACAGGCGCTTGGTTCGAGAGCGGAGAAGCAGAATGGGCACATGCTAGTGTGGGCCCTTGCTTGAACTTTTTTTTCCGACATTAAGGCCATTTTTATTTTCGTGTGACGAATGCCTTGTTGAAATATGACTGTTCGGTTGGGCGACAAAGAGGAAAAAAAATATTTTAAACCTAACCATGAGACGTAATCAAATGAAACCTTTTTGTGCAATGTCAGATATACCGACTTATGAGGAGCCTGGTGACATTAAAATTTTTGTAAAAAGCGCAGACTCGGGTACTAGCAAAGAAGAGTTCATTCTGTTAGCTTGTCTCGTTTGTGTTGGACAGCATTGAAAACATGGCCGGTGTGAGTGGGGATTTGTCAAAGGTGGGTCAGCAATTGGAGATACAGTTTCAATCAACGGAAGTGCGTCGACCAATTGGCATTCATTACAGAATACATATGGTGTACTTTGACAAGTATACGTATAAGCCAACATTGACTGAGTGGCACGGTTCTTTTTAAGGAAGAACGTGAGGATACGAAAGACAGCCCACGGCCAGGCGAGGTGCACGTCGCTGTGCCTGGCCAGGCCACTTGGGGAGGCGCGGATGGTATCCGCCACCTCCCCAAACAGCGGAATGTGCGTTAACTGCGTACGGCAGTGCTTCTCAAACTGTCTTACCCTGCGACTCATCAAAGCTCATCACAAACACGACACTCGTCGCTGTCAAGCTTAGGGGGGCCTCGACTTCAAACACCGGTGTAGGAACCTCAACTTTGTTTGTAGTGCCAGCGGGAGACTCCGACAGAAGAACCATAGTGCCACAGACAGAACTTGTCCTTTTTCATTCCGAGTTGTCTAGGCATTGTAATTCGAATAGGAACGTTCCAAATCACAGACCGCGTCGGAGTGAAACCGCTTGTTATATTCCATCAATAAAAATGATTTACACGCATTAAATCACGCCTTCAAACTCTTTTGTGAAGATACATTTAGGTTTTGATAATTGTTTCAGAATTTTATATAGAAAGTATTCAGTTTTCGCGTCGTTGAGCTGGATCACTTGGCAAGAGGGTAAAAGTGAACAGCCAAAATACTCGGCAAGTTTAGATGATTAAAATATCAGCGTTCTTTCGATTTCTGTCTACCAATTATATTGCTTTTTGCAGCATGCTTTTTCTAGTAACCTGCACAAGGGTGCATAGGTGAAGAAAGTGGCACTGTAGAAGTTTAGGCATAATATGCGTCTAAGGTATGTACCACTTGTAAATACATGGCTTGCACCTGACGTCATGTATGGGAAGGAAGGGGCCCCGTACCATGCTGGTGGTTGACTTCTCGCCGTGCATATGCACTTAACCAACGTGTAGGGGGCTTCTAAGAATTGCAAAGTTAACGACAATGCGCTGAAATGCAAATTAATTTGTGACAGTTGTCATGTTTTCTTGGCATGTGATCTTGAAAGAACGTACCGAGCTTATGACAATAACGTTCAGCCAGCATGTGTGGTGCGATCGCGCTTCACGATATTTTGACGTGAAGGAATGCCGTGTGGGCAAAATAAGCTCCATCATGCGGTTCGAGGCGCATAAATAATTTGAATTCCACATTTATCTGATAAACAGTTCAACGACCAGCGATTGAAAGTTTTTCCGAGTAGTGAAGTTGCTCCGATTTCGCGAAGCACTGATAAACAATGCAAGATTTACCATGTCGCGGATGGCACAAGTCGATGCCGTTACAGAGGCGTGTCGGCGAGCATGCACTCGAGGGCAGCTGCCGACCGATAGCCGTACACCCGAGCTGGGTTTGCGACGCGACACACTTGCCCGTACTCGGGAAGGGAGTTCGCCAGTGCGCCTTAAGCGTGGAAACTGCGTGATACAACGAAAGGCAATGGGCATCTACATCACGAACATTAACAACATCCAAATAGTGAAATCACTTGCTGCTGCAATTTGCGTCCCGTAAACTCAAACTTGCGTGACAGTATCCCTTCTCAGCCACTCATACCTACTCTTCTGTGAGGCATCCTGAAAAAAAAAAGAAAAGATCGCCGGGAAACGTTGCATCACATTGCGGTGCAGTTCATAACGGTTCTCAATGCAAATCGCCGTCAATTGCTCGTGTTCGACGTCACCAGGTGGCATTGGCAAGGCGTCACTAGGTCACATAGGCAAGGCATGTATAGCATAAGGTAGGCTACACAGAGCGTACACAAGTGCAGGTGGGTTAAAAATAAATGGGCCTATTCGTTTTCTAGATTGTGCCTATTTTTACCACTCGATCTGTTCAGATCGGATCATGCACGCGAATCCGAACGTATTTTGTTTTTGTTTTTGATACTTTTTTATATATTACTCCTGAACATGCATATGTTACTCCTCAACTGCACACAGGTGGTGGGACGCACGAGGGTCATGCTGAAGAGAGAGATCATGGAAGCGGGGCGCATACTTGCCTGACGACGAGGTCACTGCATCACAGTCGCGTCAGTGCATATGACGAACAGAGAATTACAATTTCTGAATTGTGCCCGTCCTTAGTATAGCGTCACACGCTATCCGTAAAGGTCTAGATTGTGTCCTGACCGTGGTGTGAACGTTGTGCGAACGTGGCGTGAACGCAGCGCATGAGCTTCGCTGAGGTGTTTAGTTGTACCTGACATATTTGACATGTTTTATCTGACATATTTGTAGTTGACATAACTTGAGGCTCGAAATTCGGTTTCTTTCCGCCCGAAAACCGCCGATCGAGAGCTCGCCGGTTTGAGTCGCACTCACTCTCTTCTCCGTGGTCACGGGCCGTTTCCTATGGTTTAGACACAACCACCAAATTTAATCAAAGTCGTGGGTCATTGAAGGCACACAGTCTATATTAAAAATACAGAAAACTATGAAACCCATTTTTAGTGGCTCCTAGAAAGCTTCAAATATGTTGATTGGTTGCACAGAGAACCGGAAGCACTCTGTGCGTTCACTGCGGAGTTCTCAGCATGGCGTCGTTTCGCGTATTGTAGGACTCGCAGGCTGGGCGGCGATGACAGCGGATGACTGGCGTGGGACCTCTACTTCAGAACTGTCGTTAGCGGTACCGGCGAATATAGTCTTCTTTTGAAAGAAAAGTTTTGGCTCGATTAAAAGAACTGGTATTCATCCCGTACGGCACGCCCGACCCCCAAGCCAATTTGCACGAAGACGTCGCCGACCCGTCGCCCCCTCCTTGTGGCAATGACATCGCTCGCGCAAACATCAAGCACGAAGTGCGCACTTCGAGTTGAATATGCACGCATACGATCTCTTTATTAGGCGCGAATGCGGTCAATGCGTGGTGCTCCCCGACTTCGAGCCGGGAGTGCTTTTGCTGGTGGGAAATCGGCAGCAAACTTTGAAACCTACAGTCGATCAGCTGCGTTACCACAAACGGAAGAGTTCCACCAGTAGCTCAGTGGAAAGATGTCCGCTTCACACGCGGCGGAACCAGGTTCAATCTCAAGTGTGGGTTACCGTTTTTTTTGTTTTTTTTTATTTTTCTCGTAAAACATCTTGCGATATTTAGATCTCTTTTTTTTTTACATTTATCACTGAAAAAAAAAAAAAAAAAAAAAAAAAAACAGATGCTGTGGACGAAACGTCGCTGAACTAAATTGTATGGGATTTCTATTTCGAGACCTGAGAACTCGATGTAATCACTTTCCAAAAAATGCAAGGAGCATATAAATCGGGTAGCATCCGCTTTCCGAAGTGCCCGTAAATGTTCTACAGGAATTGCAGCCAGCCATTGGTCCCGATCTCGTTGATCTTTCGGAAACATATGCAGACTGTGCCGCACAATGCCACTTTTTTTCGGACGCAGGACATGTGAGGTTGCTCTTCCCGCAGCATCTTGGGGGTATTCTCTTTGGAGTCGATCACGGGAATTCACCACGGGCACTCACTACTCACTTCCAACTCATCAATGTACAAAGCAACTCATCTTGAAGTGCAGAACAGCGAGTAGAACAAGCATAATTGCAAAGGAATCGCACGGCAAATGGTTCCAGCGACACATGTCTGCTGCGCGCAGCAGCAAAAAAAAAAAAAAAAGAGGAGGGAAGGGAAACAAAAAGCGCACGGTCGGGTGTAGCCACGTGACTTACCACTCTCTCCCTCCTCTCCACTTCTCCGACCTCCGCGCGCTAGTTACAATTTCGGTTTAGATCTATTGCGTTTGTTGGCATTATTAAAATATACATGACTCTGTAGCAAAATAATATTTGGGTAATCTTCCGACACCATAATAAATCGCCTAACAAAACAAATTAAAAAGAAAACTTTTGGGAAGTGTCAGTGTCCCTTAACGTTTTCTCGTGCCGCTGTCAAAAATAGTTTTCTTACTCTTTATTTCGGTCACGCGTTTCGCAACGTCCCGATAGGGTCCTGATTGTGGTGCGAGCGTATCGTAAGGCCTAAGGTTTTCTTGTGACGCTGTAGAATTTCTTTTCTTCTTACATCATTTTTTCAAAACTTTTTTTTTTCGTTTGTTTTCTTTATTTGCATTTATCTCTGTCAAAAGAAAAAGAAGAGCATGACCTTGCGCGTGCCACTGTGCGCGCGTGGAAGTCCAGTAAACCTTGGGTTCTTAGTCAGCGTACGTCCTGCCCCTAGTGAAAAAGCCATTTGTATGAGAAATTTCTTGCGATATATAAGAACATATAAGAACCATATAACAACTGTATAAGAACTATATGAAACATATAAGAACATATAAGAACCATATAAGAAACTTGCGAGAAACTTTTCGCTATTTTCTTATATGGTTCTTATATTTTTATATATCTTATATAGTTCGTATATATTTCTTATATGGTTGTTATATGTTCTCATATATCTTGTATATCTTGAATGATTGATATGTGTTTATTGGACACAAAACTTTTCATACAAATGAAATTTTCCAATGAGGGTGTCCGTCTTCTACTTTGTGTCTCGTCTTTTTTGCGCTTTCTTTCACTATGTTGTTCAGCCAACCAGCCCAGCAATTAAGCTACCCTGTTAAACTAAAGACGGCCTGGACCGGAGAGCAGAAGCAGTTATAGCCTGTTTTCTCCTAGTGCATTTTTCTTTTTCAAGAAAGTGATGGCCACGTGCTTATCTTACTCTGTACGTTGCTTCATGGGAAAGCTAATAACGCTTTATCTCTCCTACTTTTTTTTTTCGGTCATGCTTTCGGAAGGTCGCGGAGTCTTGTGATCGTAAGGCAAGACAACGCGCGCTGCGGTCAAAAACAAATGAAGTGGTTGCCAGTCCCGTGTAGTTGTGTCTTGACAGCACGTTTTGAGCCCTGGCAGTGACTAACAGCGTCCGCAGATTATTTTGTGCTGAGTATCTCAGTAAACGCAAAAAGACGATAGCAAAGCAGATATATTTTCGCAGTGTGTAAGGTCTGGATGTTTATTCACCGAAGAGGATGCCGAAAAATCCCCCAGTTCGGGTATTCCTTATTTGTAGACACATTCGTTGTTGACCGGTTTTCTTGCAGTCGTTTGAATTATTCCAGCACAGGTTCGCGGAATTCGTCAAACAGGTTTAAAGAAAGAGAAGTGACGGACTGCTCAAGACACCCTCCTGCTAACGCGGGCCACTATAGTTCGCTCGATAATACTCGTTATTTTTTTGGCTTCTTTAATTTTTTATGTTAGTATAATAAGTATTTGACGAACATTTTTAATTTTAACGGACGTCTTGCTGAAAGTGCCAGTGAAGACGCAGGTTTACCTTGGTCAGCCGGACGTAAATCCATTATGAATAGCAGTGTAACAAACTTGGTGCCTAAAAATTTCCCAATTTATCAAGAATCTATGTATAAAATAAATATACCTATATAATTTGCACCACTGTACTTACGTGTCTACTACATTCTGTAAACAAAAATTGTAGTAGTAGCGATCACATGTTTTCGACCCGCTTTTGGAAAAATTAAGAAAAGAAACTGGAATTACTCTAACCAACTGGTTTAAATTGCCCGACGTTTCTTAATACTCACCTGACCAGCAAATTTGGCCGAAATGTTTACTTTTGGGAAAATGTTCATTTATATGAAAATGTTATATTAATAAAACTGACGAGCAACGCGGGGGTAGGTCTAGCTAGTAGAATACATGAATTTGAGCCCGAAACCACAACGCAGCAGAAAAAAATATATAGTCATAAAATACACGAATCAAAAGATAATCTCATCTGTGGCATTGGGCAAAAGTGCCGGCGACTAAGGTGCACTTAGCAGCGTGCGTGTAATTTTGTTCTTAAGACTCCTGCCCTCGCCTGAAACACCAGAGCGCTCCATCCTGAATTATGAAATAAACCTTCCCACTTTATTTCTTGCTTTTGTGACTTATGAATCATTAAGCTGACGTGCCCCGCATATTCTTCTCCCAGAAATATATATCTGTATCCTTAACTGTTTTTTTCCCACACAATGCGTTTACTCCACCCCTTTGCCGTCTGAACGAATTTCATCCTAAGCTTTCATGTCCGTTTTCTTCATTTAGTGTTCAGATTCCCTAGATACAAGTATTAATATAATTTATACATCCACCGCGTGTTCTCCGTGTCTGTTATTCTTTGGTAAATATTTATTTTGCTAACTGCCTCTCTCTTTTCAAACGATGATCAGCTCATATCACCCTGCACTCCCTATTTGGAATAGTCCCATCTGCCCCTCGAACTATTCTGACAACGCTCCTTTCTCCTATCTCCAATCTTACCTGAACTTCAAAACTCGTGCACAAGACTGTGTCACCAAAGGACAATCCTGGTAGGATTACTCCCTTCCATACTCCCCGCACCATATCGTATCTGTTAAACTTCCATGGCGCCCTGTGTTTCATCATGACCGAATTCCCTTACCCTTGCAAATTATGTCTCTCATTCTCCTCGAGGTATTCATTTCCTTCGTATATCCACGCTCCCATATATTTGTATGTGTCTGGATATTTATCTTTATGTTTTGTATTTTTAAAGGATCTATCTTCCTTGATGTCGTTAAAACATAATGCCAGGCTTTGTTTCGGCGAACTTGAACCCAAAAGCGACCCCTTCCGGCGCCGCAAATTTCAATTTCTGCAGTTCTCGGTTTTCTGCTTTGTGTAAAGTATCATCTGCGTACGTTAGGCCAGAGAGTTTCTGTTTCCCTGTTTTCCCTTCCTTCATATACGATACGTTGAAGCCAAATTCCCTTTGCTCTAGTTTTTAATCTATTTCACTATCATAATTGTTAGCGGAACACTTCGCTGTTTCCTGCCGTCGTTTGCGCTGCGTGTCGACGCTGCCCATTTTCTTCCCTCCACCAGTACATTCCACGGGCCGCTGATAACAAGATAACAAGCAAGCAAGATAACATGCATGGTAATCCATAATTGCAAATTAACACGCATGGTCAGTAAAACAGTTCCCTGCGGTTAATCTGGCTCTGCTCTGGGAGAGGTGCCCATGTAACCCAGATTTATCGCAATCAACAATACTCGGGAGATACGCGGATGAAACTGTCTTAGGATTTTAAGATGTATCAAAAAGCAAGGGGAAATCAAGTGCGTCAGTGCTCAGTCAATGCACCTGACAGATACAGAGTTTCATTTTCTAAGCGAATATCCAGGAAGATGGCATTAATAGTATGTGTTTGTTTCAATAAATCTTAGTTTGAAAGTGCACTTCGTCATGTCTGCTTTCGTGTCCCTGTTTATACGGTGCTTTTTGTTTAGCACGTGGGACTACTTTGTACCGATGTGACTTACGAAAACACGTTCCCCTTTTACGCACACAGATGAAATTCTCTCTACTTACTACACCCTCATTGGTTCCAAAACGCTACAGAATTTTCGTCCGGTGTGCTACTCGGTTTCAAAAGAAACGCCTATGTTGACTCTATGGTGCGCGCTCGCACCTTTACCTTTCATTCAGTCCATGTGCTCGAAACTGACACCTTACAGGCTCCAACGTCACACCTCAGCTTTCGCTGTATTTCACCTTACGGGTGGCGTAAGCGTTTATCTTTTTTTTTTTTTCTTAAGTATATCGTGAGAAGTAGAGATGGCAGGGGGCATCCTTGACTAAGCCCCCGCCTTAGTGCTGCTGATTTTGTGGTTTCAGCCTCGCATGTTTTTGCTACGGTATTGTCCATGTACACTTCCTGCAAGAACCTCACCAAAGTCATATTTCAGCTTGATTCCCTTGGCTTTGTCTACATGATTTCCTGATTTACGTTATTGTATGCACCCTGTATGTAAAAGAGACGTTTACAACTCCCTGTAATGCCAAATTAGAAAGCAGCTCTTGAGGAGAAGGAGGGGAGGGCACAGAGAGGAGGGTATGCCCCTCCTCCTACTCTCCTCCCCTTCTCGTACTCTCCTCCTCCTCCCCCTCCACCTCCCCTTCTCCTACTACCCTCCTCCTCCCCCTCCTCCTCCATCTTCCCCTCCTCCACCCTACTCCTCCTCTCATTCTACTTCCCTCCTCCTCCCACTCCCTCCCTCCCACTCGTGAAGTCGTTCGTGACGCTAGTGACCCTCATAAAGGCCTCGTGAAGGTCCTGACCTTCACGAGTGACTTTTCGTGATGTCACTTGTGACCCTAGTCACCCTCGTGACCTTACACGTGAAGTCACGTGCGGCGTCATTATGAGGAACGTCCCATAATGCACCAGACGTGACGCCATTATGGAAACGTCCCATAATGCCACGCGCGGTTACGCCGACGGCAATAGCGACGGCGACGCCGCTCAAGCCGGAAACGGGTGTCTAAGAGCTGCGCTCTAAAAAAAGCCATCCATAATGATCGTTGGCTTGTCTGAGCTATTTTGATACATTGCTTGACAGAATAAACTTATGTTCTAGTCTCCAATGCTCGTAAAAACTATTCCAGAGTTCTTACATTTCTTCCGCTTCTGCCCATTCTTTTGCTCTACCCTTCATCATCTGCATTTCTATTTTGTATATTACAGGTGGAAACGTTATGGGGCGGTAGGAGTCGATGTTGTCCCTGTCGCCTTTATCCTTCTAGCAGCAACATCATCCTCCTTTGTCGCCAAGTCTCGGGTACCTCTCCCCGAACAATATTTTTATATTGTTTCTCGCAGCTTCAAGTAGTTGATTTTGCAAACAATTTTAACGAGTCTCAGGTGGATGCCATCTGGTCCAGTTGAGGTTTGTGCTGGCACTCGACTTTCGGCTCTTTGTTGTTATCCATTGTACTTCACTAAAGTGTGATTTGATGTCACTACAATCTATACTTTCCGTGGTTTCTGAATCTTCTAGATCTGGAAACATTTCAGCAATCACGATTTTAAAATATCGCTCCCCTTCTTTATGTATCCCATCACCAGTAGTTAACTAGTGGTTAAGCATCTCTGTTTTTCTACCTTGTGAAATTATGTGCTCTATAAACTTAATGTCTCTATTTTTATCATTTTGGTTCATTTATTTTCTCCATTTTATTTCGTCTATTCTAAAGTTGTCCTAGATCAAAGCAAATGCCGTTGATCTATTTTCCCGAAAACCCTACCATTTTTCTTCTCTTTCTTCTGCTGAAGCGCCCCCCCCCCCCCCCCTTTTGGGAAGTTTATGCTTTCTGGATGTCTCTTGTATTCGATATATGGCTGCTTTGGTATCCTTAACTCACCATCTTTTTGTTTTTTGACCTGTGTTTGCATTTGATCTTAAATCCGGCTTGGTTTCACTCCAACTTCCTTCTTAGTCTTTCTAGCAATTGATTGCACAACCACTCTTTCTCTGCTTTTGTGGCTACTGCGTCTTCAATTCGCTTTTATATTTCCTTCAGATGTGTGTCACTAAAACCTATATTGTCCGCTTGATTCTGGGTTTCTGGTTCTTGCTGTGTCCTACCAAACTGAATCTCTATACGTTTATGGTCACTTCCTATGCTTTCAATGCATTCCTCGTCTATTTCCGTGCAACCCATTTTGTTGTACATTTAGTACGATGTTATACAGTAGTCTATTTTCGATAGAGAGTTGTACCTCTTCCATGTTGCCTTTTCCTTGCATTTGGTTTGTGCATTTTCCAGTACCAGATCTAAGGCCTCGCATAACTCTCTCAACATTCTCCCTGACCATCCGTGAAACCATCAAGTTCCTGCGAGTGAGCATTTTTATCTCCCATGATTAGTATTTCGTGGTCTTTGATTTCATTGATGTCTCTTTTTATGCATATTACGTGTTGTGCGTTTTACTTTTACGAATAATTTTCTGTTAACAAATATAAAAATCCCAAGAATGTTTGCAAACCCCCAATAGCTTTTACCCACATATGTTCTTTACAGTATTCCTTGACTGACTCCCAATATTGTCCTTTCACCAATGCTGCTAGACCTCCCCTTTTCCGATCTGTTCCTTTCCTGTTGCATTCTATCCGCGTGCACTCTGGCATTTAAAGTGGTTCTTCCATTCTGGCATTAAAGGTGGTTCTTCCATATCTCTAAGATGTGTCTCCGCTATCCCGTATATCGTGCGATTTTCCTTTTGGAGTGTGCCCTCAATTTCTGCCTACTTCGCCCTATTCCTGCCAACTTGCATGTTTATGAGGCCTGCATTTTGTTGTATTTTTCTTGTCCTGTGAATCTTAGTCCTGCCCTTTCTTTTTGCCCCTTCCCTTGTGAGACAAGGGCGCTTCTTTGGCCCGCATGCACCTTTCTGGTAAGGACGCGCTACATGTGGCCAACCCTCAATGCACACGTATGTGGTTGGAAAAGAAGTCGCCTCAATGTAAGCTCTCTAAGGTCAACAGTCACAGTGTAAGAATGTTTATATAGTTCCGTGCCTCCACTGTGCGTTTACGACAGGTGCATTTCGACCGTGTGAGCCGTGCTGCCTTGCCGTGACTTTATATAAATGATGACATGGGTTGACAGTTACTACAGGGGCTCCAAAGCGACCTTTCTCTACGATATCACCACCAAGATCATTGCCAGGATCATTGTCGATATTCGGATGGCCAGTAACAACAGATCATGCACGCAGGTTCCAGAGATAGTTGTTTGCTACCGTGTGTTAGGAACTCTTAGGAGCGCTTAGAAACGTGCCTTGTACATTCACCCGCGTGGCATACGTCAGCTAAAAGCGTGACAGAGACGGGGGCCCGGCATCTGAGCGCAGCATTCACGGTAGGAGACTGGCGACTCAATGGACCCGATCAAATTCCGGTCCTCCTCCCCCTCTACATTCGGTCTGTTTTTAAGCAATACCTGAAAAGCAAATCGGTGAAATGCGTATCCGATTTGCAACTCCGGTTTCTGGCTTCACTTCCAAAACTTCTCCGATGGTTCCGCCTTAAGCGTACTTCGGCGACTTGCGACGACCCAGAAAGGAACTCCGGCCAATATCACTTGAAATGTCTGAACCTTTTGAAGCAACCCCAGACTGAGGAAATACTAAAGTTGAAACGCAGATAAGAGAAAAAGAAGGTCTCGTTCGAGACGTTCTCATTCTCTTATCTCCGTGTCAATTGTATTTCCCCAGTCTCGGGTTGCTTCAATATGCTCAGTATACATCAGCCCACTTGCGCCCTCATGTTCCGTTTGGAACGCCTAGAAGAGAGCATTCCGTAAGCCAAGCACTAGCAGAGTGCCCTCGCTTTTTTTAAATTTTAATCTTTATTGTTGAAGAGTACTGAAGCGACAGACTTTTTCATTTCTCCGGTTGTGTTAAATGAATTAGCAGTCGAAATTTTGCAAAATAACTCAATCATCAAGGAGGACGCGGGAAACGTAGGTACATAGGCGTCACATGCTAGCCTTATTTATATGAAATAGAATTCAAAGCAAATTGTGAGAAAAAAAATTAAAGCGGTGCGAGCAATTTTTTTTTTACTTTAGAAGTGTTCTTTGCCGCCGACGCCAGCACAGGCAGAGCAGTGTGCTACAAAATTTTTCATTAAATTATTAGAATGCAAACAATTAAGATGCGAAAATTACCATTTTCCTCTAGATGCTTTTAGGGGATTTTCCTGTATCAGACTCTTCCGAAAAATAAAAACTAGAAATTTTGTTTGGCTCGCTGCCTCATCTCTGTGATGAACAACGTGCATCCTGTGCTTGGGTTTGTATGTCATAACTTTGCTATTGTTGTGTTTATCTTTAAAACGTCTACCATGCAAAACTGTTGTCCCTGTAAACTAGATTATTCATATTCAGTTTGATATCCTAGCCTTGATTTTCTTAGTACTAATCTAGAATCAGTTCCGAACCTAAGTGCGCGTTCTTCTTTAATTACGCTAATTTATCAATCGTATTTTCAATAATGACTAACTGATGTGTTCCTAACCTTGTCCTGCGCAGAAAACTGTCGCGACTATACTTCGTTTCAGCTTTCGCCAAGACGTAGCCGAAGCTACGAGCTAATGGGACGTATCGAACACAGTCAAACGCGGAATTCACTGTGCATTCCCTGCACATTATTCGTCAAGCGATGATACGACACCTACATAAATATTACGAATTCCATAGTGAGTAATTTTTGACGCAGTCTGATTGGTCCCATTAGCACGTAGCTTCGGTTGTGTCTGGACGTAAAGTATACCGCTCTCTCACGGAACTTAAAATTATAACTATTCACTGGAATGTGAGCCTCTTTGGGAACCGTTATACACAAGTTCTAGTAAAGGCCAACGTCATAAAGTAAATATTCCTCATTGTTGCACTAACACGTTTTTTTAATTTTAATTTATATCAAAAACTAGCACCAGATGGAACAACTTGCATACCTCGATTGCAGCAGTCAACGCAGCACCAGATTTCCAAATGATATCATATGTTTTCTTTTTTTTTTCCCGAATACACTGGGTTTTTAATTCTTATTTTGATTTTAAACCCCTTTTATGTGTCTTATTTTACAACTTTCCACACTATTCTTCAATGTCGACTTGGCCCTGAGGGTATAAAAATAAATAGGCAACGAAAATCATAAAAGAAGGAGTTGATGCCACACCTTGCAACTTCGGTGTCATTTTAAAAAAAATATGTAGACAACCATTGGTCCATACAGCATTGTGTGCTTCCTATAAAGCAGTAGGCACTCAAAGGCTTTGAAACGCGGTGCGCGCCATGCTGAGTTCAAGAATCTTGCTTTGGAAGTCCATCTTCCCCCATCTTATTTGTTTATGCCGCAATGGCATTGGCTGCAGAGAGATGGCAAGAGGGAAGGAGTCGCCACAGCTGCCATGGAGTTTCTTAAACTATCATTGATTATAAACTCACTGGCAACTTAAGTATAGTACTTGATTCTGCTCTGAGCTGGCGATGTACCGCTCAACCCGAGACCGTGTCCACCTTGTCCTCGCTGCTGCAGGCCCCTCTACGACAGCGTGGTGGCGTTACAATGCGACGGGTGCAGCATCTAGGTCCACAGGAAATGCGAGCAGCTCTCACTGCCTACCTATCGGCCTCTGTCGAACTGCACAGAACCATGGTACTGCGGCGTGTGCCAACTGCCATCGTTCGACGACAGCCTGTTCGAAGCGCCGAAGTAGCCTGCACTAACGACGATCGCATCACCTGCCACAGCCGGGGACAGACCCAGCCCGACTACGTCAACGAGAAGAAAAAAAGCAACGCAATTGAAAATTTGGTACTCCAACGTCAGATCAGTGAAAAACAAGATAAAAGAGATAAACACTTTACATAAATCAACCGACGACACTGCGTTCACTATCGCCGAAACATGGCTTGACTCGGCAACATGCGACGGCCAGATCGTCAACACCACCCGGTACAAGGTGTTCCGGAAAGGTCGCTCCACGTCCCGCGGGGGTGGGGTCATGGTGCTCGCCCCATCCCACCTTGCGTGCCGCCGCCGATACGACCTCGAACAGGACTCATTAGAGGCCATCATCGTAAAATTTCGGAACTCCCGGAGCAAATTTCTTCTAGCCTGTATTTACATTCCCCCTCACACACAAACACTGGTGTGCGAAACCCACCAAGTTTCCATCGACAAACTTGTGGAACAGCGCTCATCGTACACAAGCATCTACCTGCTTGGAGACTTTAATGCGCACATCGATTGTAGTGATCTCTCGTCCCCCATCCCATCCACCCCAAATTCCCAGCAGCTCCTCGAGATGATGTAACCTGCTGGATTTGTCCAGCTGTGCAACGACCCCACATACCGGTCGCCAGCAGGAAAGGAGTCTCAACTCGACCTGTGTTTCACCACAAATCCCACTCTCGTATGAGATTGCTACGCCCAGGACAGTTTACTTAGATATGATCACAAGGCCATACGTATCCATAGTTATACCACTTTTCCCCGCCAGGGTCGCTTTGCCCGTAGTATACAGCGCTATGCACAGACAGACTTTACCCACCTCTGCAAGCACCTCCACCTTGCCCCATGGTCATTGGTGCTGACTGAATTCTCTCCAAATGACATGTACGTGCTCGTGCTCGACTTTATGGCCGCTATAAAGACCGAAACTGTCCCTAATTTTCACGCCCCCAAGAAGAGAAGGCCGCCATGGATAACCAACGACATCGTAAAGATCGCACGAAGAAAGCGCCAACTATTCAACAGAGCACTGGCACGACACTGCCAGTCCAGCTAAACTGCATTTAAGAAACTGCAGAGGGAAGTGAAAAGGCTCGTGCACATATCGCATCAGGAATATGTCACGAGTATCGCAGCCCGAGCCGCCAAAGAGCCCAAGTTATTCTGGGCCTATGTACGATCCCAACAGAAATCCTCCTCTCCCAGCCACCCATCCTTCAAGCACAACCATAGATTGGTATTTGACCTTTCCACAATAGCTACCCTATTTAGCGAACACTTCTCATCAATTTGGTCACCCCCCTACCCCCGGTCCCCTCGAGACCACCACCACCAGCACAAGTCTCAATCATCGGCAGCCCTGCATCGTCCCCTCAGTCCATTCTCTCGTCACTATCAATCACAGAACAGGATGCACAGCCCAAAACCCTGGGCCAGACCAAGTGCATCCTGCATTTTTCAAGTTCTCTGTCCCTTTAATCAAGCGTATCCTGACCATAATGTTCCAGCGCCTCCTGGATTCTGGCACTGTTCCCTCGGCCTGGTATAGGTTCATTATAACACCTGTTTACAAGGGAGGTGGACTTGGCACGGACACCAAGGACTCCTATCGCCCCATCGCATCAACCTCAATAGTGTGCCGCACGCTCGAAAGAATAATTAATAAAAAATCTTGGACCCCATGGAGGACCATGGACTGTTCAGCCCGGCACATCATGGCTTCCGACGAAGGCACAGCTGCGAGACCGCCCTGGCCGTGGCTGTCCACACACTCAGCACGTAGCTTGATCTTGATCAGCGAACTCCCTGCGAGTTAGTCCAATTGTACTTCTCCAAAGCATTTGACCGGATTGACCCAGCGCTTTTTCCCGAAAAGATGGAGGAGGTTGGTATTGAGGGCCCCCTGGCCAACTGGTTGATGAACTTCGTCAGTGACCGGACCCAACAAGTGGCCTTTCATAACCACCCCTCGCCGCCCTGCACTGAGCTTGCCGGCATTCCACAGGGCAGCGTATTGGGGCCAACGCTGTTCTTCATCTATGTGAATATCATCACTGATGGGATGCAATCCAAAGCCATATTATATGCCGATCACCTCACTCTCATACAGCCCCTGAACTCACCTGTCGCATTTACTTCCCTACAAAGTGAAATCGACGCCTATCTCGACTGGTCTACGGTCCACAAGCGGCCGATAAACGCCAAAACAAGCCAAAGAATGACTATCAGCATGTCCTCATATAACTGATCACTTACTTGCATTCTTACGCTTGGTGACATCCCCCTACGTAGTGTCAGCCACAGCGAAATTCTTGGAGTTACATTCGATCAGCGTCTAAATTTCAGTAGACACGTGCACGAGACCACCTCCCGTGCGAGGCGCACATTGGGATTCATTACTCACATCACCCACGGCATGCCGGCGGCATCACTCAGAGATCTATACACGGCTCTAGTGCTCCCTCAACTCACGTTTTGTTCAGCTATATGGAATCCCCCCTCAAATGCCCTGAAGGCCCTTCAAGGTATCCAGCGGAGAGCAGCCCTCACGCTCTACAGACGTGTGTTCCCATCGTCGTGCCACACGGCCTCGAGTGACCTCCCCACCACAATATTCCTACTGCACGCCAAGTGGCAGAGCCTACAACACCGTAGGGATGCGGCAACAATCTGGTTGCTCTGCCTCTTTATGGGTACCGGTCCGCCTGATGTCCAATTTCCACTCCGCCTCAACAAACGCACCGGCAGGCTGCAGCCCCCTCTATCGCGGACCCTGCACCACAGCAAGTCGTGGCTCATACCTGCTGCAACTCTTTGGAGGTCACTCCCCCCAAAGATGACAGAAACTTTCCCCGACCACCGTGATGAAATTCGGGAGCTGTGCAGAGCAATCGCGTCCCCCATATAGTGCGAGTTTGTGCGCGTATGTGTTATTTAGGTACTGTACATTATGTGCGCCTGTACTTTTTTTGTCTGTTCCTGACCGATACTTATCTGCGTTGCCCTCATTTTATTTGTTTCTATTTTCCCTAGTCTCAACCTATAGCGCCGCCCGGTCGGTTTCAGGGGCACAAAACGTGTATGGGCGCACGCCTTTCCCTGAATACCAGCACACCGGGCGGCACTGTGCAATAAAAGTGCAATACAATACAATACAATACAATACAATACAGGGCGTAGCATATTATGTTCCCGATTTTTACTTCGTAATTCATTATTGGACGTTTTTCTTTTTTTTTTTTTGCCAATGCTGAAGTCTCATAAACTCTAGAGCGATAATGGGATGTTCAGGACCTGCCACGCCCTTTGTTTCTTAAGTTTTCAGTGCCAATATACTGTATTAATGTCATGCGAATAGTGTGGTTTCTTCCGGTTTCGTGCAAGTCTTGTGCAGGTTTGCAAAGTTTCAAATGCTCTCTTCAAAATGTCTTGTCACTTGTGCCACAAAGTGCACTCCCTGCTTTTTTTTTCCTTTTGTTTTTTGGACGCCGAAAACACAAATAGTAGAATTCAACTCCCTGTTATCGCGCAGTCATGAATAAAGCGCCTGATCTTGGCATAATCTCAGTTTATATAAGCGCATCGGCGTATAGTTTTGTTATACCGCTTCTACCACTCACTCTAAAAGATTCACGTGAGTCTGCTTCGCAGTTTTAGTTGCAAAGCTAATTACCGGAATTAATGGGGCAGCTGCATGAGTGATGTGTCAGGAAGTATGTTTAAACCCAAGAAGAAAGTTCGCAATTCCGCACTGAGCATGACTTGCCGTTATGATCAGGGAGTCGTCGTGATGCGAGTCGTCTTGTTCACCGGCAAATTGCAGAGTTAATTTTAGGTCAAAGAACTTTTCCGACATTGTGATTTTCTAAGCTATCTTCGTAAATCATTTATAGCCCCAGGAAAGAGAGTGAAGACACCTCGGTCGGCTACTAGTCAGCGCGACTGCTGGCTAAAAACGGCAACTTTGGTAAGGCCCTGCAGCGACAAAAGCTATGTCACAGTTCAGAACGGCCCTCGTAGATTCGAGCTTGGAAACCGGCTCAATAATTGAGGCCGAGGGACATCTCAAAGCTGCGAAAAGTCCACATAACAAAACGCAACTTGTCAAACCAAAGTTCATTGCCCGGTGGGTAAGGGTTTTCACAGACTATGGCGGAAATCTAGACGTATGTGTATTTCTTCTATGCTGGTACAATGGTACAATGTAAAAGCAACTAGCGCATAGGGTCATGTGGAACAGATTACTCGATCCGTGAATCGCCATCCCTCGAAAGAAGGGCAATCACAGAGCATCGCAGTCGCCAGTGACGCGTGATCTGCTCGTGAATCATGGAATTTAGTGTGGCAGGTTATGTTTCTTATTATTTTGGAAGGTGCCAAAGGACAGCAGCAGATGAATTAAATAGCTATGTAGCTGATACATAAAATAATGGCAAACATTTTTACGTTTTAGACAGAATTTTTGATGGGGACTTTTCACAAGTAAGTATGCATTAGTGAACGCAGGTGCCACTAAAAGTGTTTCTAGTAGCGGAGCTAAGAGAAACGAAAGTACGTTACAGATACCATAATCTGGTAAAGAGTTTCTCCTCGCGTTTTGAGAACAGGCTCTCGTCTACGATAAGCTTGCAAAGTTTCGGAATCGTCTTATCAAGCAAGCTGTTTCAAGGACCCGCTCATGTATTACAGAGCGTGCTGTGTGAGTTGCTTCTTCAACACAACGTTCAGCGAGGATGCGGCTCGGCTTGTGCATATTCGTCGTTTTCTGGATTGAATGTAAGTAAGCTCAACTTGTCAATTCGTTAAATATGTATATGGTGGTAACGAACGCTGGACACAAATAGAATCACTTAATTTTATGAAATTGTGAACTTACTGTGAAGTGCACACCGTACACTGTAAAATAAAATGTTTGTGACGAACAACTCTTAAACACCTGCTGTGACTAGCTATGCTGATAACGCAGAGTAGGATTTTTATTTTGTTTTGTTTTCTTGCTTTTATTGCGTTACAAAATATAATTCATCTTCGCACAAACCGGGCAAGCAATTGATGATTTTATTTGACTCAAATATGTTATACTTATTTTGTAAATAGCGTTGTTTCATTAAACACGTGATCTCTATAGTTCCAAACGCAGCTGGTATTTAAGAGTAGGTTGTGCACAGCATCCTCGTGTTCTGAAAACTGCTACGCGGCGAGCCATGACCGCTTGCACACGAACCGTTATTACAGAAATGAGATGCCGTCATTGCGTGTTTGGCATTAGTCAGGCGCAGCTTTTACCCGAATAGCACAATTATATTTGGCCAACCTATATTTATTGTCTGGGATTTTGTGGTTTCAGAAAACCCGAGGAAGTAAAGGTAGAGCCAAACCTGACCTTTGACAAGAGTCTGGATCGCTTGGCCCTAATTCTTCAAGAAAGTTCCAAATTTAAAGCATCACTCCGTTTTGTTTGGCTGTCAGCTATCAAATTTGGGCTTAAATCGCCAAAAAATTGCAAGTGCTAGGCTTCACTTCTTTTTTTTTTTTTTTCAAGTGGATTTAATTTTTGAACGAGTGTCAGATTTAGGCTTTGCTGCTGGTTGTTCGGTTCATACGTAGCATATTTGGCTTAACTATGGTACTTTGGCACTTCTGTGGGGAGCCAAAGAAAAGCCATTAAAACGCCAAAAATGTAATTTGGCGCTAACTGAGGCCTTGGCAAAAAAAAACGTTTTAGCGCCAAGTTAGGTGTTTTTTGACGTCCTACCTGGCAAAATGGTCATACATATAGAGTTTATATGCTAAATTTAGGCTGAGCTAGTCACCGGTCTTGGAATATTAGTAGCGGGACATTTTTCGCCACCAACGTTTGGAAGCAGCTTCGTAGCTAATACACTAAGCCTTTATTCCTACACTGCGAAACATGCGCGTGCCAATAATTGGTTGTAGCGCACGCGAAAATTGAAGGACGAAGATACGCGTACAGTTCTAGGTCATTTATTTCCACTAAATTATTCAACCGATGACTACAATATGTAGAATGTTTTTTTTTTTTTTTCATACCATATTCGTTTTCGTTGGCTAGGTGTGTCTGTTTCTTGAAGTTTTGAATGGCTCCCGAATGCCCCCTGTTACCTCCATTAATGGCGGTGGTTGCTTCTGAACCTGTTCTGTGGAACATTTTACGCGCGGAGCGTTTTCATACATAGCAATGTCTGAAATGTCCCTGGTAAGATATTTGCCGAAAATATATTGAGAACAAAAAAGAAAGACGTTTAAAAATCTCTGTAATGCGAAATTAGAGCGCAGCTCTTGAGGAGGAAGCGGAGAGGGGACGGAGCGGAGGGTATGCCCCTCCTCCTTTTCCGTGCCCTTTTCTCCTCTCCTCCTGCTCCTCCATTTCCTCCTCTCCACTCCTCCTCCAATTCAGTTTCCCCGCTAAAGTTAGCAGGGAAAATGACTTCACATAACTTGGTGTCCCGTCACCTATGAGCAAATGACGTTTCTCCGCTAGATTTAGCTAGAAAATTGACGTCACGTGATCTCAACACCAATTCAATTCCCCGCTAAGTTTAGCGGGGAATTAAATTGGTGTTGAGGTCATGTGACGCCAAGTTTCCCGCTAACTCTAGCGGAGATCAAAACTGTATTTGTCCGCTAAATCATGCGGAGAAGATGAATTTCCCCGCTAACTTTAGCGGGGAATCGAATTGGTGTTGAGGTCACGTAGGGGGGAATTAAATTAGTCTTGAGGGTACGTGACGTGAATGTTCCCACTAAATTTAGCACGGTTACGCCGACGCTGCGAAACACGGAAACGGGTGCCTAAGAGCTCTGCAATAAAACTCCATCCAAAAGGCCCACACTAAGCAAATGCGCAACACGTCTAACACTTTCAGATGCATCAAGCTTCGACGAAAAACCATACAAGTGCCCGGATGGTACCGAACTCCATAGCTCTTTGATCTGCGACGGCAAAGGCCAATGCTCGGACTACTACAGATATGCCGATCAGTACGACGAAAACTTTGAGTTTTGTGGTAAGTAATTAATAATTCGCATGTAAGAGGTCTTTACATGCGTTCTGCATCACAAGTCACAACATAAATCTTAAGGCTTAAGCGTTTTTATACATGCAAAGGAAGACGTGCTTAAATGTCCTGAGTATTCATCGTGCTAAGTTTGTATGTTCATGTCCTCAATCGGCTGTCAACAAACCTGCCACGGAAGAACTTAGAGTGAGAATTTGTGATTTGGGAACAGACATTAGAACTTTCAGTTGTCACCAAGTCTTGTCACATATTACATCAGCTTCTTTAATTTCACAACTTTGAAAGAGTAGCGGAGTTCGTCATTTTCCTACAAAGATAGTTTTCTGAGGTCACTGCAGCTGTAGCTAATTTACAAGTGTCATGTTGAAAATTACCCGAGAATTTGGAACAAGATGGCAAACTTAGTAGAGGGGAAAAGAAACGTCGGAAACTCAGCTACGGTGTTCATTTCCTTCGAATACTTATAAAGCCGGAAACCTAACACCCACCACTGGCGTAATAGCACCATCCTTTATTACACATTTCAGCTAACCTTTGTTACACGGTTTGAATAATTGAAGATCTTCATTTCAACCATTTAAAGTTGACCCCAATTCTGAACTCGGAAATTTGGTTGTCGAACAGTACAACCCCAGTGATAGAAATTAATCCTATCTAAACAAAAAACGAAATCACCCAGACCGGACCCCTTTTCCCGAAAGACCCTCCGTAGTTCTCTCTGGAAAAGAAATAATTCAGTACAACACGGCAATACAGGAATAAAACTAAGACCAGGGAACGTAAAAGTACTTCCAAGTTTACTTAGACGCATGGGTGCTACAAAAGATACTACCCTAAACTCCTGAGAGAAGCCCCACTTCCGAAAAGTAACCCACTCCTAGTTTGATTTTCTATTTTTAATTTAAACACCGAAGGATAGTCCACGCCTAGTAATCGTAGTGTTCTAATCAATGGTGTTCCTTGCACAATTGCGTGTAATTAGCTACGACGGCATATAAAAGAATATGGCTTACTGGGAAGTATAGTCATCTTTGCTTTATTGCCCCTCACTGCGATAACAAGTCTTAAAGAAACACGTGGTCTAAAAATAGCATATTTTCATATTTTCGTAATTGCATACGGATATTTATCCCACTCTTTATTTTCACCCAATTTTGTCTGAATTTTAGGTGGGCTATGCATCGGGATTTTACGGTGAATTCAAAGAGCACAAGACAGGAACAAAATTAAATTCCAAGGAACGGTTTAGATTTACCTTCAGGTTGTATCGATACTGATAAAGTTGCCGATAGATTTAATAAGAAGTGCATCGGTTATGACCTTTCTGGTGTCATCTACCTTACTGTGCACGATTTATGTTCCCAACCAGAGCTCAGTTCAAGTTTTGCTCTCACTATTGTGCCAGCAATATTCTGATTAGGCGTGTTCATTTTTATTTTATTTTTTGCTCTAAACATTTATCACTCAAAAAACGTGAGTTTTGTCCCACATACTTGAAGACGCAATCCAACGGTATTTTATCGACAACATCCGGCTGCAAAGAACAGAGATTTCGCGATAACCATTCAGGCACTTTGCCTCGCCTGAAAAAGTGTGAAACGGTTAAGTTTAAGCTCCTAACTCAACGCCACATCTATTTCAAAACTGTTTTGCGCATGTTTTAAGGTTGTGATGTATGTTGTGAGAAAACCGCTAAAAACTCATACCCCCTTCTTGTTTCCTTTTCTCGTTGCTTCAAAAAGACAAGTGAAATTTCATCACTGGGTAGTGATGAAATTTCACTTGTCTTTTTGATCAACTCATTTTCATAGCCCGCATCTTTAATCGCACAACTCATGAAATAGACACGCTGCTTGAATTGTATTTCTGATTCGAGATTAATAACACCTGCTTTAACAGACTCGGTATGCCAACTCACCTTACTAAAAACAGGTTTTGCGCACTCTTCTCGAATGCCCAGTATAGACACCATCAACATGAATGCAAAAAGTCAAGAAACTGCGATATTAGAATGTCCGGATTTTTCAAGCTCAATCTGAGTTCTAGAGTTGCTATCCCAACTATCCGTTCGAAATTAAGTACATCCTCTTCCCAAAAGGAGCAATGGCATATGCCATTGATATATCTGCGCACAAAGCCCGTACACGAAGAGCAGTTGAACCTATCCTTTACAGTAGCATCCAAGGTGTTAAAGAAGACTTGTGCTATCATCGGTGCGACCGATGACCTACGCACTCGCCATATGTTTGTACGAATTTCTGTCTATTCTGTTAAACTGCCGTGGCCTGGTGATACAGATCAAGAGCCGGGAAGGGGGCCAGATGGCTCATCGCGAAAGGTCAGTCCCTTGCTGGATGGTGTGGAATATGAAATACCCACCGACGGAAGGTTGAAATATCTGGGTCAAACGTCAAGATGCGTGAATGATAGGTTATTGGAGGATAAAAACGCAAAAAGACTCACCTAATTTGGTGATTGCTAAACAGATTAGTGAGCTATTGTGCCGCACTTTGGTCGGAATCATAAATTGTGCAAACAGAGGTAAACTACACTAAATGCGTCATAAGGGAGATAATTCGGATTTAATTCATTCGCATGTGTATCAGCCATGCTTCGACGCAACATGTAACTGATTTCAAGAAGATTGTTGACTTTATATTTTGTTCCTCTCATGTTTTCTACGAATTTTGTAATTTTTTCTTAAATATTTTTACGAGCCATTCTTGTTTGCAGTGCGGAAGTATTTCCAAGTCCCCTGGTTGTAGCCTTTCCTCGTCTGGTCGTGTTGTAAGCGCAATATATATACTTTGCGGTTCCTGGAGTTTTTAAGGGTATTTTGAAGTTCTGTTTTTCACTTTGATAGCTGGAAGTTTTTATCTTTGGGGTTGTAGAGTTCGAGAACCGGAGTTTCCAATACGGAAATGGGATTCCCGAATTAGCGGTCAAGTGGACACCTTGAATGAATCAAACCCTATGACAAATGTCGGGAGAAATGTGTAACAAAGAAAGATGACGTGACGACGGGTTCTTGTAGTTAGGTTTATGGCTATATGAGGATTTGAAAGAAAATAAACAGTAGAATTGAATTTGATGCGTTAATTTTCCTGTATCCTTTTTCTTTTAGTAAACTTTCTATTTTTACCGAAGGCTCGGTAAATTTTAAACATAATCACCATCTACCCGTTCGCCTGCATACTCACCATTGGTTTGTTTAGAATCATCCCATAGATGCAGTTGTTCCACATTCCTTAATTCTTTTAACGGCGGTTAGCACAATAATAATAAATGGGCTACTTTTGCTGTCGACGTGTTATGTGCATTCCTGGGCTATGCGTTTGTATAGTTATTCGCGACATAAATACATATTTCATATTAGGCTACACATTTTAAATTACTTTGTTTTCCCCGCAGTGGACCCTCGAAACGAATACTTCAAGCTTCATATGAAGACAGAGAATCAGGAGGATGGAACGCTTGATTTGTCATGGTGGTTTGAAGAAAAACCACCGTCCAATTCAACAGAAGAGAAAATAAGATATTTCCGAGATACTGACTACATCGATAGGGCTGGGTACTTCCTGACGGCAAAATCTCAACATCACACGGTAAAAAAGACCTTAGAATATGCACGAACACATTACAGAATATCCTGCCTGAAGCCTTGGACAAACTATGAAATCATATTGCGACCATTTTATGAAAAAGCTGGTGTTCTAAATACTACTTTCAAAGTAGGGGAGGCGGTAATCCAAGACGTTCTTACTCATCCAGTAGGTAAGCATTTTCAACGCTTCTAAACCGTGTTTAGAATATACTTTGTTTCTCGTTTTGCTCATAAAACATGGAAACGAACGGCACTTATACAAACACACACACACACACTGACCCACAACCTAATTTATATTGGGATTGAGGAAAGATTTACAAGCTCAGCCGCAGAAATATTCTTAACGAAGAGGGGAGAGAGTGATTATCAAATTTATTATATCAAAGATGGGGAAAGCGAAAGAGAGCAGGCGAATATTTGTGCCAGGAGCACTCCTGGCCCAAATTTTCGCCTTTTCTCTTTCGGTTTCCCTTCCCTTAACTTTGATTAATAAATTTGATAATCACTCTCTCCTCTTCTCGGTCACAATATTATATATATTTATATAAACCTGAGAGATTTATTTAAAAAAAGCCGTGAATGCTATACTTATGCGGTTTATGCAGGTGCGTTATACTGCCAGGGGGACATAGTATCGTGAGATAGTCGCAAGTATCAGTCGGCAAATAAAGTTAAATGTGTTAATTAACTTTTTAATTATTACAAATACACATATAGTTCAAATTTGAAACTTTATGAGCATTCAACATTGTAAAACCAAAAACGTAGGGCAAAACAAAAAATAAAAAGGGGACAACACATGTTCTACAATGTTGGAACTTCACCAGCTCGCTTGCATCTTCCCTGCAATTTGCTGAGCACCATCGAAAACCAACAAATCAACTCTTCTTAGAAGGATATAATGCCGGGGGAGCATTTTATGACGTTCTGTTTAAAAAGCTCGATTTGTACGCGTTTCTATATTTGGTTTCTTATCGGAGCGTATCTACGCGCCCGCGGACCTGCTCCCCAGCGGCTGAGACGCGCAACACACGTGCGCCCTACTTTACTCCATTCTACGGAGAAATAGTGCAACCAGCCACTGCTGCGTTGCGCGAGGATAGCGCAGCAGGGGTTAGTTGCACTATTTCTTCACGGGGTGCGGTGCCGTCGGTGCCAAGAAGCGCTCCGATTGCAAACCGAAAGGTAAAAAGCCGTCGAAATCGTGTGGTTTTTCAGAAAGCCGTAAAATATCGCGCGTGCCTTCTATCGGTCTGCAATTACTTGATATATTGTTTTTCGATGATGCTCATCAATATTCTAATTGAAACTATGCCATTAAACTCAATATTTAAAAATTAATTACGCGATAATCATTCACAATTTAATTATCTCGAACTTTATTGATTATCTTAAATAGGCCCCTGGCCTAGGAACAAAACGACACAAGTCTTTTTTAAGTGCGATGCGTAGTTTTCGCAATATCGAATTTGCCCACCTTTCGTGAAACACCGTATATCTATATATATATATATACAGGGTGTTTTATATACAGGGTGTTTTTTTTAAGCTTAACAGAATTTTTAAAAACAAACCATGAAAGCTAGGTTAATGCGGTCTGCGCAGGTGAGTTACAAGGCCAGGGGGACATAGTATAGGGGGCTAATCGTAACGATCAGTCAGTTAGTTAGTTAAATTTCGTTCATTAACTTTTTAAATTATGAAAATAGACATATAGTTCCAATTATAAACTTGCTCAGCGTCATCGAAAACCACTAAATCAGTAATTTTCAGAAAGACTTTGAACGTGTGAGAAGCGTAGTAGTGCACGAAAGTTACCGCTCGTGGAGCAGGTACAAGGCTGGGGCTATATAAGAGACGGAGAAATCGCACGGGCGCCTTATCGCAACCTCTAGCTTTGTACCTGCTCCACGAGCGGTAACTTCAGTTCACTACTACGCTTCTCACGCGCTCAAAGTCTTTCTGAAAATGACATTTAGGGGTTTTCGACGACGCTGAACAAATTTCTAATTGGAACCATATGTCTATTTTCATTAATTAAAAAGTTAATTAACGATTTTTAACTAACTAGCCGACTGATCGTTACGATTAGCCTCCTATAAAATGTCCCCCTGGCCGTATAACTCACCTGCACAGACCGCATTAATCTAGCTTTCATGGTTTTTAAAAAAAATTATTTTAAGCTTAAACAACACCCTGTATATATATATATATATATATATATATATATATAATATTATTGAGATCTGTCAATTAGCCATCTCGCTATCCTCGCGTAAACAAGTAAAAAATTAAAAAGGTTCCATGTTTAAAATTAATTTTATCAAAAACCCCAATTCTTCTCATTTTTTCATGTTTTTTTAAAATAATTTTAGATAGAATAGTAGACAATTAAAAACGTAATTTACAAATGTCATATTTTGTTTGTGTGTTCTGTATGTGAGTCGAAATATTTTAAAATCAGTGTTTATTTGTATAAAAACACGTGCCCTTTCCGACCTCGCGCGTATCTATGATTTCGAACATATATTTTGGTCAAGTTGTAATGAAAATTACATAAAAAAATTACTATCTCATATTCATTATAATTTAGAGTTTGGCTTAAGACAAAAACATATAAGCACACAGCAAAATAGTGAGTTGACAAATTTATAAAAATCAAACGACCACGCAACACATCACAATTCTTTCTTTACACTAAGGTTCAAAATAACCGAGGGTGGATTTCGTATTGTCTAAGAATATACAACATAATTAAAACTTGCCACGTTATTCAAATTTCGTACATGAAACGACGATTGACTGCAAAGCTTTCTCAGCTAAGTAATCTGCGAAAGTTCGCGGACAGAACTTGCGTGAAAAAAAAAAAAGTCAATAGCACGTTCTTTAAAGGGACACTGACAGGGTATTTATGCTCGCCGGGGTTTTTAGTGGTACGTGACATATGAGAGCCCAACTACCCAGAACAGAATTTGCGGCTCGAAATTCGGTTTCTTTCCTCCCAAAAACCGCCGATCGAGAACTGGCCGGTTTGAGTCGCGCTCACTCTCTTTTCCGTGGTCACGGGCCGTTTTTTAAGGTTTCGAAGCGAGCCACCAAATTTAATCAGAGTCGTGGGTCATTGAAGGCACACAGTCAATTCTAAACATAGAAAACAATATGAAACCCATTTTTTGTGGTTTCCAAAAAGCTGCAAATACGTTGATTGAAAAAAAAAAAAAGGTTGCGCAGACAACCGGAAGCATTATGTGCGTTCACTACATAATTCTCAAGATGGCGTCGTTTCACATATCGTGAGACTAGCGGATGGCAGCGGACGACGGGCGTGGGACCTCTAATTTAGAACTGTCGTTCACGGTACCGGCGAATTCTGTCTTCCTTCGAAAGAGAACTTTTGGACCGATCGAAAGAATTGATATTCATCGCGTACGACACGCCCGACCAGCAAGCCGATTGCACGAAGACGTCGCCCAGCCGTTGTCCCTTCTCGTGGCTGAAGACATCGCTCACTCAAACGGCAAGCACAAAGTGCGTATTTTGAGTTGAATACGCACGCGTACGGTTTCTTTACTATGTGCGCATGTTTCCAATGCGTGGTGCTGCCCGACTTTAAGCTGGGAGTGAATGTACTGGAGGGGAATCGGCAGCAAACTTTCCGACATACAGTCGACCTGCTGCATTACTAGGAACGAAATAGTTGCTTCAGTAGCTCAGTAGAAAGACGTCCGCTTCACACGCACCCGGCACCTGTTCGATTCCTAGTGAGGGCGAACGTTGGTTTGTTGTCACACTTCTTGCGATGCTTGCATGTCTTCTTTTACAATTATCACTGAAAAAAACAATTGTTGTGGACGATACCTCGCTGAACTAACTGGTATGGGATTCCATTTTTTTTCGACACCTGCGAACTCAATGGAGTCACTTTCCACAAAATGCAAGGAGCATATGAGTAGGGTAGCGTCCGCTTTCCGAGCTTCGCGTAATGGTTCTACAGGAATTCCAGCCAGCCAGTGATCGCGACCCATTGATTTTTCGGAAACTTGTGCACTCTGCCACACAATGCCACTTTCAGATGCAGGACATGTGAGGCAGATCTTCAAGCAACATCTTGAGAGTATTCTTTTCGGAGCCCATCACGACAATTCACCACGGGTACTCACTACTAATTGCCAACACTTAAATGTACAAAACAACTCATCTTGAAGTACACAACAGCGAGCGGACCAAACATAACAGGAAATGAATCCCACGGAGAACGGATCCCGCAACGCATTTTGTCTGCTACGTGCGGAAAAAAGAACAACAAAAAAACAATCGCACGGCCGGGTGTAGCCACGTGACTTCCGCCACTCACTCTTTCCTCTCCACTTCTCCGTTCGATGCTGGTTTTTCGGTTTCGGTGTCGAGCAGTTGCGGTTGTTCGCTTTATTAAAAAAATACGTGACTCTGTAGCAAAATTTTAATTGAGTAGTATTTCGACACCATTTTAAATTATAAAAAAAGATTGGGGGGGGGGGGGTGTCAGTGTCCCTTTAAGTCACTACCTCATTTGACTAGTTCATTGTAGCTGTAAATTAGTTTTTGCACTGTCTATACTGCGTTCACACTCAAGCTGAGACTATGCTGGGAGCTACGTGCCCGCCGGACCAATCAGTTGCGGTCCCCTTTTCACCTGATCCGGCTCTCCGCTCGTGGGTAAGGCCGGGAGCGTGATGACGTAACGAAAAACAGGAGTATGACTGGTTCAACGAGAACGTATAGCTTACACTGCAGCCTCAGCTTAGAGTTGAAGGGAATATTGAAGCCAAGCAGTCAATCAGTCGTAGTTTGAACATGCCGGCACACACTCACTGATGATCTACTTTCAGGGCACGAAGTGGTACGTGGATGGGTTGACACATGTATGCGGCTACTCTGGGTTTTCGACGTAACGGTACACTTACCTTATAGAACCCCGCGTTGGAGATGTTTTGTCTTGTGCATGTCTGCTTTTCGGATCTGAACTTCGTAGGTGGTTTATCTCCGTGTATAACTTCTCTCTGTTCGAATGTCCTTTGTATTGCTTATAGCTCGTCTTGTTAGCTTCGTTCGAAACATGTTTTGTTTTGTGTATGCTCCGGTGCAAACGTTTCTGTTCAAGGGCAGGAACAGTGTTGATAAACGGCTATCTCAGGTCTGACCTCGAAGCAACTGGTGTGGTGTTTCAAGTTTCTAGCCCGTTGCTTGAAGAAGTGATTGTAAAACCTGATATGTGTCACGTATAAGATAGACGCCTACGTGAAGCCGCGTATTGTAAATGTATTGAAACAGAGCGTAAGGGAAGAATGGCGCGCGCCCGCTACAAGGAAACAGATCAAGCTACGTAGGGTTTGCATGGCGGGAAGCGGCTTTGTAAATTCCTCTTTCAACTGACACAGCGTCGTCAGGTCGCTCAATGCTCTGTACTTCATGTTTCTGCCTCAAAACGTAGACGAAATAAAAATGTATGTTGGAAATCATAGACGCGCAAGGTCGGTAAGGTGCTCGTTGTTTATCCAAAGGAACAGACATTTCACAGGATTGCGGCTCAACTATAGGACCTACTACCAAAATGTGACATTAATAGAATGCGTTTTTGTAGTCGACTATTGTACCTAAAATTACTATAAAAAATATTGATTAATTAATTTAAGGTTTGCAACTTCTGTTATTTATCCACTGTTTACACGATGATAGCGCAATGGCTAATCAACAGATCTGAATGATATTACTATATTTTTTCATCAGCGTGTTTTTGGGTTTTCAATAGAACTAAAAAATATATATATTTCTCTTCAGTTTAGCTAAAGTGAGGACCTGTCAAATTTAACCAACAATCAACCTGGGAGGACAGTTTCACATTTTGTTAGAAAAAACTAAAAAAAGAAAAACCTATAAATTTATCTTTATAGTACCCACGAAATTATGTAAACATCTTAAAGGAGGCGAAGGAAGAAAATGACGGCAGCGGAAGATGTCAAATATAGAAACTGCGACGGCAAGGCAAAAAGCTATTGTCCGCCGCAGCGTCTTCTACGCTCTATAACTTGAGAACAAAAAATACGGGAAACTTGCTTTTTGTGCCCTGACTTCTTTTACAAATGCCCCCAAAACATACATTGTTATCGAAAAAATATATGAGGCACTTTTAGCCTGTTCGATATATATATATATATATCTATATTTATATATCTATATGGGTGATTTCATCTCAACTCAGGCACAAGTTTTGGGTCGAATATTTAATTTCTTTGAAAAAAATTCATGTTATCGGGCAATTCCTATAATAAAAGAAGACGCAAATGGGAAGTTCGTCGGATTTTTGTTCTCAAGTTATGGACCGTTGAAGTGGCCAAGGTGGAAATCGTCGTTTTTCCAGCTTATCGGGGGTGCCATATTTCACTCCATCCCTTTTCGTTACTTTTTACGCTACATCAATATAACTCTTTGGGAACACCCTCCGCATATGTCAGAATTAAAATGTACGTTTACTCTCATATATATATATATATATATATATATATATATATATATATATATATATATTGTGAACGAAGAGGGGAGAAGGTGATTATTGAATTTATTGCATTAAAGTTAGGGAAAGGCCCAATTTTTCGCCAGCGCTCTTTCCCTTTCCCTTTCCCTAACTTTAATGCAATAAATTCAATAATCACCTTCTCCCCCCTTCGTTCACAATATTACTACGGCTGCACTTCTCAATCTTCACTCATTCCCATATATATATATATATATATATATATATATATATATATATATATATATATATATATATATATATATATATATATATATATATATATATATGTGTGTGTGTATGTATGTATGTATGTATGTATATATACCATTATATCAACAAATTGAAATAATGGTTTTCTAAAATTTTAAGTTAAAAAGCTTAAAATAAAATTGTGTTGAAAAGTAGCAACAAACCAATAGAGACGATTAAGTATCATGTTTCAGAATCGTATGTGGCTAAAATAGGAGTAAAAGGTATTGGTAAATCTAGAAAGATCCTGTTTAAGCTTTTGCGCTGCACTCTTAGTTTGAGTTTAATTGTATTTTATTATTCTGCTAAACAATATAAAAAGTGTGATTCTTAATTGCAAAATTAAGATATTTTTTCAGGGTGTCTAAACGCAAACGATGTTAGTAAAGGCTGTCACACGTGGTGTTCCTTAAATTCATTTTATACTTTTTTCTAATTTTTCATCGGTTATTTTCTTATCGATAAAGTGGGGTTATGATAATTTTACCGTTTTGGATTAAGTTCTAGTAGAACGTTTTGATATATGAATTGATTTTATTTCTAGTAAAGGTTCGTCTACTGCAACAAACACCTTGAAACTAGGTTGTCATTAACCTGTATTTAAAAGATATAAAAGGTTTACGAAAAAAGTCCGGAGGCAACATAACATCAACAAATTGAAAATTTTGTTTTCTAAGATTTTACACCAAAATCTAAAGATGACGTATTTTACCACAGCTCCATCAGCCCCTACTGATTTGTACATCAGGTCTGTGCATAAAGGAAATATCTCAATGGTGATTGAGCATCCTGATGACTGGAATGGTACACCAGCCGGATATCGAGTACGGTGGCAGGCTCAAGAAAACGTCAGGCAACAGGGCCATGCAGACTTTGACTTCAACAAACAAGACTTGTTCAGTTATGTTGAGATCTTTGTGAGCCTTGTACCTGGGAGGGAATTACACGCTCCACGTTTCAGCTCGCAATCAAGGATATGACAAGACATTTCTGGGACCAGAAATCAAAACAGACGTGATCACGGAGCCACTAGGTAAGCCTCTTTTTCAAGAAAAGAAACTTTTAAGATCTGTAATTGGATACTAACAAAAAGCCAACTTGGATTTCTTGTACGTCCATGGCAGGTGTGGCGTGTCACAATATCTGACATTCCGTTAAGGCACTGTGTCAACAGCGATAGGGGGAAAAACAACATATGGTGTCAAGTAGCGAATCAGCGTGCCCTCATGGCGCCCGATGTCAGATCACGTGACACTGTGCCATCTAATATGACGTCACTAGATATTATGATACAATGCCGGGACGTCACGCGACCATGTCATGTGACACAAATTGGCGGTGTCAACTGACAGTGTGTTGCCTGACGTGACGGGACTTGACACAATGATTTTACGCCTCGACGTCAGGTGAAGAAGTAGCGTGATATCAGGTCACGCAACGTCACGGTGTCATATGACATCGCCATAAAAAGTTACGTCATTTGCTACCATAGCTTTTCGGCGTGACGTCATGTGTCCCCGCCGCGTGATGTCACAGGATTAATCAGACTCTGCCAATCGATATAAAGCAATGAGAACCCACATTTCCTCATGTATTGTAATTTTGCCTGTGATAGTTTGATTTGAATATCAAAATAGAACTTACCTTTATTTATTATTTTTTTTTTATTTAAATCACTGTCTTCAACTCCAGAGAGCGAAATATAATGCCATATTTTGATTTTAAGCTAATATAAAAATATTTCTCTACGCACATTTATCATCAAATTGTACGCTTTTAAAGCTTTTTTTTTACCTTTGCCAGTTTCCGTAGGACGGATATCAGAGTTATGCAGCGAAATATCCAAGCTTGGCTTTGTTTTACACTCGTGAGTCATTATTCATCAAAACGCGACGTCACACACAATTCTGCTCTTTTAAGAGGACAATGCATAAAGCAATCCAGAATTAAGTCGCAGTTCAAGGTTTGCACCCAGCCCCTTCAGTATATCAAAATGTTCTTTTTAATTGAAGTTAGAATACCGCGCCAAAATTATAATACTGCAATGAGTCAGCTATATATCCTTATTTTGAAAATATTAATAGAATCACTCAACACGCCTTCTAGTAACACATTTTGCTTAAAAAATTTAAAAAGGTAAACATATCTTATTAATAACCATAACAAAGAAAAACATGTAAGAAATGCTTTAACGCTTTAGGACAGTAAATTGTGAATATAAGAGTTTTAAGGTGTATAAAATAATCTTGCAGATCCCGTCGAAGTTACTGCGCAATCCATCGGACCAAAAGAAATAGATGTTACCTGGCGCACAGAAGGTTTTGCGGATCTCTTTCTGGTGAGCGTCCGCACTCATATTTTGAGCAATCTGATAACCGGGATAATTAATTTCTGGAAATCGCAGTAGCTCAACTTAAAATTGAGCTACTGCGAGTTCCACTAACTCTAAATTAAAATAGCTGTTCTTTCTCACACCATTAGTTTTGCCGTTTATTTTCATTATAACTTGGAATGGTGCGAACCTTGCCTTATAATTTGTTAACTTGGTCATATATTGAGCAATTCAACAATTCACCAGTTCTACGATAACAACCCATAAAATACTGCCTTTTAAAGAAATATACGCTCTAAACCTTAATTTGAAAAAAGTTGAGTTCCTTAACAAGTTTTTTTATTTACAGTTCTCTAAACAAAATGTGTCTATTTGAGTGACTAGTGAATAACCTTTCACTTATACACCAAAATAACGCGAACAAGGCAAAGGAGTAAAACATGGCGTGGAGAAAATCTCAATTAAAATATTTATCGATAGAGGACACGTCCAACATTGAAAACCAGATCGCGAATTCTGTTACTGAATAAAGGAATGGGATCGAATTCGGACGATGTCAGAATAACGTGTTCTTTAAAAAGTTACACTTTGTATAGCAATGACGGTGAAAAACCGGTCACACAGGCATCCCAGCATATGATGCTCTCAAGCTTGCCTTGTGTATTTCGGAGTAAAGCGGCCCTTTGCCCTATTGAAAAAGCCATTTGTATGAGAACTTTCTTTTGTCCCATAAACGTATGAATCACACGAGATATATAAGAACATATAAGAACCACATAATAACTATATAATAACTATATAATATATACAAGAGCATATAAGAGCCATAAAAAACCTATAGGAAACTTCTTACGAGTTTTTTTATATGATTATAGTAACTATATATATCATATAGTTATTATATAGTTATTGTATGGTTCTTATATGTTTTTATATATCTTGTATGATTAATATGTGTTTATTGGACACAAAAACTTCTGATACGAATGAGATTTTTCAATAGGGTGGATGGTATTTTCAATTTGCGCGTTGCATTCACAGAGATTGCGGAGAACAGGAAGGATCACTGTGACCGTTGTCTGGTACGGTCTGAGTTCCATTTTAATAATATTGTTACCATATAAAATGGAATATAGGACGAACCGAAATATAGGTCAACCCCCTAGTTTACATGCTGCAAAAAGCGAAAAAAGTTTTTATCGCAAGAAAATGCAACCTTACCTTGATAACAAAATTGGCCAAGTATACGGAAGGGCGAGATTTCTTTTGTTTAATTGCTTGGCAACGCCAACAACGACAATAAAGTATTTAATTGCTTGGCACGCCATAAAACAGGAAGTGCGCGAGCGTTACTACTCAGATTCTTCAGAGCCTACGTCCGTCGACGTGTTCCCTAATTAAATTCAAAGGGACGATCCGTCTCTTTGAATTGCGCCTTCTAGAGCCCGGAGGCACAAGCGACCTCGACGGCTTTCGTACGGATGCACTCCGACGTCACAAGTAGCGATCTAGCGCGCAGATCCCGAATAACATTTGCCACCTTTGTTTTCAATTCGGGGTACACCGCAGTCCTTCCACGAAATGAAGTTTTCTTCGCCTTGCTGCACGCCGCCAGTTTTTGTCTCTGGCCTCGCCAGTAGCCTGTGCTTTTCTCTGATACACCGAACTTTCGCTGCGCTGCAAGATTCCCGTGGATCTCTGCATAGGCGATTGCCTTCTTCTTGAAGGCTACCGTGAACTGTCTTCTACTTCCGCCCATTATCACTCCGGGATCGGCAACGGTAGACATAACAAACCATGGAGCACAAGTGAAAGTGAATCGTGACCATTGTGACAAGTGCGCGAGTGCTGCTAGGCGATTGCAAAGGAAAACAAGATGGCGGCTTCAGCTACTTAGTGTTAGAAGATTATGTTTTTTCCACTAATGACCGTTATATAAGACGAGGGGCGACTTTTTCAGGTCAGTTTTCGAAAATAAATTTGACCTATATTCCGGTTTTTACGGTATTATCAATACTTTATATATAGGCCGAAATGCTACATATACAGGGTGTTTTTTAAGCGTTACAAATTTTTTTTATAAAAAAAGGCGTGAAATTTACACTTTTGCGGTTTGTGCAGGTGAGTAATACGACCAGGGGAACATGGTATAGGAGGCTAATCGTAATGATCAGTAGGGTAATTAAGTATAATTGGTTATTAACGATTTAATTAGTGAAAATATAATCAGGTTCCAATTAGAAACTTGCTGAGCATAATCGAAAACCATTGAGTCAACTTTTTTTAGGAAGATATAGGGCAGGGGCAGCATTTTACGGCGTTCTGAAAAAGTTTTCACGCGTTTCTAGGTTTCGGTTTTGTATCTGAGCGCATCTCTTGCGCACGCACTCCTGCTCCCCGGTGGTCGTGGCGCGAAGACACCCCCTCGCCTCCCTCGTAGGACGGAGCGAAGTGGGGCGCACGTGGGTTGCGCGTTTCAACCACTGGGGAGCAGGACCACGGGCGCAGAGACGCGCTCCGATATGAATCCGAAATCTATAAACACGTCCACATCACGCATTTTTACGGAACGCAACAAAATGCTGCTCCTGCGTAATATATTTCTAAAAGGGTTGATTTAAAAGTTTTTAATGAATCTCAGAACAATTCTAATGAAAACAATATGTCTATTTTCACTAATTAAAAATATACTTAACAAAAATAAGAAATCTTACCTAATTATTCGACTGATCATTATTACAAGCCCCGTATTCTATGTCCCCTGGCCGTATAACTCACCTACACAAACCGAATCAGTGTAACTTCCACGGCTCTTTCTTCTTTTTTTTTTTCAAATCAGTAAAGCTTACAAAAAAAGCCTTTGTATATACAGTCGAATCTGGTTAATTTAAACTCGAGGGGAGCCGAACATTTGTTTGAATAAAGCAGAGTTTGAATTTCCGGCAATTTCCTCCCATAGAAACGCATAGGATGGAACCTGCATGTTATTTTGAATTATCTAATTATCCGCAAGTTTGAATTAAGAAAGTTTGAATTAACGAGATTCGACTGTATATATACAGGGCGTTTCAGAAAACGCGGGCCAAATCGCTCCCGCAAAACTAAGCATCACACAGAAAAAAGGTTGACGCGGTGTAGGGGTCTACCCAAGAGCCTATTTAGAAAAAATTACAACGTTTAGAAAAAATAGTTTTTTTTTCGTTTTTTACAAAGTATCTTTTTATTTATTTTAAAGCAGTAGTTTCAATTAGAAAGTTACTGGAAATCATCAATAACCCCCATATCAGCCTTTTTAGGCAAGTATAAAACATGCCGAGCATTTTATCATGTATTGAAAACCCTTCAATTCTGACGCGTACTTTGGTTTCGGCATCATATCCAATCGCATCTTAGCAGCAGCACTCCTGCCCTCCGACGGCCCAAAAGTCAAAGCTCAGCTTATCAATGTCATGCTTTTTCGCTTTTTTGAACAGCGATGCGTTCCTTATCGCCTGTGAAGGACTCGCGAATTGTCTGGCCTTGGTTCCACGCTTCGGCAGTCGGAGGGGAGGACAACTGCCGCCAAGATGCGCCTGGATAAAAAGCCGAAGCCAGAACACGCGCCCGAATCGAAGGTTTTTTTTTCAAAACGTGGACTGCCCGGCATGCTTTATACGTGTCTAAAATGGGTGACGTAGGGGTTAATGATGATGTCCGGTAAGTTTCTATTTGAAAAAATGCCTTCAAATGAACAAATATAAAGTTACTTTCTAAAAAAATAAAAAAAAACAATTTTTTCTTAACGTTTTTATTTTTTTCTAAATGGCTCTTGGGCAGACACCAACACGGCATCAACTTTTTTTTCTGTGCGATGCTTAGTTTTCGCTGGGGCGATTTGGCCTGCGTTCTTTGAAGCACCTTATCTACATATACAGGGTGTTTTACGGAAGGTGGAAAATTTGATATTGCGAAAACTACGCATCGCACAAAAAAATGCCTGTGCCGTTTTGGTCCTAGGCAAGGGGACTAGTTAGGGAAATTATTAAAGTTTGGGATAATTAAGCTTTCGATTATGTTTGCGTGGCTACGTTTTTTTTTAAATATTGATATTAAGGGCATGCTTTCATTTGCAAACTTGCTGAGCATCATCGAAAAACAATAAACACAAAAATTGGAGTTAAATAGAAGCACGCGCTGCAATTAGCAGCGTTCTCACTGACAGCACAACTTCGACGGGTTGGAAGTTTCGGTTTGCAATCGGAGCTCTTCTCGGCATAGACAGTACCGCGCTCCGTGGAGAAATAGAGCAACCTGCCTCCGCTGAGTTGCACGAGGACAGTGAAGCAGATATTGGTTGCACTATTTCTCCACGGGGCGCGGTACCGGCGATGCCGAGAAGTAGGAAGACTCAAGTGAGGGTGGGCGTAACTCAAATCCTGGAGAGCGTTTTCAATTTAATGGTGGCGCCTGAGGGAGAGGATTTGGAAAGGATATGCGCCAATGTTGCCTGCACGAGAGCAGACGTCAGCTCTGTTGCAACTCTGTTGCCCCCCATGCGCCTCTCCTCCTCTCGCCTCCCATTGCAAGCAACGAACGCCTTAACGTAGCCTTTCTCGCTTCCTTCTCGCTCCGGGAATCGCAAACGTCGAGAGGAGAAAGCAGGGTTGCCAGACAAGCAGCAGCGTCCAAGATGGCGGAATTCACCATGTTTCGCGTTAAACGAATATTTAATCTATCGCGACAAAACTGGTGGCTATAGAAAATAATCATTTATACCTTGCGTAAGTTATTCAATCACATTAATGGGCTCTTATGACCTGAGTTAGGAAATAAAGCGACCCCTTGCCCCGCAAACTCCCAGCAAACTTTAGCAATTAAATGGCGTCCATATCCCGTGAACCTCGATCTAGCAGCTGCGCTCGCTCTCACTAGAGCCTCCCTACCGATAAGCGCTCCGATTGCAAGCCGAAACTTAAAAACCCGTCGAAGTTGTACTGTTTTTCAGAAAGCTGTAAAATGCAGCGCGTGCCTTCTAACGCACTCCAATTTTTTATTTAGTATTTTTCGATGACGCTCAGCAAGTTTCCAAATATAACCATGCCCTTAAAGGGACACTGAAAGGGTATTTATGCTCGCCGAGGTTTTTAGTTGTATATGACATATGAGAGCCCAACTACCCAGAACAGAATTCGGGGCTCAAAATACGGTTTCTTTCCGCCCAAAAACCGCATTCGAGAACTGGCCAGTTTGAGTCGCGCTCACTCATTTTTCGTGGTCACGGGCCGTTTTCTAAGGTTTAGACACGACCACCAAATTTAATCAGAGTCGTGGGTCATTAAAGGCACACGGTCAATATTAAAAATAGAAAAAAATAATATGAAACCCATTTTTTGTGGCTTCCAAAAAGCTGCAAATACGTTGACTGAAAAAAAAGGTTGCACAGACAAGCGCAAGCATTCTGTGCGTTCACTGCATAATCATCAACATGGCGTCGTTTCGCGTATCGTGGGACTAGCTGACGGTAGCGGACGACGGGCGTGGGACCTCTACTTTCGAACTGTCGTTCACGGTACCGGCGAATTCTGTCTTCATTCGAAAGATAAATTTTGGACAGATCAAAAGAACTGGTATTCATCGCGTACGACACGCCCGACCAGCAAACCGATTGCACGAAGATGTCGCCCAGCCGTTGTCCTTCCTGGTAGCTGAAGACATCGCTCGCTCAAACGTCAAGCACAAAGTGCGTACTTCGAGTTGAATACGCACGCGTACGGTTTCTTTACTAGGTGCGAATGTGGCAAGTACGTGGTGTTGCCCGACTTCAAGCCGGGAGTGCATGTGCTGGAGGGAAAGCGACAGCAAACTTTCCGACATACAGTCGACCGGCTGCATTACTACGAACGAAAGAGTTCCTTGAGTAGGTCAGTGGATAGACGTCCGTTTGACACGCAGAGGGCACGGGGTCAATCCCTAGTGTGGGCTAACTGTTTTTTTTTTTGTGTCAAACATTTAGCGATGTTTACATTTCTTTTTTTACAATTATCACTGAAAAAAGATATTGTTGTGGACGATACGTCGTTGAACTAAATTGTACGAGATTCCATTTTTGACACTTGCAAACTCAATGTAGCCACTTTCCACAAAATGCAAGGAGCATGTGAATCGGGTAGCGACCGCTTTCCGAGGTTCCCGTAACTGCTCTACAGAAATTGCAGCCAGCCATTGATCCCGACCCGTTGATCTTTCGGAAACTTGTGCACTCTGCCGCACAATGCCACTTTCAGATGCAAGACAGGTGAGGCAGCTCTTCACGCAACATCTTGGGAGTAGTCTTTTCAGAGCCGATCACGGGAATTCACTACGGGTACTCACTACTAATTGCCAACACCTAAATGTACAAAAGAACTCATTCTGAAGTACAGAACAGCGAGTGGACCAAACATAACTGCAAAGGAATCGCACGGCGAACAGATCCCGCAACGCATTTCATCTGCTGCAAGCGGAAAACAAATTGTACTTTCGGGTGCAAGGGAAACAAAACTCGGAAGACGACGAAGATGAAGGTCATGGATTTGAAACGGGAGCTTAAAGCCATGGGTTTATCTACCGTCGGATCAAAAAGTGAACTTGTCAACCGCTTTCAAGCCGCTACGGCAACTCCTGACGGCTTCCTGGGACAGAGTTGGACGAATCATCGCTGGGCAGCACCGTGACGGTGAGCGCAGACACCTTGCTCGCCCAGCCGGTGGGAGCGGCTGGCAACGGATCGCTCAGTGATCGCGATGAGGACTTCCTGTCAATCCCAAGCAGGGCGTCTTGTTCTGCGGGGAGCCAAGGCAGACCTCTCAAGGAGCCGCCGGAAGATACAACCACCGAACACGCTTCGCAGCATTTCATCGAGCCGGTCACTGATGAACACCTTCAGACTATCAGAGGTTGTCCCAGGTATCATGCAAGGACTGTGTATCTGTTGCTGAACTACGGCGGATGCACAAGCAGGAGATGGAGGAGCTGAAAGTACGCATAGGTGGTTTCGCCGAACGACTGCAGCAGGCGGCGACGGAGGGAAACATACTACGTGAAATGCAATGGAAGTTCACGTTGATGGAGCAACAGCTTAAAGAGCTGTTGGAATGGAGGGAGCTCCTACAGGGTAGGGAGGCTAGGTCACTGAAATCAATGCCGTCAACTACACCGCCAGCTCCACGGTCGGTGTCCGAGGAGCAGTCCAATGACGCGCTCGTGGGTTTCGACATAAACAACCTGAGCGACCGACGAACCAGCGCCGGTAGAACACAGTGCGAAGATCTGGCGCAATACGTGGCAGATTTCATGCAACACGAAGAGGAGCTTGAAACCGACCCGAATAAAATACCCAGTGTCACAGGACCGGCGTCTGAAGGACTGATTGACATAGATGAGCCGAATGATGATTCAACTGAAGATCTAAACCTCCTGCACAATTCAAACAACCCGGATGATTCGAAGAGACCTGGGATCCCCGACGGGGCGACCGCCGGTTTGCGCCACACCAGTTTCATTAAACGACAGGAAGTCAGTAAGGGCCTCACAAGACTGGACAGACCTCCTCCTGGGGTCACACGAGAGGTCTTGTTTGTTGGAGACAGCAACGTGGAGCGCATTGCCCAACCTTTCGTATCTGCAGTGAATAACCCACAAAGTGTTGAGGTGATGTTCAACAGAAAGGCGACAGCAGAGCAGGTCCATACAATGATTGATGAGTACGAGGAAGGGGCCCGGAAAATTTCTCGTATGTGCATCATACATGTGGGGATTAATGACCTGCTGAAGGGACATCAGCCAGAGGATGTTGTAGAAGTTTTCAGTAAAAGATGGACTCACGTAAAGCATCGCTGACTATCTGCTCGGTGCCAGAGCTCGTGAGCAAAGGCAAGGCTATACAGGCTGCGACGATGATGCTGAACGCTAAGATCAAGGGATTTTGCAGAAAGATACGTGCACAGTACGTTGGCCTCAGTGCGGAGCTGACTAGCCACAACGCTATGGACAAAGGTGGCGTGCACTAGGAGAAATGGGTGCTTGTGTGGTGTCCCAACAACAGGCACAAGTGGCAAGGCGTTTCTTAGAAGGCACTGTACAGAGAGGCGTTGGAGGAACAGCAAGCCAATCGTCGAAAGCGCCAGAAAACCTGAAGCGGCGCTACCAATGGAACCACGAAGAGCAGAGGACGAAACATCATTTCGGCTTCAACGATGCTCACCGAAAGAGCCACCGGACGACTGCATTTCGCCTGCTCACGCCATCACGACATTCCTGTCGGCCAGATTCTAGGGCTCATCAATACACAAAGAGGCCCCGACAAAGTTTCCCGCAAGTGCGGCCCTACGGGAACACTGTAACAGACAACCCCTTTCCACACCCCAGAGACGCGGAGGTGCGACAACAGCTGCCTTATCCTGCTGTGGTAAACTACACTCCGACACGCGGGCTCGAGCACCAAGTTCGCTACGTAGACTCGAACATACACCTGCCACCGGCGACTGGAGTTCCAGGGTTATCACCACTGAGTTCCATACAGGCCGCACACAACAATCTTGCAGCGTTCGGATGGCCTCCCGAGATGCCGCCACTCCACCCTCAGCGCCAGACAGATTCAAGCGGGGGACTCCCGGTGCCTTCCTCGGGACCTCGGACCTCCCAAAAGACAGCACATGTCGTCCAGTTGTATACACATGTGGTGCCTCCCCTTCCCCTCCACGATCTGCGTGCTATCGTGACCGCGATGGTGAACCAGCAGCTAGACTACCACTGTCAACGGCAAGGGGTTTAAAAGCGCTTTCAGTGAGGGGGTCAGGGGTAAGCGGGCCAATGTCAGAATCAGTAGTATTAAAAAAAGACGAAGGCGACGTAGACGCAGCAGACGACCGACAGAGGTGGTAGGATTTCTCAATCTCCAAGGAGCCCGACGGCAGAAAAAATGGGAAGAGTTGTTCAGCCAGTTGGAGGACGAAAAAATGATACTTTTTGGAGTAGCCGAGACGGACCTACGTGATCTGGAAGAAGCTCCAACCAACGAAAATTGGTGTTGGGCTGGATGCAATCGTGTGGAAGGTCAGCGCCGAGGTGGAGGAGTGGGCGTAGCGTGGCGCAATACATTAGTATGGCAGAAGGAGCCACGAGAGGGCTGGGACCATATTTGGGTGACAGAGGAGATACTATGTATCCCTGTAGCCGTTTGCATAGTGTACATGTCGGTAGGAACTGCGCGCAGAGAAGAGAACCAGCGTTTAATGGCTTGTTTGACAACCGATGCCAAGGCCCTTGCTGCTACAAGAGAGATTCTTATTATGGGTGACTTCAACGGACACCTGCATGAACTGGATGGACTGGAGTACGAGAATGGACGAATGATGATGCAGATGGCCGAAGATAACGCTTTGGAGATAGTCAACCTTAGAGCCTCATGTGAAGGGCAACATACGTGGAGTGCCCTTGGAAACAAAACTTGCATTGACTATGCCTTGGTTTCACAGAAGCTGGCCCGCTACCTTGTCCACGCAGACATCGATGAAGCTGGTGACCATAGTGTAGGGAGCGACCACAACCGAATAAGGTTGCAGTTCTCAAAGGCAACACGACAACTAAGAAAACAAAAGCCCCTCGGACAGGCGGTTTCCGGCTATCCCCAACGGCAGCTGAGAAAGTTGTGGAGGAGTTCGAGAACAGCAGAAGAGGGTGAGTGCGTCTGGATACGCAGAATATGTGGACGAATTAAAGCGCCTCATCAAGCAGCCTTCTACAAGAGAACGAAGTGGATGACGACAAAGAAAGCGATGGTGGGACGCGGAAGTACAAGCCGCTATCAGATTGCGACAAGACCTGAACAGGAAGCACCGCACGGTCCTTCTTGGCGGCCACAGTGACCAAGTTCCTTTAAAGTGGCATGTGTACCAACTCCAGAAGCAAGCCGCAAAGCAAGGCGGTGAGTTGGGCGAGTTGGTTGAACATCTTCAAACGTGGAAAAAGCGCAAAAAATTCGACAAGGGACAAGTGAAAGAAGTGCACGGACGAAGCGCTGACAACTTGTCTAAGAGAAAATGGCTCAGGCTGACATGGTCACAATGAGAGAAATCAGTGCAAGTGGCAGAGATGCACCTAGGAAGTTCTGGAGGTACCTAGGAACTCTCAACGGAAGGGAGCAGTGCCTCACAATCCTGGACGAAGACACAGGGTAGCCAACAGAGCGACTGGGACAATGTCTTACAGATCATTTGGTAGAGGTGTTCTCACCTCCGGAAGCGGCACCGCTACAGGATGTACACCCGACGGAAGGTACGGCCTTGACGCCGGATGACGCTACCTGTGTAACAATCAGGAGGGTGTCCCTTATACGCGCACTGGCGCATATTAAGAACAACACCGCCCAAGGCTTAGACAAGATTCCGCCAAGTGTGCTTAAGGCGTTGGGGAGGGAGTCCAGGGATCAGCTGGCGGACATCTTCGACCTGGGACAAAAGGGATTCCACGAGACTGGAGGGGTAGTTGGGTCGTACTGATTCCTAAAACAGGATGTGATCGTTTTTATCTTCGACACTACAGACCCCTGACCGTAACAAGCATGGTGTCTGGGACTTTCGCTTACATCATAAGAGAGCACATGACCGCATGGGCGGAGGAAGAGGGTTTACAGACGGAACTCCAAGGAGGCTTCCGACGGGGGCGCCGATTGGAAGATCACCTGTATACCCTTACACAATGTATTGAGGTCGCCCGAAGGGAGAAAAGGAATCTTATCTATGCTTTCTAGACATCGCGAAGGCCTACGATCGCGTCCCACATGCCCGACTCGTTCGTCAACTCCAGGATCTTAACATGCGACCGGAGTGGACAGCGCTCATATACCGTCTTTACGATGGTAACACGGTTAGAACCCAACTCGGTGAGGGTACGTCTGAGGAGGTGCTGGTGACGAGGGGCTTGCGGCAAGGATGCCCACTATCTCCGCTCTTGTATATGCTCTACGTAACCACTCTAGAGAGGCAGCTCATCCGATCAGGGCTGGGTTTTTCTCTAACTCACCTGGAGCATGGCGAGACCGTCAACTGGGTTCTGCCGGGACTAACTTATGCAGGCGATGTGGTACTGACTGCGGAATCAGTGGCTGAAATGCAACAACTTCTTGACATATGCACTCATGAGGCTATAGAGCTTGGCTTGAAATTTAACGCGGTCAAGTCAGCGGCGGTTGTGTATTCAGGCTCCCTCGAGCCAACACTCGGCAGCCTTCGCCTCGGCGGATGCGATGTGCCAATACTCGACTCATATAAGTACTTGGGCATCACACTGTCAACTGCGGCAGACTACCTACAAGACCACCACACTTATCTTCGCCACGCAGCCACACGAGGAGCCAACATTCTCCGTAAGCGAAGCCTTTGGAGCTGCAATCGGTTCATTGTGTCCCGGGAGCTCTGGAAAGTGGTAGTAGTACCTGGACTGACATTTCCAAATGCCGTAGTATGCGTTCCCGGTGATGTCCGAGCCCATATGGAACGCCGACAGAGAGAGATTGGACGCCAGGCATTGGGCTGCCACGGGGGGGTCGCCAACGAGGCAGTTCAGGGAGAGCTGGGCTGGTCCTCCTTTGAGGCTCGGGAGGCGACCAGCAAAATTACCTACTACGGGCGTCTTCGCCATATGGACAGCTGCAGGTGGGCCAGGAGGTTGTTTATGTACACTCTTACCTGACGGGGCTGCGGACACGCTGGCAGAAGCGCCTTCATCAACTTGAGCACAAGTATGGCTTTTTTTCTGACCCCGTTGAAGCGTCATCAGAAAGGGAATGGTCGTCAGAGGTTAAGAAGAAAGTCCGTGACACCAAGGCCCAACAATGGCTCCGAGACGCACAAACAAAGACGACGCTCCAAGTGTACCTGACCCACAAAAGAACCATCGTATCGGAAGTACTGCTGTACGACAACAGCCTGGGCAGCCGCTTGTTGTCTGAGGCGCGCGCCGGGGCCCTCCGGACTCTGGTTTACAGACGCCGGTTTGATGCTACGGTGACCTCGAGCGCATGTCGGGTCTGCGGAGGCTACGATGAAACGGTGGAGCACGTTGCGCTAGATTGTGCGGGACTTCAGCCGTCCCGGTGCCCACGCCTGCAGAGCCCCTTAGTGCTCGCTGAGGCGTTGGGCTTCACAATTACTGAAATCGGGCGCAACCAAGCAGACTCCTCTGATGCACAACGCTCTGCAGCTACGCAGATAAAGGGGCCTTCTAGCGGCCGGCACAGGCTTGTAGTGGCCACTAAACGACGACTTGAAGATTGGTGGAATAAGATCCACCTCAGGGGGCATTAAGATCTCCTCGCTCCAAGGCTTGGGCACGAACTTAGTTCGCGCTCGCCCGCTTCAAAGGGAACAAGCCGCATCCTCATCATCATCATCATCATCGTGTAGGCACATGACTTCCGCCACTCAGTGTCTTCTCTTCACTTCTCTGTGCGGTGCGGGGTTTCGGTTTCGATATCGAGCAGTTGCGTTTTTCGGCTTTATTAAAAAAATACGTGACTCTGTAGAAAAATATTAATTGGGTAGTATTCCGACACCAAAATAAATCGCCTGGCAAAAAAAGAAAAAAAAATATTTTGGGGGGTGTCAGTGTCCCTTTAAACTCAATATTTAAAAAAATTAATAACGCCAAAATTAATTAACGACTTAATTACCCCGAACTTCATTAATTTTTCTAAATGGAACCCTGGCCTAAACCCAAATTGCCACAAGCCTTTTTTTTGTGCGATGTGTAGTTTTCGCAATATCGAATTTCTTCATATATATCTACATATATTTATACTCACTCATATACACTCTTAGAAATGCCTGCGCGTTTACTTACCCACACAAAACACTCAGAGAGCCAATCTCTGCGATCTACGAAATTAGCTCAGCGAATGAGGTGGCGGAACCTCTGTTTAGACCTCGAAATGAAGTCTGCGCTGTGGCATTACGCACTGCAAAGCGTCATGCTTGCATTGCGTAATGCCACAGCGCAGACTTCATTTTGAGGTCTAAACATGTTCCGCCACCTCATTCGCTGAGCTGATTTCGTAGATCGCAGAGATTGGCTCTTCGAGTGTTTTGCGGGTACATAGAGACGCAGACATTTCTTAGAGTATATATATATATATATATATATATATATATATATATATATATATATATATATATATATATATATATATATATATATATATATATATATATATATATATATATGCCCTTTCTTATACTATTTGCAGGTATACATTATCATTAAATTCTCCGACGAACTAAAGGCTTGCTGTCGTTTCCAATGTCCCTTCAGAGGAGGTACCGTGAGCCTCCCCGAAGGGGCTGTCCCATTTCAGTGGGAATGCCGAACTTTTTCAATCCAGGGCCACCCCCTTCGAATTATAGAACTTTTTTTTTCAGAGGTTATAGCCAGAGTTTAAAATACAAAATGTGTTTATTTCGCAGGTAGCAGTTTGCTCTGGGTCTTGCCCAACAGTAGCACGTATGCTAACTCCATTTCCAGCTCGGTACTATGTAAGGCACCATACGCCGTTTTTTTCTCAATGGATGGTGAGTATGCTATTGTTCATAATTATTCGTCAAATAATCGGTGTTATGCGAACGAATTAAATATTTCTTCGTGGAACTGTATTGATAGTTTTTATTACTCTCGTCGAGGCTATAGTGAACTCCATTTAATAGACATAGCAAAATCAGATGCGGAGGCAAAAGTAACGAGCAAACACTGCGGCTTTGTTGTTCTTTTTTTTTTTTTTTGCCTCCGTCTGTTGTTTTGGTTTGTCGAATAACTGCTAGCTCGACAGCCTAGCAACGGTGTCTACAATTTAATCCCTCATGTACGACCTGATAAACGCAGCTAGCAAATGACGAGGCGCTTGGATCTGGCCGGTGTTAATTGTTATTAAAATTTGCGAATGAAAAATGGGTCTTATGCTTCGCTAGCCCATCTTTTATGTGCAAATTGCGTTTGAGTGGAATATTATGCAAAAATACTCCAAAAGCCGGGAGACATCATAATTAAAATAATAGCACCGACTTGACACAACAGGAAAAACAATTTCATTAGACGTTTCGCCTCCCATGCGGGAGGCATCTTCAGTAGTTACAAAGCAAATGGCAGGTTCAACCTCAAGTCACCGCTATTTATCAGTAATGTCCGTATAAGCTTCGTGGAGAGGGCCGCGGTTTTTGTTACACACGGATGTGTCCCTGCGGACAAACCAAGATTCTAGGAGTTTCCGGGGTCCCCATCTGTCCTCCCTCGCCAAGGTCGTCGCGGCATCAAAGTCAAAAGAATGCCCCATTGTCCACGTATGGTCCACAAGTTCAGTCTTCAGTCGCGTCGCGTGGGATGCGTACGTGACGTCACGCTTGTGTTCTTTGAGTCTGGTCTCTCTCCTCCGTCCGGTTTCACCAATGTAGGAAGCCGGGCAGTCATTGCAGGGGATCTTGTAGATAACGCCTCTCTGGACGTTCGGCGGGGTTGGGTCCTTTGGTTTGGAAACAGAATTTCCAATTGTTCTGTATGGCTTGAAAACAGTACGAATGCCAAGGGGCCTCAAAGCGCGACTGAGAGGTTCGGAGACTCCTTTGACATAGGGGATGCACACTACATTCTTATCTCTTTCCCTTTCACATGGTTGGACATTTTGTTTCATTTGGTTGTTGACCTCGTCAACAAAACGCTTAGGGTAGTGTTTCATTTGGTTGTTGAGAACAACCCATGATTGTAAAGCTTACTGATATATTTATTAAGTTTTCTGTTTTTTGTAAGGCTCTTTCGTAGGGCAATATGGGATATAGGTAGTACAGGTCTATACGTTTTCTTTTTGTAAAAAAAAAAAGAAACCTGAGTGACTAAGCAAGAAGGGAAGCGGAAAAATGAACAAAAATGAAATGAACGCATTCTAAATTAACCCAATCGCAATATTTAATTGTACGTTTTGGTATTTTTATTTATGAACGCAACACGAACAAATTATCATATTTGGTATGTCGCACATTATAGAGACGCGCGTTTTGCTGAAGAAAAAACAACGCAAACTTTATTATCTGTTGTAACCGAATCCCGTCTGCATCATTGAAGCTCGGTAGTGGCGCGTTCTGGACCCTTGATTTTACAGGGGGAGCAACTGAAACATTGAAGAGTTCTTGCAGTTTGGTAGAGGGCACCTCCGGCGCAGACAGATTGTGCACGAGTGCGTTACCGCGTGGCGAGGAGGTTAGCAGCCGGAGAAGAGTGCAAGGCTTCTAAACGCACGACGACGCATTTATCTCTCGGAATTGTATTCCAAACGCGGCTTGGGGCCATTGATCTGGCTATCCCGATCAAGCTATCAACAGCACTCATAAAACCTAAGAGCACTATGGCGCTCAATCAGACATGTACCTGTGTTAAATACTCTACTCAAGATACCGAATTTCAAACACTTTTGGTTGCATTTCGGTATCTTGCTAATACATTTAGTGTAGAGTATTTCATAATCTAGTTTAATTAAATTTCGCACTACCTTGTACTCGGTGTCTGAAATACTTTTTGCAACCTTGGAAAACAAACTTTTCGCCCAAACAATCTACGGAACTAGGGATCGTCAGACTGAGTGGTAAAGCTAAACCTGCTGTCAACTTGAAGCCAAGTGACTGAACACAGAGCATGAAACAAGCAGGAGCAAAGCGCAGTCTCCAAACGCAAACAAAAGACGAAATCGATAGCCCCAAGTACGCCCGTCTCTATGTGCCCTCTTGTCCTCTTGTCCACTCGGCAAGTCACGATTGAGGCTAGCAAATTGTTGGCGACGTCATACGAATTTTACACTGAGACCCCACCTTTTGTCTGGAGCTAGAGTGGATCCGTCAGCGAAGGAGTATGGCACCAACGCTCGGTACGTACAGAATGAACCATTTTCGGAAATCGCCGGCTCGGGCGGTTCCAGTATGAAAATACGCCAACACGTTTTCATGTTAGCACAGGCACTCCCTCGACCAAAGCAGATAGATTCTACTGGCTTTATTGAGCTGCAGTGACCTAGATTGGGCTTCCCCAAATCTCCTTGTGTGCCTGTTGTGGCTTCACGTTTTCTCCGAAGGTCGTTCAAAATAATTTATTTCATCCCCTTCCGAATGCGCGCATTGTTTTATCTTCAAAATCTTCGAAACTAGTTTTTGGGCAGGTAGAGCCATTTATGAACTAGTGGATTTTGATTCTAGAATCTTGACCATCTTTCTTTCTTTCTTTATTGGTTTCCATTTCCTACAGAATGGAGGAGGCCGAGGAAAAAAGCTACAAACGCAGCTTGTGGGGCCCTCGGCCCCCTTTAAATGATGGCAGCCTTGGACTCACAAAACACTCACACACTAACAAAATACTTCCTGGTCGAGTAGATTCACTCATTCGATACAGCTCCACACATTAGTATACAGTTGCATTTAACATGATTTGGTCGGGTAAGGAACACAAAACAATTTTAGGAAATAGCTCGTTTTCATCTTAGGTAGTTCTAAGGGCGCCGGTATCAGAAAATGAACATAAAAGATATCTCAGTTCAGAAGGGGTTATAGAGGATATATCGGTGCCAGCCTCCTCAAAGGAATTTAGTAGTCGAGGCAAAGTATTCTTAAGCATTGGTCACCATAATTTGTCCGAGAACGAGGAACTATCCATGGTTTCTGGAGTTCGTGTTTTATGCGAAGGTTGCCTTTTTCTAAGTTTCCTATTTCTAAAAGTGTAGAGGTATGTTTTTCCTAATGCTATAATAAAAATCCGCATAAGCCTCCTTCGGTATATGTCATGAACTTTGGAATGTTATATTTCTTGAAAAGGTAGTCAGTAGTTCGGTGTATGAGACATTGGCAATAACGCGTATGATTCTCGTTTGCATTAAGTGTAATTTATGGAGGTTAGATTCTGTTATTGTGCCCCTACAAGATGGCAGTAGTTAATATGAGATAAAAATAGCGTATTGTAGATTAATAATTTAACTGATTCCGGAAGAATGTACCTATTTCGATTCAGTATACCAGCTATTTGACTAAGTTTGAGTAGTACAAAGTTAACATGCTCGTCCCATTGCATGTTACTGGAGAAGTACGTGCCAAGCACTTTTATAGTGTCCAAAACTTTGATGTTGTTGTGATTAAACGCTATGTTATGATGCAATGGGATAGGCGTTCCTCTTGTATAGAAGAAAAACGGCTTTAGTTTTATTAGAATTTACTTTTAGACGGTTCTGTTTTGACCAAGAGCTTAATTTACGTAGAACATCATTTGCCATATTGGTTATCTCGGCGTAGGAGCTGGACGATAGAAATATGCTAGTATCGTCCGCATAGATTATAAACTTCGCCTGTTGACATATGATGTATGATATCATTGACGTATAAGTTAAAAAGCAACGGGCCAAGAATGCTACCCCTGAGGCACACCAGAGATTATTTCTTTGCTTTTAGATGTTAAGCCATTCAGAAAAACGAATTGTCGCCTTCTGCCGAGATAGGATTTTATGAACTCAAGTGGCAGACCCTTATGCCATACCGCTCAAGCTTTTTAACTAGAATATTGTGATCGATATGATCAAAGGCCTGGGTAAAATCAACAAAAAATGCCCAAAGTCAGAAGCTTCTGCTCGAAGTTTTGTAAGATATATTCTTTTTGCTCAAGAAGAGCCAGCTCCACAGACTTATTTTTTGGAATCCATACTGAGCTTTAGTTATTAGCTGATATTTTGCACAAAATGACGATATTTGATTTAAAATAACTTTTTCTAAGCATTTCGAGAAAATTGGAAGGATAGAAATTGGGCGATAGTTCTTTATGTCTAACCTATCACCTTTTTTATATAGTGCTGTAACTTTGGCAACTTTCATTTTGTCTGGAAGGTTCCTGTGGAAATACATAAGTTGTATATATGAACCAAGACATGGACGATTTCATTAATTACGTACTTGACAGGTCTTATCTGAATACCGTCAGCATCACGGCTGCAAGAGTTCTTGAGTCCAAGAAAGGTTGAACATACCTCTACACTGTCGGTTGCATGTAAAAAAATACTGCTTTCGTTTCCGGACAGGGAGTAACTACAAGACTCATTGAACACAGTTCAGGTTCTCTATGGACAAAATAGTGGGTTAACGCATTCACTAGTTCAACTCCTGTCAGTACGCGTCCATTGAGAGAAATTCTTTCTATTGTTTCAACATTCTGTTTTCGTTTCATGACTACACTTAGCTTGCTCCATAGCTTATCTGTGTCCCCTGCACAGCTAGAGAAGAGGTTCATGTAGTAAGCTTCCTTGGCATTCCTTAACTCTTTAGTTAGTTTATTACGATAGACCTTAAACGTTTCCATGTCTGAAGGGATCCTTTTCTTAATAAATGTTAGATAAAGCCTCTCCCGCTTCTTAATTTTCCTTAAGAGCTCTTTTCTTAACCAAGGTTTCCGAAATTTCTTATTGAATTTGCGCTCCTTATTGATAAAGTGCTTCTTATATGCTGCAACAAATATGCTGAGGAAAATATTATAAGCTATATTGGCATCTCCTTGTTGAAAAACTTCGTCCCAGCACATATCCTTAAGCTCTTTCTGAAACTCGCTTAAGGTCTTTTCGCTAATAAGCTGGAATGTTACGTTAGTATTAGCTTTTTTCCTTTTCAAGGGGGGTTGTTCGAACTGACAAACAAACAGGCATATGGTCACTAATGGACAACTCAAAACTCCACTAATCATACACGATGGATCATAGCTTGTGACCTTAATCCGTCAAGAAAGGTTTGAACTGGTGCAGCAGGTGCAGGAGAGGGGAATTTAAAAGCGAATTTGTGGACACTCTCCCGTGTTTCATGTGTTTCCCTCGTGACTTTTTTTTTTTTTTTGCAGTGTGCTTTTCTCACTTTTGACTGGGGGGGGGGGGGGGGACAGGGCATTCGCTCTTGCTTGTCAATCCGAGACATAGGCTGCTGTCCTCGAGTCGATGTTTCTCCTGAGCGTTCACGTGTGTCGTTCACTCGCGTACATGTCTGGCTGCCTGATAGTTTTGGCTGTTATGCATCGCAATGCCGCACCACATGTCATGTCCCCCTAATCGCGGCGGGGCGCTTTACAAACTTATCGCGGATGCGTTATGAGCCGAACCTGATGTCAAACTAAAAAACGTCCTAAAATATTTCGGCACGCATTATATTGCATATCCAGAATTATTTCAGAGCTGTCAGAGAACCTCAATGGGCAGACAGGATGTAGCTTATGTTTTGGATGTCGAACGGATAAAAGGAACCTTGCGCGCGCCGTTTTTTTTTTTTTTTAACCACTTAAGTGGCAGCACATATTTGGCAAATGGTGGATGGCAGTAGCTAAGGCGCTTCTTGGAGGTTATAAAGATCCCAGAAAGATGTGATTTTCAATGAAATAATTAAACGTGAAGTTGCCCTCTCTGGATTTTTCTTTGAATATTACAAGCTTTCAAAACGTGCAAAATATATCAAATGAAATCCAATTACCTTTCAACAAATTTGTAATGTACTCAAGATAGTTCGTACTATAAGTAACTTGACTACAACTCCTAATACATTTTAAAATGAGTACTTAGTATTTTAACTGAAATACATTTCTTGAGTACTTGGCAAAACAGTGCTCTAAAAAGAACCTTTGCAAAAATCTCAAAAGCCCGCGCGCGCAAAGCGACGAATAATGGGAGTCCAAAGTACGCCCTCCCATCGTCTTTCCTCCCGCTATCACGTGGCAGATGCGAGCAGGCGCAGGTTATCAAGGCAGTGACGTTTCGAGAAGCCGAGAGCAGTCGGACGAACGACGAGCGCAAGGAAATGGGAGAGAGTTTACCGCGTTGGCCATCTTGCGAGGTTGCCTCTTTCACATGCCTCTCCTCTGTACCGGTTCTGTCATCGGCTGCACCAACGCTTTGTCGAACCCAGTCGAACCGTGCCACGGTTGGGGTGCAAAATAAGTGAATTCGGTGACACTGCAAGATGTGAAAATAATTTACAATGAATTAAGTATTCCAATAGGTAAATAGCTTCACCTGTCGCGATGCGTTTACGCTGCCACATGTACGATACGCCGCCAACGACGTACGACGTTCCGGCGGATGGGCGGGATGGCAGATGGCGGCGACGGCTGCTGGCGGTCGCTGCCTGGGCTCACGCTCGGTCACAGAGGCGCAACGAGAAAGCGCGTAATCCATACCGAGGGTTCGCAATAATCCCTGCCGTCGTGACGCTGCACGTTTTGCAAAAGGTCTATGGACGCTTTTGACATTTGTTGCATCATTTCTATGTGGACGTACACCGTCTTCGAACTGCCGCCGTATATCAAAGGTTTTTTTTTAAGAATTAAGGTTATGTTTTAAATTTCAAACAATTATCTACCAGCTAGCCACAACTCATTGCTGAATATCGGCAGGGTCGTTTAAGACGCCAGTTTTCGCGGTCCGTTTAAACTTCGGTTAGATTCATCATCTAGATTTACCGAATGCTCATGCGATTGATGCAGTTGATTAATGAAAATAAAATAAACTCGCATTATACAAATGTATTAGGGAAAAAGATGTACTTTGTATCTACTAATCACATAATATTAAATCTATGTCAAAAGTGAATTTTAAATAGTTCACAAAAGCAATAGAAGATGCTGAAAATAGCAATAGAATATAATGCTCTATGTTTTAGGAAGTCTCGAAAGGAGAAAAAAAACACTCGCTGATAAAATATTTTGCGCATCAAATTTATTCGAAAATTAACATATTTTTAAGTTACGATGTAAAAGGACACTTCTCTACAAATAGGTTTAGTAGCAGTACAACGCGAGTGGTCAGGAGGATGGGCCACTTTATACTTCGCTTCAGCTTAAATCCAGAATGCTGCCGACGTTATGAGGTAATGGGTTTAATCAAACAGCGTCAATAGTGCAAATCACTGGGATTTTCTGTTTATGATTTATTTAACATTGATAGAACACGTACAGAAACATGACAAACACCATGAGGGTGCGCAGTTGACGGTGTCTTATTGCTCTCGTCAGCTCGTAGCATCGGCTGCGTCTCGACGTAAGGTAAAACGAAGTATAGTTAACTTTGAAGACTCGGGCTATTAATAAAAGGTAGTTAACCGCGTATCTCGTCACAATTCATTCTCGAAAACGGGTTGTTATAGTTCTAGGTAGCAACAAAGAAACATCTTCAGATATGTAGTTTTGGTCATAGGATGTGAGCTTCTTAGAGGGAGGATGGGTTGTGTTTTGGTAACGCTACAAGCTATGATTATATAGATTTCATAAGAGAGGAGTGATTGGGATGGCGCAGCTAAATCTTGGGGCGCAATCGAATTGGAGGGAAACAGGCATCCCATAACTACTTTCAATAGTTTAAGACTTTAAAGTACCGATGTTACATGAAGCGGAGAGTTGGAAACATTAACGACATGGTCGCTTACGCAAAATACAGTAGTGGAAATATCATTCGGTGCACAGAAGAGTTCTTATAAACTAAACTCCAAATTTCGGAAGATTGAGAATCTAGCAAAAAATGTTTTTTTTTTCTTTAGAAAAATTTAATTCCGAAATACACCATCCGAGTTTCACGAAAAATAAACCAAAAGAAAAAACAAATCATAACAGTAACTAAACGCAATCGCAAAATAAAGGTTTAGTCTTAGATGTTTAACTAATTAGTTTCATTAACTTATATACGCTCGCAAAGCAAGACAAAGACATTGGCTGTATTGAACTCACAGGTTCGAGGTATGGGCGGTGTTGTTAAATAACTGAAGTAAGAATAATTAGAAAATCGCAAAATATTTGGTAAATATTTGTTCGTTTTGGACGGTGTTTTCGATACTACGTTTAGCAAAACACAACATAAAAATAGTGTAGTGATATTAATAACTCCTATCATTACACCGTACGCTTCTAAATCACAAACAAAAATATATTAACATACCATTTGAAAGGGGAAATAGGAAAATGGCAGCTTGGAAGCCGAAACAGTTTTTTCTAGGGAGGCCGGACAATCAAACGCTATAAAAGTGTTAAAAATATTACTACATATGCAAATTCAATTAATCGTAGTTGAAATCTCCGATTCGCACACTCACAAATTTTAAGTCATCAAAATATAAACGGTATGACATTAATTGCAAAGGCGTCATACAATTGAATATTGACACCCCATGGTGCTCTTATAAAAACCCAAAGTGACAACCCACAACTTGTGCCAAAACGTGAATTGGTATATCTTCTTACAGAGGACCGAAAACACGGAATCAGATGATCCCGAATCAGATGACTCCAACTACGTTCTTGTCAAAGTCGACGGAAGCAGTGCAGAGTCTTCTGTGTATAGCGTCCTCGTTGAAAGGCCTCTTTGGGTAACAAACTTGTCCGTGGATGTGGTTAGCTGCTACAGAAATGTATGCAGCGAACATGTAACGACGACGCTTTTTGACAGGATCAGCCGTAAGTATAAATTTTGAATTACAGCTGTTATGAACATTTGCAACCGGCCTCAACCTGGTACTCTGTGTTGCCCTGTATGCGATAGCCTGTTCTCCGCGCATTTTTTATATATTCCTAGCAAGTTTAACAACAAACGTTCAGTCCCTTGATGTCAGATACAGGCATCATAATAGGAGGGAGGTGCAATGTTAGTCATGCATCCTTTGCGGTATGTGTATATATATCAGTTCAATCAAGCTGCCTGTTTCTTTTTTTTTTTGCCGTTTCTTTGTGAGCGGGCAAAAGCTCACCAGACGAAAGCTCTATCTTATCTCCGGCGGACCACCGGGATAGAAGCTCACCTCTTTTTCTTTTTTTTTTGGTAGCCAAGACGAAATTTTACCCGGCATATCCCTGTGCATGATCGCGAAGATAATCATCTCCGTTCATCCAGAAGATTCGCATACACTCTTACCCCGAGCGTAAATGATAAGGAGGCTAGAATGACCCTGTCTAGTTAGTCTCAGCCTAGCTCTTTACCGAACACTCTAGGTTGAATATTCGAGATGACGAGCAGAGCAGATAAAGAGCCGAGCATCGTATTGCCGATTCATTCACTGGTTCACTCTTGCGATTGCCACCTGTTATGCCGACGTGCCGTCTTTTTCTGCTGCCTTCGTCGACGCTCGCTGCTGCGTTTTCGACGTCTGTTCTTCTCTTTCGTTTCTGGCACAAGTTCGTTCCCATTAAATCTTTAGTTCATTTTGTTTTCATCTGCCTCATCGTCAGTCATTCGTGACAATATAATAAACTGGGCTAAACCTTGGGCATGTGGGACGGCAATTTATCAACATTCCAATAGAATTATAATGTTTGAACTTCAACCCGGATAACTAAACACCAACGTCACATTTTTCCAGGTTGTGTTGGGGTTCGTCCTATGGTTCTTAATTTATGACGGTGCTATGCGAGATACATAAGATGATAAAGCAAAATGTCTGGATTTGACATCAGATTCAACATCAAAAGACTAGTGTAGAGGAGCATTCGGTACAAATTTGATCATGATTTTAAAATCCTGCGAGTGGGAAGGAAACTTAAAAGAAAAAGTGTAAGCAGACACAGAAATAAGGGGACAGACAAACGTCTCAAACTCAGCTAACAAGTTTCATTCCGTCCACAGCTTTTATAACCACCCCTCAAGGTCACCGCCAACGCACACCGATACGCTTCTCTCTTTCCAGTACAATCACAAAGAAGACCTATACCCCAACAGTTCACCATTGCACTCTGTAAGGAAGTTCTGAACAAAACACAAAAAAACAACACCAAACGCTAAAAGCTAAACCAGAACCGCACGCTTCATACAATGTCCTGTTGAAACATGTTGAAAGGACATTTCGAACAAACCACACACACAAACAAAAGAAACACTGAACAGGTATAGCGTGAAAAACATTACAATCACATTTTCAGAATCGTTTTGGTCTGGTTTCCTAGCTGCATTGAAGCTTGACTGACGCAAGTGCCCGACCTATTCATTATGATCGTTTCTTTCACTACACGTTTCATGTCATCAGATTCTCTGCATGGCACTACAGTTCCTGTTGTACTGGAAAGGGAGAAGCGACCACCGCTAGCATGAAAGCCTTCCGTGTGAGGGCGCTTCTAACGCACAACCTCTCATATGTATGCGGCGGGGAATGGGTGGTATCACACGCGGTGAATGCCTCCCCAAACTTGAGCACATAACTGCCGCTAAAAAAAATGCTTCGCTCAATGCCCGTTAGACTGCGTCGTCTGTACTGTTTCGTCGCCGCTCTGGCATACCAGATCCTATCAAGGGTCAATGTACCTTTCTTTTTTTTTCCTTTTTTTATCACAAGTTAACCTTGTTTATTTCATATTTTTGTTTACATTCGTCTATTATTTTTCATTCGTGGACATTTTCGTGGAGCTAATTGTAGCGTAGTGCCGATCATGTTGGCTACTATGCTGCTATGCATCAGAAATACATAATGATCAAAAACTGCGCAAAAAAAGAGGAACATGCACGACAGGAAAGGCGATTGTCCTGTTGCTTATGTTCCTTTGTTGTCCTTGTTTTTTGCACTGGTTTTGGTCACCTTAAAGAAGTCATTCTAGTAGCTTCTTGAACCGCTGAGTTGTACGCGAAGGTACAACTCAGCGGGGACTTGTGGCGAATCGTGAAGCTGCAAGGTTACAAAACAAATTTGTCACTGTCGAGAGCAGAACGAAGAATTTTTTTGACGATTTCGATCATAAATGTTATGTAGAGCATACAGCGACGTGTGAGCAAAAGGTGAACGACTGAGCTGAATAAAAAAAAAATATAGATTTTAAAATATTATTTAATTCAGGATGCATGGCATGATTTAAATCACAATAATTTTCCCAATTGAACTAAATCACATCATAAAGACACAATAATGAGTAAAAAAACTCCAGCGTTTGGTACTGTTGACTAGATAATTGGTTACATCAAAGATTATTTCATAAATGTTTGTTTTAAGTGGACCACTTCTAAAAAATTCAAAAATCGGAGTTTTTGCATTTTTCTTAATTTCTCAATTGTTTGGAGTGATGCAAGCTAAATACACGAAATAACCTCTGATGAAGAAGCAGTGGTAGGCAATCTTGGGGTCCCACTCTTCTCTGAAACCATTATTTTTTGCATCATCAGCAGGTAGAATGCATGGCCTGATCACTTCAGTGTTGTCGCTTTTTACCTAGCTCCGTTCGCTACAAACGCGCGTCGTTTGCGTAATTTTGAGGCTGACAATGTTGACTAACCAGTACCAGTCATTGATGTTTCTTATCTCTGGTATGCACTATTTCATGAAAGGAGCGCCCTACTGCGTAGGAGGGCTGTGGGACATGAATTATACTAAGGCTTAGATAAGGTAAATACAATAATCAAAACATTTTAAAATGTATCACGAATGGCATATATTTCCTGTAGGTGCATCTTTATTTCAAGGCACATTCATTAACTTTTTAAAACACCTATAGGGATGCCAAGCTTGGAAAACAGTGTTTATACTCAACGTCCAGGCTATTTCAGTGAGTTGTCCTAGTATGCGTAATTAAATCTAAAGTGAATTTCTTTTCGCGAAACAATTTTTTATTCTTTTATGCTGATTAAATTTTTCCTAGTGAATCTGGCATATCTAGTAAATTTTGAGGAATATAAATATAAAAAAAAATAAATAAATATTACGTAAATAATTCAATTTTAATTAAATCGAGCATCGATATGAGACATTTGAATGCGTCAATGTTTGTTCCAGAACCTCCCACTCTTGCGGTGTCAGTCGTGAGGCCGACAAGGATTGAGGTGACACTTTTGCCATCATCTAAAAGCGCTTATGAGTTACGCTGTTGCAACACCAACTCCATCTGCCAAGTTGTCTACACGAAAGCGTCGGCAACAATTTCTAACTTGGTTCCCAACACTGCGTATAATCTGGAACTTCGAGAAGCCCTCAGGGATGCCAAGGGACATGTTACACTTGGACCTGCCGCTCGAAAACGAATTACTACATGGAGCTTAGGTAAATATTCACTTTTTATTAAATTTGTTTTAACTACGATTTATATCCAACATTTGAGTTGGGCTCATTGTGTGAACAATGGCAAACAGGATGCCTTGGTGCTTCCATATCTGTGGTCATTTAGAGAGTAATACTATCGAACACATGCTTAATTAAGTAATTTTCTATACGCTTCAGCACGTGCGTGCCTGCATTGGTCACATGCCTAAAAGTCATGCTTTTATTTTTTATGGTGCTACAACCTAAGCATAATTGTAAACCAGCGTACAATAAATATTCCGAACTCATGACAGACAAATGATAAAGCATTTCTCTAATTTACTTGTAAATTTACATGAGTTTCGATGTCAATAAATCGTATTTAAATAAGTGCGGACTCAACTTACAAAGTATGTGTGCCTTCGATCACCTGCTGACTGCATGTGAAAGAATGTGAGGCCCACTTGAGTGTAAACTAAACTTTATGAAAATTATATGTGTACGTAATTGTTTAGGTAATCAAGCGCTCTCTTATCTATAAATAACCAATATATGTGATGTCTCAACACCAGAGAAAGTATTTGTGAAAGCACTACCGTGATTTCCATTTTTTTATATCCTAATTAACTGTTTGAATTTCTGTATAGGCAGCTTGCCTCGCGGTATCACCTTGGCTAAGTAAAGGTAAAGAAAGGAACACATAGAGAAATATGTTCATTTATCATTCTGTGGTAAAGTTCGAAGCTGCGGTACCATTCAATTTTTCCAGCGAATAAATACAAATACAATTAAAGAAAACAGCACTTTGTATTTGTATCATAATATTTTTCACGACGCACATCTTCTCATCTTTTTTAAACACCTAGATAATCTCACATCTGATACAGCATGGTCTACTCCGTGCAGCGTGCGGTAGTGTGCGTGCGGTAGTGTGCGATTATATAACTTTCGCATTAAATCTTCTCATTTTAGGCTGCGTCGAGAACAGTCAGTCTACCGGCTATACCACCTGGCGGCGTTTTTGAGGCAGTCTGCTTGAAGAAAACAGATCGGTCGCCACGTAGCTCCTTTTTCGTTACCCCTGACACATTTTCCTGCGTTAGCGGTTATGGGCTCTTCTCAGCTCTGCCAAATCACGTTCGTTGCCAGAGTAGCTTTTGTGGTATTAGGCTTTAGGGCATGCGTCATCGATATCGCCAAATGCTTGAGAAAGATCGCCCTTCGCCGCGGTGTTTTCAGAGATATGCAATCAGTCATGACACCCCTCCTTATAAACGGCATTTGAAGCACAGACGCGTGTACCGGCCTTGTGTAGTGCCCACTAGATGGACACAGTTGCCGTGACGTCACAAGTAAAACTGTGCTCCCATTCATAGTTAGGTCCGAATTTAATCGCAGTTAATTGATGAAATTAAAAGCTTCGGGCGACGTGGCGTAAGCTGCCGCCCGATTAAAAAGGTTTTGTTGTTTCCATCCACGCAATACCCCCTAGAAGCCAAGGCTCGTAAATGCACTAACGTCGCTGTTAGTAGATCCAGGAGCCTCCCCAAGGAGCAGACGCTCTGAAGATTGACTAGATTACGGCGCAGAGCGGCAGATGCATTCGTGCGTCTTGGTATCGCCCCTTGCTAGCGGCGCGCTTGTTGTTACACGCTGAGAAACAAGCTGGCGGCGAGGCTGACGCGTCTACTTGTTCGTCGTAGGAATAACAGTAAGGCGCGTGGTCGTGAGAACGAAGCCAACAGACTTTGCCTTCAAGACCAGACGCTGCGTGAACGCAACACCAATACCAAACGACTTCGACGTGACATGTCGCAGCAATCACGAGCCGAAATAGAGCTGTGGCCTCCACATTGATTACGGTGATTTTGCAGTGATTCAATTTGAGTCGCGATGTCCCGGAGTGTTTGAGAACTAACCAGTGCTGTTCGTTTATCTCCGCTGCTGAACAAGCAGCCCCCAGTTTTCTCAACTCTTTTGGCGGTCTCCACCAGATTACCCCAGCGTACCTCAGCCATCGACTTAGCGATGGCGCACTTGCTGTCGTTGGTCCCGCCGACAGAGTCTACCACTAAACTCAAAGCAGACTCAAAGCCGTGCGCCCCTGTTAGAGTAGAACCAGCGCGCTGCGCACAGCCCCGCCGAAGCAACGTCATAAATTCGGAAGAGTGGTTAAGATACATTTTATTTGCACGGAGTAGTCAGATCCCATTTTGTGAGCCACGTGTTCACAAATCGAAAAAAAAACAAAACAATTCGGTACAGCAGGACTTTCACATTGAATAAATTAACTCATCCATTGCCTGTCTGCAAGCTAAATAAATTGCCTTCCTCGATTATCCTGGCATTTGACACTACATTGATGCACTGTTTAGCGTCTGCTGACCACTGTTATCGCAAGCCCAACTTTTCTTGTGCGCACACTGATGTCCAACGCACCAAACGCGCCGACATTGCTTAGAGTATTTGTTCTGCGCTGCTAAGGTTTACAAACTTGGACAAAGAAGACTAGAAGGACTACACATAATGCGCCTTCGTGTGTATGTGTAGTCCTTCTAGTCTTCTTTGTCCAAGTTTGTAAACCTTAGCAGCGCAGAACAAATACAATGAGTAACCAACTAGCCCAAACCCAAGCTTTATTGCTTAGAGCTACAGTGTACCAGAGTCTTCTAGCTAGCTGCTTACGGAGGCGCGTGTCACGAGAGTCTTTTTGATTGACTCAGGCGCAAAAAAGGCAATAAAAGAAAGGTCATGAAGGTCGCCTACTATTGCGGCGCGCCAAAATGTAGCGGTGAAAACGCAAGCTAGGTACAGGTTGTAACGGATGGGTAGATGTACAAAATTACTTATGTTACCGGACTTTGACCAACCTGGCGAACCCCAGAGCGGAATTCGGCTGCAATCACTGTGACTGTACTGTAGATTTGTACACAAAGGCTAATTTGTTATCTAGTAGTCTACTTATGAGCTAACTAACAGTGCCTGCTAGAACCCCGTCTTCTCATAACACATTTTGTACTCTTTGCACAGCGTCATTGCAGGAATTACGGAATTCAAAGTCTCAGTCAGGTGCGACATAACGCATAATAACGATAAATTGTGCCAGGAAACACAAAGGTTTTCTGGCGTAGAGCGGTCTTGTCGCACCATAAACATCAAGACAAAGAAAAACGTTCAGCCATTCCACTCTCGTGAAAAAGGAAGACCAGCGGAGCTGTACTCGATACACTGTGTGCTTCTTCTTCGTCGTCGTCTGTTTTTCGCGCTGCTTCCTTCGATGAATTCCCACCAACGCTCCCAACTATCCATTCTTCAATTATAGCTGGAAAGGTTGCCGCCATCTACGAGCGACGGCGGAAACCATACTGGTTGTGTGCTTGCCGCCGTCGCTTATAGATGGCGGTAGCTGTCCAGGTAGGTTTGTGTCGACATACCGGACACGATCCTGGGGAACCTAGCCCTTAACAGCTCCGCTGTAAAAACAACCTCTGAGTAATCGTTTATTGAGCAATTCTTCATTTCATGTCAAATCTTGGGGTTGTACCGACAGCATTCTTCCACTTGTGTGAAGTAACTCATATGGGATAATGCGGTCAGTTGAGCTAGTTGGTACGTGGGCAACATAATAAAATAACGCACACGTAGAGAGGGACAAAAGAGAACACGCTGCTCTGCCCTACGTGTTCTCATCTCTTCCTATCTGCTTGTATGCTAATTAAACATTAGGAAGATACATAGTAAGGGGGGACGGACACAAATGTGTCATTGTTGTCCGTCTCCCCTTTTCTACGTATCTTCCTCATGTGTAATTACTGTGACCAACACGCTCCCCAGGCAGCACAGATACGTTGGAAAAACGTCGAAAGAAAGTCGATGACGTCAGGAACCACATGTCGAAAGAACGTCGAAAGTCTGAACGTCAGGTCCCTTCGACGTAATATGGAAAGGGATAACTGTCTCGATTTGGGTCACCGTGGAAAAATGGAGTCAACCGGATCTGGCTTCGTTGCTCGAAGGTATGTTCGCGAAAGCATCTATATTCGGACGGAATAGACCATTTGCTTAATCCCCCAAGCGCCCCGGCCCGCACTCCAGGAATCATGGGAACGGTGTTCCTTCAGCTCCCTAGTGATCAGTAATTTCGGCCACTTCCATGGATACACAGTCTTTGGTGTAATTCGGAGTCACCCTAAACAAGCGTCCTGTAGTGCCCAAGGACCTGCCATATCACTTTTAGGATTTCTCATCAATGACAGCGTTTTCGATGCTGTGCATGCTGTCCTCCCTTCAAGCTGGCTCAGCTGCAGAAATCTCTTACATTATTATCATTTTCTTACAGCTTCAAAGACGCTGATATTAAGTTAGAAACGCTGAAAATGCTATAAACGGCCCCACTGACTTCGAGCTAAATCCTGGTTTTTGCTGTTGTGAATTCTTGGCTTTTTAAGTCATTTCTGCTAAAACAACAATCACGAGAATGATATTATTGTAAGAGATTTCTACAGCTCAGCCAGGTATCAAAAATGCTGACATTGATGAGAATTTTTAAAGTGATATGACAGCACCTTGGGCTCTATAAGGCGCTTGTTCAGGGTGATCAAGATTTTCGCTCAGACATTGTTGCGACGTCTCGCGCTCAACGTTCAAGAAACTTCCCGGAGGACACGTAGAACTGACGTCTATTAGGGCCAATGACGTCAAGGTGTTGCTCAGACATTGTTGGGACGTCTCGCGCTCAACGTTCGAAGAACCTCCCGGAAAAAATGTAGAAATGACGTCGAATAATGTCGATGAGGTCAAGGTGTTGCTCAGGACATTGTTGGGACGAATCGTGCTCCACGTTCAAAGAACTTCCCGGAGAAAACGTAGAACTGACGTCTATTGTTGCCAATCACGTCAAGGTGTTGCTCAGATATTGTTGGGACGTCTCGCGCTCAACGTTCAAAGAACCTCCCGAAAAAAATGTAGAACTGACGTCGAATAATGTCGATGACGTCAAGGTATTTCTCAGGACATTGTTGGGACGTCTCGTGCTCGACGTTCAAATAACTTCCCAAAGAAAACGTAGAACTGACGTCGATTAATGTCGAAGACGTTAACATGTTGCTCAGGACATTGTTGTGACGTCTTCTGCTCGACGTTCAAAGAACTTCTCATACAAGACGTCGAACAGACGTCGATTACTGTTGAAGACGTCGAGGTTAAGCTTATGACGTTCTCACTACGTCGTGTGTTTGACGTTGTCGGAACCTCTCATATGGACGTACCAATGCCGTCGATAAAAAGTTTGTTAAGGACTTCGACGTCACCCAACGTCTAGGACCTTATTTCGGCGTCATCTCGACGTCTTGTGCTGCCTGGGTCGTTTTGTACTTAGCTCGTATGCTGTTTCAATATGTTCTTAACGCATATGTTGCCGGCCTTTGTTCTCTCGTAGAAGCAACGTTGTGATGGCACTGACTGTAGAAATTACTTTTACTCTTCAAAGGAAAATAAAAAAAAAATATCGTTATAGACCTCCCGCTGGATATAACTGTTGCACAACGGTACTTTTATTTTCACTCGTGGTGTATAGTCATTAGGGAGTTTTAGAGAACCGTTTTTGCACCTCCGATACGGTACGATTGGAGCTAAGGTGCGAACGGCGCATGCGCCACCTCAGAAGACTCCCATGTGCACAGTGCATAGCGGAGGGCCCACCGTACCGTATCGGACGCGCAAAAACGGTTCCCTAAAACTCCCTAATCATAACAACAAACGAATACTTTATGCAGTAATAAGTGGCTATATGCAATCCGTGTTTTCTAATGACTACTAGTAATTATAAATATATTGACTTGGGATAGTGTGTAAACAATATATCGGGTATCAATTCCACCTTGTTACCATTTGGTATTTTTATCAATAGTAACACTATATTCCGGAAAAATATATGTAAGATAAAAATTTAGTTAAAAGAATACTAAGCGGTCACATTTGCTATATTTATAATAATAATAATAATAACTTTATTTTCCATCAAATGATGGGGGGCCCAAAGGAAAAAAGCTGCAGTAGGCAGCTTGACTGGTCCTCGGGCCCCTTACACTGGTCAGCAGCAAGCACGCGGAAAAAAATACGAAAAAAGGCAAAGTATACAATGGAACCGTTGCAGTTCTACGGTTGACATTTCTACAAACCAAGGCTCACCCAAGTGCAAAACATAGACAGAAAACAAAAATCACGTACAGAAATATAAGCGCAGGTCCTTGAAAGTGAAACTATCAAAATCAATATTATCAGTGCAAAGACTATTTAGCAAATGTGGGAGTGTGAAATTTAACATTTGATAGCCATAGTTTGTTCGTTGCGTGACCATCCTCCATTTCTCTGTGTTGCGGGTAGAATAATGTGGGGAAATTTCCCTTAACGACGCAAGTCTTTCCAGAAAACACAATCCCCTTATTTTTTCACTTTTAAAACTTGTAGCGAGTCTGTACTGATATAATTTATAAATGTTAATTATTTTACAAATCTTAAATAAATCGGCAGAATGAAAGTTATATGGCACATTACATATTCCTCTCAATATTTTTTTCTGCAGCAAAAACAGTTTTTCTATATTAGTCATTGTTGATGTGCCCCAGACTAAAAGACAATACGTTAAATGGGAATAGAATAGTGATTTATAGAGCAACAATTTAACGCTCGTTGGTAAAACAGATCGGTACCGATTTACAATCCCAACTACCCGAGCAAGCTTTGGAACAATATAGTTTATATGATTATCCCAGCTCATTGTCTCACTAAAAAACACTCCAAGTGTTTTGAAACAACTAACAATTTCGATGGGAGACGAGTCAAAGCGGAGAACCTTCGATATAACCAGAGACTTATTTTTTGGTCGAAAAATGACTGCTTTCGTCTTATTAATATTAATTTTGAGTGAGTTGCTATCCCCCCAGCCTTTTATATTTAATAGAGTAAAGTTCGCCATATCAATTAATTCGTCACAGGTATCGGCAGAAAAAAGAATAGTAGTATCATCTGCATAAATTACAAATTTCGCCTTAGTATTTACGTTGATTATATCATTAATGTATATATTAAAAAGAAATGGTCCCAATATGCTTCCTTGTGGAACCCCTGACGTAATGGATCTTACAGTGGAAAAGTGACCGTTTATGTTAACATATTGCTCACGATGTCGTAGGTATGATTTTAAAAGCCGTAAGGCATGTCCACGAATGCCGTAAATTTCAAGCTTTTTGAATAATACTTCATGATTTAGACAGTCAAACGCTTTTGTAAAATCTAGGAACACTCCTAAAACTAATTTCTTATTTTCAAAAGTTTCTAAAATAAATTCTTTTTGATTAAGTAGAGCTGTCTCTGTTGAACAGTTTTTTCTGAAACCAAATTGCGAGGAAGTTATAAGGTCACATTTGTTCGAGAAGTCTACTAAACGACGATAGAGGAGCTTTTCCAAAACCTTCGAAAATACGGGCAATATAGAAATAGGTCTATAGTTGCCCAAGTCATTTTTATCTCCTTTTTTATACAGTACAGAGACCTTTGCTACTTGCATTCTTCTGGGAAACACACAAGACTCAAAAGAAAGATTAAAAATATAGGTTAACACGGGAGCAATTAGGTCAGCAACATACTTAATGGGGCGAATTTGTATTCCATCAGCGTCACAGCTACAGCTATTTTTTAAGTGCACAATCACATTTGTGATTTCTAAACTAGCAATCGGCTCTAAAAATATAGATTTACAGTTTCTCTGACAAATATATTTACAGGAGTCATTAGTATCGGCAATACTAGATATATTTACAAAATATTCATTGAACACATTTGCCAAATCCCGGCCGGTTAAACTTACACCCTTATACTGCAATGTTTCAATATTGTTTGATACAGGAGACCCCTTAACCATCGAACCAAGATGTTTCCATATTACATCAGTGCGACCATTTGCCGACGAGAAAAGGGAAGAATAATAACATTTTTTGGCATTCCTTAGTTCCTTAGTTAAACTGTTCCGATAAGACTTAAATTCCTTAAGAGCATCGGGGTTGCGTGTCTTGACGAACCGTTGATATAGTATATCTTTCTTACGAATTTTTTTTATCAAACTGGACGTCACCCACGGTTTACGAATCTTTTTTGATATTTTCACGGATTTATATGGAAAGTGATGTTTATACAGCTTAAGAAATTCTTCTAAAAATAAATTATAGGCATCATCAACCGTTTCTTGCGCAAGCACCGTATTCCAATCTACAGCTGCGATGTCCCGTCTAAAAGCATCGAGGCTATTTTTATCAATACATTGGAAAATCGCAGGTTCGCATTTCGTTAGCTTTCGAGATATATTAAGCTCAACACACAAGAAAATGGGAAGATGGTCACTCAAGTCACAACTTATAACTCCACTGTTCAATCGATCTGTATGAAAATTAGTTATAAACAAATCTAAAATGGTTTTGGACTGTAAGGTTACTCTCGTTGGATTGACTATCGTGTTGGCACATCCGTACATGCTAACTACGCTCTCCATTTCCCTTTTAGAAACGCTGTCAGAAGACATATCAATATTAAAGTCACCCCCACAAATGACGTTATATTGACTTTCATTTGTGAACATCAAAAAAGACTCAAGAAATGCAAAAAAAGATGACATGCAACCGTCCGGTGGGCGATAAAAAACCGCGAAAATATTTTGATTACTACGTAAGCACAATGCTTCGACATCATTCGTGATAAGGGAATAATCACTTAGCAGTTCACATTCAATACCCTTTCTAATCAAGATGGCCAAACCTCCGCCTCGCTTTAAAGTGCGATTTAAAACATGCGTATCGTGGGATGGTAAACTAAAAATATCTGAGTCATCTTTATACCAGGTCTCGGTAAGCATTACGATATCAAAAAGAACACCGAAGCTATCAAAAAGAAATTCAAGGTCTGCTTTTTTGTTAACTGCGGACTGCGCGTTTAAATGAAAACATTTTAAATGTGAACTACATTTTTTCTCGAGGAGACTCGTTACTTCATCAGGAAGTAATGGCTGAAAAGAAGTACTCTCCGTCATTGAAAAAGCCATTTTGAGTTTATTGGGGAACAACATTATAATCTAAGCATCATCAGAATACAACTAAGACGGAATGCTTTGCAGATCTTCATCACTCCTGACCACAAAGGCATCATCACCATCTCTGCGCCTAACAAGGATTTTACCATTTTTGTGCCACACATACAAGAAACCTTTTCCTTTCGCCCAGTTCTTTGCCTTGACAAGCAGTTCTCGGTTTTGTTTTGTCAGGTTCTCGTTGATATACACTTTCTTTCCACTGGCTTTTAGTCCCTTTTTACGGTCCAACCACGCGTCCCTTGTTGTCTGAGAGGCAAACCTGACAATAATACCTGGTATCTTGTCGGGCTTTGACGGCAGTCGGTGGATTGCTGTGATGTCAGTTGCAGTCAGCTCAGGCATTTCTAGCGCTGGCGCGATCTCGTTTACTTTGCTCATTAGATCTTCGTCTTTAGTTTTTGGAATACCGTGGAATTCCAAATTAAGTTTTCTACTTCTCCATTCAAGGTCATGGAGCTCTAGCTTTAACTGGCTGAGTCCTCTCGTTTCGTCTCGCTTCTCGATTTCTTCAACTTTAGATTTGAGAATTTTAATTTCTTTCTGATGTTCCGTGACGGTTTTCAGTATTTCGTCATATTGTGCCGACATCATGTTGACCGACGCTTCAATGTTTCCAACTGTTTCCTTCAGATCTAGTAGGTTATCTAGTTTTGAGTTCATGGACGCCAACATTGTCCATATGCCGTCATCGGGTGTTTGCTTACTGGACGCACCGCCTTTCATTTTCGAAGCTCGACAGGTAGGGCACTTCCAAGCTTTGCGATATGACTCGCCTTTGGTTCTTAGTGTCGCTTCAGAGATTCCCGAACAACTTCCGGGGTGATACGAATATCCGCAATCACTACATGAAATCGATTGCTCATCGGATATCTCTTCTTTACATTTAAGACATATCAGCTTGGGGCTATCTGGAAACGACTTAACGGCCATTAGGTAATTTTGCAAATTTCGGTGCGATAAAACCCAAATTCAAGAATTCTCTAACGCGCGCAGGCCGTTCGCCTTTGGCTTCGGAATTGTTTTTCATCTAATTATTGAGGGCATTCAACTTTAATATATGCGAACATACTGAGCATAAGGCACAAGTCATTATCAACTATTCGTCTCATATAGTCTAGTGAATTAACTGCTGCCAGGCGGCGACGACCACTGATTTCATGATTTCAAAAACATAAGCCGTAACAAATATTCCAGTTTGCTGCAGGAAAAAAGTGTGTGCTTTACATATATTCAAAATCGTGAATATTGACGCTTGCATGGGCCGATGACTTCAGATCCAGAAAAGGTAGTCGATTCATAAAACACTAAATTGCTCCCGGCTTGGAAAATAATTTGTTTTTTTATTGTGTGTATGTTCATTGTAATTGATGTAGATACAATATTTTCTTGAGCCTTTTTTATACATATGCATTACAGGTTATTACTTTTTTAGGAGAATACGTTTGGCCCGAACATATTTTTTGAGAGAATATAAAAAAAAAAAAAATTAAATTTCACCGCGCATGCATTCAAAAATAAAAACTTCATTTATGTAATAACCTGTCTCTAATGCATTCTGTTACCCTTAATACCAATTTGTTTGTTTACAGTGCCATTATCTCCTGTGGTGAAAGTTGCAGTTCCCAATGCTGTAGGAGATACTTTGGTTTTGTCGTGGACAATTCTCAACAGTACAGTTGACTATCTCCAGGTTTGTTTGAAAAACATGATGCATTCTGCTGATGCATTACGCCTTTTCTATCTTTTTAAACTTTACTTGTTCTCCTAGTATATCTATGATATTTTCAAACTGCTTTAGTAAAACTCCAGGAAACAAAAATCTTAATTGCTCCTCATAAAAACGAGTGTCGGTTACAAGCTTTATCGGAGAAATATATAAAATAATTACATTTCAAGCAGTATATGAACTGAATATAGGAAATTACAAACGGTTTTCTAAACAAACATAAAAAAAATATTTAAGAAAATGTGTCTTGCCGAAGCTGCTTGAATATTTTAGTCTGCCCTAGGCTAAAATGGTTTGCAAATGGACAAGCCCAACGAAGACGCAAACATTGATGCTCCACGATAAAATTTACATGCCAAACTCTTCTTTCAAAGGGTAAACATTTTGCGAGCGAGATCGATCATGCGCTACCCAGGCAGCACCGACACGTTGAAAAGACGTCGAAAGAGCGTCGATGACGTCAGGAACCACATGTCGAAAGAACGTCGAAAGTGTGACCGTCAAGTCCCTTCGACGCAATATGGAAAGGCTAATGTCTGGAAAAAAGCGTGGATTTTACGTCAACACAACGTCCCACTTAACGACCTTAGAACGTCGAGTGCACGTCTGAATTGGACGGGAAGTCAAGTGATAACGTTATATCAACATTGACAAAATGTCCCATTTAACGACCATGAAACGTCGAATTTAGGTCTAAACTGAACGGGATGTCAATTTAGAACGTCATATTAACGACATCATAACGTCCCATTTAACGACATAAAATGTCGAGCGCACGTCTGTGATAACGTTATTTCAACGTTGAAATAACGTCCCATTTAACGGTCATAAAACGTCTAGCATACGTCGAGACTGAACGGGACGTCATTTGATAACGGTCTCGACCTGGGTCACCATAAAACAATGGAGTCAACCGGATCTGGCTTCGTTGCGCGAAAGCATCTATATTCGGACGGAATAGACCATTTGCTAAATCCCCCAAGCGCCCCGGCCAACAATCCAGGAATCATGGGAACGGTGTTCCTTCAGCTCCCTCATGATCAGTAATTTCGGTCACTTCCATGGTTACGCAGTTTTGGGTGTAAATCGGAGTCACCCTAAACAAGCATCCTATAGTGACCAAGGACCTGTCATATCACTTTTAAGATTTCTTGTCAATGACAGCGTTTTCGATACCGTTCATGCTGTCCCCCCTTCAACTTGGCTCAACTGCAGAAATCTCTTGCATTATTATCAATCTCTTACAGCTTCAAAGACGCTGATATTTAGTTAGAAACGCTAAAAATGCTATAAACAGCCCCGCTGACCTCGAGCTAAATCCTGATTTTTGTTGTGAATTTTCGGCTTTTCAAGCAATTTCTGCTAAAATATCAATCACGAGAATAATAATATTGTAAGAGATTTCTGCAGCTCAGCCAGGTTAAAAGGTGGATTGCATGCACCAAGTAAAAAATGCTGACATTGACGAGAAATTTTAAAAGTGATACGACAGCACCTTGGGTTCTATAAGGCGCTTGATCAGGGTGATCAAGGCGTTCGCTCAGACATTGTTGAGATGTCTCGTGCTCAACGTTTAAGGCACTTTCCGGAGAAAACGTAGAACTGACGTCAATTAATGCCAATGACGTCAAGGTTTTGCTCAGACATTGCTGGAACGTCTCGCGCACAACGTTCGAAGAGCCTCCCGAAAAAAACGTAGAAATGACGTCGAATAATATCGATGACGTCAAGGTGTTGCTCAGGACATTGTTGGGACGTCTCGTGCTCGACGTTCAACTAACTTCCCGGAGAAAACCTAGAACTGACGTCGATTAATGTCGATGACGTCAAGGTGTTGCTCAGGACATTGTTGGGACGTCTCATGCTCCACGTTCAAAGAACGTTCCGGAGAAAACGTAGAACTGACGTCTATTATTGCCAATGACGTCAAGGTGTTGCTCAGGTAATGTTGGGACGTCTCGTGTTCAACGTTCGAAGAACCTCCCGAAAAAACGTAGAACTGACGTCGAATAATATCGATGACGTCAAGGTGTTGCTCAGGATATTGTTGGGACGTCTCGTGCTCGACGTTCAAATAACTTCCCGGAGAAAACCTAGAACTGACGTCGATTAATGTCGAAGACGTCAAGGTGTTGTTCAGGACATTGTTATGACGTCTTCTGCTCAACGTTCAAAGAACTTCTCATAAAATACGTACAACAGACGTCGATTACTGTTGAAGACGTCAAGGTGAAGCTTATGACGTTATCACTACGTCGCGTGTTTGACGTTGTCGGAACCTCTCGTGTGGACGTACCAATGCCGTCGATAAAAAGTGTGTTAAAGACATCGACGTCGCCCAACGTCTAGGACCTTATATCGACGTCCTCTCGACGTCTTGTGCTGCCTGGGTAGGCTCATGCCGCGAGCAGATGTAGTGTCGACAGTCTTCTGCAAAAGATATGCGCACCATCTGTTAGGGCTTTTCTTCTCAGAGGCGACGAATAAGTTCATATTGGTGGAGCGAAACCCTGTGTTTTCTGGTAATACACACAAATGATTAGATTTGCAGTTCTACTAGAGTATATAGGTAAAAAACATATCCGCTGGTAGTGTGACGCTTCCACACTCGCGTACAAGCTCCGAGTCTCGCGCATTACGACTGACGCGTGCTTGTCTCGGCTCTTGTCTTCCACGCTAGATGGCCAGGTGCCTGTCACCGTGCCTCCACTTGGCCATGAGAGATAGGGAGTCGGTTGCTGGAATTCTCTCGGCGCTGGGGCTGTATAAACACCAACTTCAAGAACCACGTTCTTTGTACTCAGCGAACTCTCTTGTACGTTTGGGGAGCGCGCTTGACGAAAGAAATACAAAATGCCTAAAACATACAGCTCTTGCTTATACATGCAAGTTGAAACAAAAACACCAATATCAGTTCATTTCTGAAACAAAATGGATGTTTTATGGTTTCTAGAAACGTAAGCCAAATTGTTCCTGAGAAAAATACCCAATGCACGAAGAAACAGTTAGTGCCGTAATTTTCTCTGCCAAAGGCCCATTAACAAAAAAATAATAACATTGAGTATAATTATATGTGAAATACTGTTCAGTAATTACACTATAAAATATTGATTTTAAGAGTATGGTTTTCTTTAGAGACTTGACGCGAATAATCAAAAACTTCGAAATCTGCCCTTTTTGCATTGATGTAATGCACGCGCAGCATTGTACGGTGTTCCGAAGTAAAACCACAATTCAGACGCTTTTCTGGTTTTGGTTTCTTATAGGAGCGCACAGCATTCCCGCTCCCCGTGGTCAAAACGCGCAACAAGCGTGCGCAGCAACGCATCGCACGTAGGAGAGGGTAGATAAGAAGTCCTCCGGACCGCCACATAAGGTTCGCCTTTTTGGCGTCGGTGCCAGTGTGAAGACGGCAGCAACGTGCATTGCGTGGCGGCGCACGCAAAATGCCCGCATATTTCATCTAACAAACTTTAATATGATGACCATATCAATTGTTCAATCAAAAAAATACTAATATATATGTTGCACCAAATAAATTTGTGATTTTACGCCGTCGAAGTTCCGCCATCTTGACACTAGTAAAGAAAAGGCACAATTTCCTATAGTCCGTGCCGGGTTGAGCTCGGGAAAAGCTCCTACCACCAATTTCCCCTTTGGCAGAACGAACGCTGGCGAGGAAATCGCCTCCTCTCCAGCGTTCACTCTGCTAAAGTGAGAAGAGGTAGGAGGAGCTTCCCCTGAACTTACAACGTGTCACCGGCTATTGGTAACAAGACCTTTGTGTTCGATGATCTGCGCCCCCTTGCCGGAAGCCACCTTTAAGCGTAGATTGGACCCGAGTGCTGACTCAGCGTTTTGCCGGGACTCCTCTTGAATCAGTAATGACACGAGCCCCGGCACAACGCGCACAGCATTTGTGTCCAAATTTTCCAGCGTTGACCTGCCCTAGATAAGCTAGGAAAAGTGAACAGTGCAGTTTTCTAATCTATTTTCGAGGGTATCAATACATATGGTGAGTTGTGTCCAAACCTTGGCGTAGTGACATATGACGTAATATTTTGACAGTACTTCTCGTTGCCAAACCGCCAACACTTACACAAATTGTAATACTAATATTAAGAATATTACATATCCATAGGCCTCGTGAGAATGACAATTTAAAAAGACGCCTACATTTGTGACACGAAGGAAAATATAGAATTAGATATTACGTGCTGATACTTGGCCGAATGTTCATCATCTGACACAACGTTTGGCTCGCAGATATCTCTTGACGGATCAGAATGGAAGAACTGCACGGACTGGTCCCTCCTGCTCGATGTCTATCATCCATGGAAGGACGCCCTTTCTTGTAGAGGGATTTATTAAAATCTCCAACCTTTTGCTATGCACTGAATACGCAATATCTCTTCGAGCTTGCAACGTTGACGGGTGCGGGAATGGAACAGCCGTGACAGCCTGGACAAGCATGGGAGGTAAGTGCATATATTTGTGTTTATATTTTTTATATGAAGCCACACTCGTTCGATAACGCTTTGCTGGGATGTTACGAAGAAAACTCTCAGACTACATTGTCACTGTATACATGGCTAATGAAACTAAACACCACCAAGTGCAAATCAATTCGCTTATCCTGTCGCAACCCAGTTTCGCCTATTGACTACCTTAAAACCATGCAATTGGAATCCGCGCAGATGTATAAATACCTTGGTCATGTAATGTCTCACCTGTCATGGAACATTCATACTGTGCGCGTAGTTAGCAATGCTAACCGGATACTCGGCTTTCTAAGGAGAAATATTTATTTTGTTTCCTCATCCCTTAATCTTTCTCTATAAATCGATGGTTCGATCGAAGCTTGAGTAAGCATCCTCCGTCTGGAACCTTGACATGTATTACCTCATTCAGTCATTACAATCGATTCAAAACAGATCTGCAAGTTTTATTCTTGCTAAATGTCATCGCACTTCTAGTCTAACCTCTATGAATTTTTAATTATCTTTCCCTAATCTTGCTTTACGCAGACAACTAACAACCTTCTCATATATTTTCCGTCGATTAGATCATCAACATAAGGTTGTCGTCCTGCCTTGCAACATGAATGTATTTTTCTATTCGTTGAACCCTCGCACTTCTGTGGAATGGAAGTGGAATGGAACTTCCTCGCCTATATCGCAACCTTTCCTGACCCCTTTGCATTCAAAAATTCCCTGTCTTCTTATTTTTGATGTACCATAAGTGTTTATGTTTGCCATTTTGCGTGTTTATGTGTTTACCATTCCCCTCTTTAATGTATTTTGACCCTGAGGATAAGGAAATAAATAACTAAATAAACATTTTATTATATTTAAGGCAAAACCCCAACAGGGCAACTTTGCTAATATATTTATCGCCGGTATTTTCAAACCTAGGGATATAAAAGGTGCCTCATAGGAACAAAAACTAGTGATAGAGTACTCACACGAAAATGATATATTTCCTGCCTAATTGCGTATTTTTACATGCTTTTGTGCATGCCCACATAGTGTGCGATATCTACTTTTTTAAATTACATACTATGCTTCGGTCTTGTTAATTGCTGGGTGGAACCTGTCAAATCAAAGGATTTACTTTACTCATTTTGTAAGACACGAGCGGATTGAATGGAGTTTGAGTGTAAAGAAGGCTCATAAATTGTTCCATGATTCAAGTTTTTTAGACAAAAATATTTCTACAGAAATCGGCTATGTTAGGCTCATACTGCGCCAGATAGCAAGGTACTTAGTTTTTCAATAGGTTTCTGAGATAATTATATCGAATTGACCTAGTTCTTCCTAATGGCTAAAATAATTTACGATATGGTTTTAAATATTGTTCAGTTATATAGGGTGTTCGAAATGCCGAGGCTCGATCTAAAATGAGCCGCAAAAATCGGCGCTTGCACGTACCACTCTAAAATGTTTGTTCAAGGTGTGTGTCACAGGTGGGGTTTACCTTGGAAATATACAAGGCGTAGCTCCCTTTCTGTGACAAACAGGGCAAAAACTTGCCAGGATGAACAGCGGACAGCGACGCAGACGACCAAGTGGAGTGGCGGCGCGCGTTTGGCGCACGTATTGATAGGTGGTGCTACCTCCTTGTTCCGGCTGGCATTAAAAAAATATCGAAAGTTCTCCCGACGACCGTGGACTATTAAAATAAACGTAATATGGTTGTAACTGACCTTTGGTTTGCAAATAAACGCGGACAATAATAGCAAAACTTGAAGTAACAAAAAGCTACAAAAATAAAACTCGGTTGCTACTGTCACAAAAACGTGTTGGAAGCAGCGTCGAAGGGCTAAGCCAACCAGCGAAAACAATCACACGACACGCAGGCGAAATCATTCGGCAGAAAGAGCGCTGTGGTAACCCTTACGAAAATGGCATATCTGGACTTATATAAAAAAAAAATAGATATGGTTATATAAAAAATTGGGCAGATCTGGCCAAATCAAGTAAATCAGTTTATATAAGCCTTATCAAGCCAGATCTGCCCAATTTTTTATATATCCATATCAGGGCAGATATGTCCCAATCAGGTAAGGCAACCCTGATATTCAGGGTGTTTTTTTTATTCTTGTAGATTTGTTTTTAAAAAAAGCCATGAAAGCTACACTCATGCGGTTTGTGCGAGTGAGTGCCCAGCGGGACATTATGTGGGTGGCTAATCTTTGCAATAAGTCGGCTAATGACTTCAAATTCACTACTTAATTTTGAAATTAGTGAAAATAGACATATGGTTCCAATTAGAAACTTGCTGAACGTCGTCCAAAATCCCTAAATCAGTCATTTTCCAAAAAACTTTCAGCGCGTGAGAAAGTTACCACTCGTGGAGCAGGTAAGGCTAGCGGTTTCGGTCAGGCGCCCGCGCAATTTTTCCGCCTCTTATCTAGCCACAGCGGTCCACGAGTGGTAACTTCAGCGCACAACTGCGCTTCGCACGCGCTCAAAGTCTTTCTAAAAATTACTGATTTATGGGTTTTGGACGACGCTCAGCAAGTTTCTAATTGAAACCATATGTCTATTTCCACTAATTAAAAGTAAATTAGTTAATTTTAATTAATATGTCAACTTATCGCAAAGATTAGCAAACTATACAATGTCCCCCAGGGCGTATAACTCACTCGCACAAACCGCATAAGTGTAGTTCTCACGGCTTCTTTTAAAACAAATCTGCAATAAAAAAAATAAAAAAAACACCCGGTATTCAGGCATTGCACGTACGTCACATCATGACGTCGAACACCGGTATCCACCATGCTGGTGGTTGACTCTTCGACCCTGCACAGCGAGAGCAATGGTAAATTGTGCCGCGCTCGGCTGTAGCAATGACCCGGTATCCCGACGATCGTCCGAACGTTTCGTCGGCATGAAGCGCGAGACAGAATGTCCGTCAAGTTAGAGAAAGTACGAGCGGCAGGAGAGGGATACGTCCGCGGATTACCGAGTTTGCGGCACGCATCTCATAGCGGCGAGCAACTGCACTTTTCTACCGTTGTTTACGTTCGCGCACGCCTTTGCATCGGCTTTTGCCATTAGTGGTGTAGATGCCCTTTGCCTTTCGTTACATAACGCCGTTTCCCCGCTTCGAGCGATTGTCGCGCCGCGAGCCCGGCGAGACTGCGATCGAGCGGCGGCGGCCCCGTGTGCAAGCTAGCCGAGACGCCGCAGTCAGGGGATCGGTTTGTGCCGTCTGCAAGACGGTAACCTTTGCAAGGAGCGAAAGTATGTAGGCAAGCCGGTTAGGAAACATCATAATATAAACCCTGAGTCAATGAGAGTTGTACGTTATTTGATTTATCCTTATCTCAGGGTTTAGAGCATGACGGTAACCTAGAGTTGTTTACCAGTATTTCGCAAAATCGTAACAATCTTTCTACAAGCGACTCGTAAAGCCGCTCCTCAAATTTTAGAACGCGCAATTAAGATTTTTTGTTGTTGTTCTTTTTGGCGACACGTCAAAACTTTGTCGGCGGGATATCGTAACTTTCTGCTCGTAGCGCAATCGCACCAATGCCGAAACATTCTGCACAATTATTCTCCCGGCTGCCAGGAGATAGACACGGCCTAATTCTAGAGGTAATCTGGAAGAGTACCTTTAGGAAAACGATCTATTGTCGCGAAGTAGGTTGCAGCGCACTTACGTTGACGAGACGAGACTTGAAAGGTAATCCGAGATAGATGTCGACACGGCCACGGCGGAATCACCACTCAAACACAAAAACGAGAAGGAAGGTGTCCGTGACGATTCTACACGATGTAGCACAAGCTGTCATTTCTAGAACCGACATAAAACGCATCACAAAAATTCTTGGGCTTCTTTGAAGAAATCGCTTGCAGAAGCAGAAATCCGCAGCAGCCACGAGGGGAAAAACACCAAACTAGAATTTTAGATCCCGGCCAACTCATTCTTTTTTTTTCTTTTTTTTTCCGAGATTGCCAACGGCTAATGTGTCATACTCGTCACCACGCTTTCAGCTTAGGGAGAGAGAGAGAAAAGGAGAGAAAGAAAGGCGAAAACGGAAGTCCACAAACAAAGCCTCATCTTATGGGGCATCAACGCGCGGGTTGTCACTTGTACCCAAGGTTGATAGTGCAGTGAATGCTATGTGTGGCCTTGGGCTCGAGGCAGGTGCCGTGTTCTGCTTCATCACAGCTTCTAGACTGTAGTCACGTGACCCTAACCGGAGACACGATTGGCCTGAAACATGCATAGCGTCTACCCTGCTGTCAATACCGAGTGAACATACAGCTCTATGAAGACCAACTTTTGAACTTCCAAAGAAGCTGTCTATCTCGAAAGTGACCCAAAACGATGCGAGTTTGAAGATACAATGTTTTACGCCGTATAACCCACATCATAATATAAAATGAAGAAATAAGCGCGACCATTTTTTTGCGCACGATGTCGACGAATAAATAAATAAATAAATATGTATATAATATTTTTACCAATAAATTTAATATTATGTGTACACTGTTAGATTCGCGTTTTTAAATTTCAAATTTTTTTACGAAAGAGTTGCACATAACATACACCATGGACAGCTCGTCTTCCGACTTTCAACACACGATGAATCGCAGACGCTCGCAAGCGGATGGTTACGTTGCTGCGCAAACGGTTTTTGAAAGATGCTGCGTAGGGCGCGCGCAACGGCTTCGCAGGCGTTCGAAGGAAAAAGGATTCGGGGCAACGAAGTAGCGTCTTGCATCTTCAGTAAGCTAACGGTTCATGTTTCCCCACTCAATTTAGCGGGGAAACACGAACAAAATTAGTTTCACTGCTAGATTTAGGGGGAAAATGTTCGTCAAGTGACAGTACCAATTCAATTTCTCGCTAAATTTAGCGGGGCGGTTACTCGATGGCGACGCCGAAACAGCTTACGGGCGCCTAAGAGCTGCGATCTGAAATCCATTATTTGATTAACTCTCTTTCCGATCTTATAAGCACTTCGTCATAATGTCACACGTCAAACATACAACCACATTTCATTTGTCTTTCAATCTTCAAAATGCGCAATTGGTTAATTGGTCCAAATACCTGGAATAACTTCACTTTAACCATTTCAACAATAATTTACCAACTATATGAGACTCATGCAATATACATCAATAAACTAGTGTCTTGGCGAGTACATATTACTTATTGCTTGCACGACCGAAACGGGCCCATATATCATTATCAGGGGCAATATTTGCACGCGTATCCGGCGAGATATACGCACTTATATGGCCGCATCTAGCAGTATTTGCCCACTTATATGGCGATATCTGGGCGTATCTGCTCCCATATATAGCGGTATATTTCCCGATTTGACTACTTATATTATCATATCTGGGCGTATTTAAAATATATCAGGGACATATCTGACATTTTCGTACGGGTATGTAAGGGCATTTTCTTTAATGTGTGGCTTTAAGTTTTGCTATTGTTGTTCGCATTTATTTTTAAACGAAAAGTACGTTATAAAAATGTGTTAGCCTTGATATACCACGGTTCTTGCGGTCAGTCTTGATATGTTTTTTTTTTTTTTTTAAGCAAGAGGGAACAAGAAGGTAGAGCAACCTATCAACACGTGCGCCAGACGCGCACCGCCACATGATTCGGTCATCTTCCTCGCTGTTTTCTGTTCAACCTGGCAAATATTTCGGCCCTATTTGTTACAAAAAGAGACGCACTCTTTATATTTCTACAAGATAAAACCCACCTGCGAAATACACTTTTAAATAAAAGTTCAGATTGCAACGTGCAGGCGCCGAATTTTAGTGTCCATTTTAGATCGAGCCTCCGAATTGCGGACACCTTATACTTTCATGCGGTGTTTGATCTGCTTGTTTGTGTAATTTTGGTATGCGACGTAGCAAAACGTGATATTGCGAGTCGTGGTTGACCGATGGGAAACACCAAAAATAGAGTTGATTATGTCCCAAAAGAAAACACACATTTGAACGGGATGTTTGAGAACAAAAAAAAAAAAGCATTTAAGACCGCTATCTCAATTGATATATTTCATATATTACAGCGGAGGAGTAAAGGACTAGTTTTTCCAGGATCGTGAATCCCGCAAAGAAATTAAGACACCAAACTCAAAACACCTACCGCCATCTATGAGCGACGGCGGTAAGCCACGTATCTGGTTGCCGCCGTCACTCATAGATGGCGACAGCCGTTCCACTCTGGCTTGCCGACTTGCGGCCGGCCATTACTTTCCACTGTACAGCTCCGCTGGTCTTCCTTCTTCACCAGAGTGGAAAGGCTGAAAGTTTTTATATTAAATCGCATAGTTATGACTATTAAATACGAGCTGCTAGTTCCTGGACAATGTCTGTAGCACGACAAGTTGTTTGTTTTTAGGTAAGCTTGGCATACCTTGATAAAACGCTCTAAAAATCACTCAGAAGCATCCAACGGTTAGAAATGTTGTTTACATGCTGAGATTTTAGATTCCCTCCTATTCGAAATGCCGGCAATCGCCCGTCAGTGTTCTGTCGACCTGCATTGATATATTCCAAGCAACTTCCTTGTTCGACAGTGTACAATCTGTCACAGTTACTAGGTTAGCTCAATGCGAGAACGTTCAACGAGACAAAGATACCCGTCCTACACCTTCGGCTGATGTTTTGCGAGAAGTCGCTAGAATTTCCACTTTTCTTTCTGTCACGGGTCACTGTTTGGACACTAGTTCAAAGTGAACCCGCAGCTTGCCAATCAGATTGCGCTTTCTCAATCACGTAGAGACAAAGATCGGCGAGTACGCAAACGCGTAGACAGGATTTTTGACCGGAGCGACGGGAATGACCGCTCTGGGTCGCGCGTACACACTCTTGCAACTGCTGCATCAAGCTCAGCACCTCGGGCAAACACGGCAGTCGTCGGCACGGCGGCAGCTTCTCCGCAGCCGTCAGGTGTTTTCGCGGTGCCTTTACAGAGAAGGGGACGCACTGCCACTTACTGGTGTAACAGAAAATGGGCAGACTGTTCGGAATAGCCTCAAGGTCTATTTGTTTTCATTTTACAGGATATGGCTCACGGGGCTGAGTGGTTGAAAAGAAAAAGAAACATATGGCGTACGCCATCTTGGACGATGCCGATTTTACCAAAAGTACAAATCTCGCAACACACTTTTTACTATTGCAGAAGACGCTGCGATTTTAGCAGTGATATGGAAACGTAGATATATAATTTCGTGATCACAGAGCCATTCGAAGCGTTCAGAAATGCTGCCACTAATCACTTTTCTTTGATGATGAAAACGTTTGAAAATTCGTGTCCTTCAGACACATCTTTAAAAACAGCACGCCCCACTCGAACTTTGCACATGAGCGCACGCATAAAGTTCCAAAACAAGAAATCCGGACGATGTCCGAGGACACAGATGCTAAGAAAGGGTCACTGAAGTCGAGATAAACAAACATGACGGCACGAGCGTAGGAGCCACTCTGTTGATAAAGGCCTGATTTAAATTTAAAATATAAGCTATATTTTATTGCGTTTGTTACCGTAACTTGCGTACCACACCTAGGCATTAGGATGAGGTAGATTTACTTTGCACTCAAGGATGATCAACGCTAATATTGACGATGAATGGAAGAAATATAGTGCACACAATTGAAATAGCTCTCACAGCGACCCTTCGCTGAAATTCGTTTAAAAACTTAGAAGCCGCAACTACATTACGGAAAAGTGCGAGTACATTGACTCAAACGACAACGATTGTAAATATTTAGCGAGCCATTGACAAGAGAATATCGACAAAAAAAGTAAGAACATAATGCGCCTGAACATTTCAAGCTAATATCTTTATAAGTAATGTGTGGTAGATAAGGCAGATGGTTTTGCCATTTGAAACATCATTGCGCTGCATTGTTTCAAAAAAGTATAAAGTAGTAGAAAGTGTGTACAGGATCACCCCAATAATCAATCAATCGGTAATGCGCAATTTCAATACCTGTAGCTGTAATCGTCAATAGGTATTGAGCAATTTCAAGACCTGTAACTCAAATCGCAGCCATTAACACATGATTCACACCCAATTACCAGGTCATTATTCACCTGTTTACAACTGTGATCGCTACTATAAGCAATTACGTCATCGTGACGTAAAGTCTGCCTGGCATCCGGCGCGAGGGGGAGGGCGCGGCGCTGCCGCCACGTGGCGTAACCGAGTTGCCATCGGCAAAGACTCTGGGCGCCCAGCGCCAGACGCGACACCTAGTGGCAGCGCGCAGACATATGGCGTGACCTGGTACGGCATCACATAACCACGTGACGTCATGCCACGTGATACAGTTCAATATGACAAAGTAAAATTCAAAGCAAGAGCAAAATATCAACATTGTATAAAAACAAATGACAACCTATCGCAGAAAACCAATACATTCAATTCAACTAAGAAAATATTTCTTGATTGCGACATACATTATATCAAAGTTTTTGTTTAAGAGGAAGTTTAGTAAAGTAGGTAATATATACTTTAGAGGCTACATGGAATAGTTGTTATGGCGAAGAGGCACAGCCAAACGTGCTGCCGAACGAGTTGGATAAGAGGTAACATGCTCCATCAGTTTAGAAAGTTTGGCCAGAATATCCTCCTTTCTTTTTTTTTTTCTACCTTAAAGTGGACCATAAATTTATACTTGTACATATAGAAAACACGCAATAAATTATATTTTTTCAAACAAACCCTAGGTGCTTGAAATATAACAAACATTCGCAATGAGGCGGAAACCTTTCGTTTGAAATTGATGCATTTTTTGTAGATTTGAACAAGTGGTTGTGCCCCATACCAGGTGGCTGTAGCTTAAGTGGGATATAAATAGAGTTTGATATATAAGTAGTTTAACGTTGTTTGGTAAAATAAAACGGTTACCTAGGAAGCGTGTACGTCTAGACGTGTTGGTGATGCATTGAATCAAGAAAACAGCTCAAAATGGAGACCGGACAGAGGAAGACGCATGCTTACCAGGCGCTAACTAATAACTGAATATTTATTAGCAAACAAAAACTGAAAGCCGTGAAACGCCTGAATTATCCGACACAACGACTTCATCACTCCCGATGAAAACGGTTCCTTCACCATTTCCATCGTGTCGAGGGAATTATGTGAGTGGAAAAATGTCTTTAATCCACTCGCTAATTTTGAAACTCCACAACGTACAGCTTTAGGGAAATTAACTTCGCAAAGTACGAGGACAGATGCAGAAAGATGTACGACACACGGAGCGCAGAGCAACATTCGCGGCGCCTGTTGCGTGGCGGTATACGCTCTGTACACATTGCCCATGCTGGGCCTTTAATGTGTTGTGCGACAGCGTGCAATACCCTAAGCCTTGTCGGGCCGGAAATGCGCTAAGCCTCGTATTACCGCATTCGCGGATTTCTAAACGTTTTTTTCTGGTGCAAATTTTCTTCACAGTACACGTCCGCCCAGTAAATAAATTTTAGATAAATCAAAGAGCGTTCTTCAGCACATTCTGTGGCACTAATATCGTAAACATAACTTACTTGTCATACAAAGCGGATCCACAATATGTTTTCATCAAAGGACCATACCACAATTTAAAACAGATCTAGGTTGCAAAAAGAAACCTCAATCTGTAAGAAAATGTCTTCGTGGCGTTTTGAGTTTACAAAACAATTGTTAAGGCGGATTATTAACCTATTGACAAATATCATTTGTGTGAGAAATTTCTGTGTCCAATAAAACATATGAATCATACAAGACATATAAGAACATATAAGCACCATAAAATAAACTTGTGAGAAGTTTCTTATAAGTTGCTTATATGCTTCTTATATGTTCTTATATATCCTATATGGTTCTTATATGGTTCTTATATGTGCTTAGATATATTGTATGAGTCATATGTGTTTATTGGACACAAACAATTTCTCATACAAATGGCTTTTTCACTAGGGTACGGATTGAACACTCCATTACTGAGCCACACCGCTGTCAGCTTTCCACACCGAATATAATTCACGCATGCTCAACGACGTGAGATCCCTGGCGCCTCCTCTCGGCCACTGCTGGAACCTCCCGGAGATGGTCAGGTTCTTTCCACCACCAAAAGGTGTCACTAGAAGCATTATCAGCCCTTTTGACGTTCTGATGGTCTATCGAGATATCGTGATGGCCTCACCCGGGCAACATCAAAAGGTTCCGATGGTCCGTCAGTTACCACCAGAAACGTTTTGAAGGTCTGTGAGCTAAAACGAAGCCTTTAATGGTCAATCAGCCACCGTCAGAAATGTTCCATGGTTCATCAGACGCCATCAAGTAGACATCGGACCACCAAAGAAGTCTGATGGGCCATCAACATGGTCTGTTCGGCCATCAAGGATATTTGTTAGACCATCAAGAAGGTGTGATGTGGCATTACGAATGCGTGATGGGCAATCAATAAGGTCTGATAGGCCATCAATAAAATTTGATGCACCATAAAATATTTCAGATTGTCCTTTCGGTCGGGGTGTTTTAGCTTTGCATTTTCTATTTACTCTTGATAGAAAGTAGTTATATACGAGTTGTGGGCACAGGCGACGTCAATGGACGCCTGATCATGCCACAACCCCGCTCGCTGCACAGGAAGTATCAGATCGCAAGGTATTTTTGAAAAACAAGTCACTCCCTCTCACACGTTCGGAGCCGGTCTTTTCACTCCTTTCGCTAACGTCGGAGACCAGACCCTCGTCCCGTCTCTTTCCCCCTTTTGCCATTGCCCCCCTCCCACCTCCCTCCCCCGCCGCTTTGTTTTCGCTCATCTCGCCGGCTCTCGGGACTGGTTCCGCGGCCGTTGGGTCCCCTCGTCATTTCCCACGATTACGCGGGTGCTGCCGTCCGGTGATGTAGCCGAGGCAAACGCCGGTGGCGAAGGCGTGCGTGCTAATAGGGTATGTCACCACTCAGGACACCTGGCGGGGAAACGCGGGAAAACGGGAGACCGAATGTACCCCACATAACTACTAAAAAGATATCGTATCTATTAGATGTGGCTTGCTTTGGATAACACTAGTGTGTGGTGACCTTATAGCCTGTGACGTTTTGCTTGCAGGACCATCCACTCCTACTGATTTAAATGGAACAATTCTAGAGAATGACGACTTCTTGGTTAGCTGGAGGAGGCCTGGCAGGCCGGCTGGACCCCTGGGTGGATACATGGTTTCGTGGAAGTGTCCTGGAGCTGAGGAGATGAGCGCCATTACCATAGAAAACCAGCTTGCTCTTAAAGGCAAGAAATTTGTAATATAAGAAACATCTCCTGCAAATATTATGACATAATTAAGCCTGATAGGTCTCTACACGAATATTCACCGTGTTTCTCACCTTCACTTCAGAAAGCTTGTTTCTGACCTTCAGTTCACGAAGCACGTAAAACTACTAGATATTTTAGTATACCTTTACGCTGTTTAAGATATGTTGCGCAAATAATTTTTCCGTAAAGTACGAACGTCCTGTGGTATTTTATTCAATATTTTACAGGCAATCCTGAACCTTTTTTTAGAATCGGCGTATGAGCTATATTTCACTCATGTACCTAATGAGAGATGTACCTAATGGAAAGACTCGATATGACAGAAATAAAAATACCCTTATAAGCGACTCGATATAGAACCTAATTCAAGGTTTGCATCCCCACAGAGCTATGATGACTCCGGTACAACTCCAAGGAACGAATTGCACAAATGCCACTTGCCTTAACCTTTTACATGCCAATTTTCCAAAATTGGAACGTATGAAACTCGATTTTTTGTTCTCTTTCGGAATATACCTTTGTTTTTAATTTTCTGTTTTCGCATACTGTTCAATGACTGTGGAAAACACCGCAATTTTAGCTTCAACTATCTGTCATTTTTTTAAAACTTTGAATCAGTGTTTGTGAAATGACATATTTTGGGTTTTTTCACAGTCAATTGTGGGTTGCGTCATTTCGCAAGAAAAAATGGCGTTCAAATGAACAAAGCAGATTTAAAATAAAGGGAAATCATTGGCGATTATGTGATAAAAAATAAACAACCAAAGCCTGTCCGTCATTCACTGGCATTGAGTTTTTTGCAAACGTTCCGTTTTTGGAACATTGGCATTTGACAGTAGCAAAATTCAACGTAAACTGGAGCCTGCACTTCGGCATAGTTTTTAGTCTTGTTGGTAGCACCCCCTGTGCGGCGGTTGGCAGAAATTTGAATGGCAGCTTTTCTTGTCGTTCTTTTGAGATTGTTCAGCACGAGTAAGCCGCGGCGTCCACGTGCAGTAAGTGACAATCTCACCACTTGTCAATGTAAGTAGAAAACAACCTTATGGCTTCCTTTTTTGTGGTGGCACACTTCGTTACCATGCAATAATTCTCCTCTTAGGACATGGCTCAACGCTTCCCTACTTTGGAGGCTGCAGTTGAGCTTTTGTTCAGCCTTTCCGATGAAGAACGCGAAGATGCATCTATATGCCAGTTGCCACCTGACGAAGATGGCAACATTACTGACAAAGAGCACGTGGACGAAAATGACCTCTCTGAGGTTGTTCCCACTGATGTTTGTGGTCACGTCGAAGTCATGCAGTGCAGCGATGATGACGTTGATTCTCCGGAGTGCACCAGTCTCGAGCCACAGCGGAAGAGACCCGCGAGGAAAACCCGTGAGGAAACGGTAGTGGGTACCTCAGGATGTGCAGGAAAAGCGCACAAAGCTTCTACCAAGGCGGGGAACAAGTCCCCAAAGCCTTCTAATAGAGCGGAATGGAGTCAAAATTCTACGTTCCACAAAACACTTGCAAACCAGCACCCTCGGCCGTTGGTAGAGGAGTTTCCTGATCGTGCAAACATGAGCCCCTTTGTGCTGTTCAGCAAAATTATTTCTCCTGAATACCTTGGGTTGCTCGCTGAAATGACCACAAGGTATGGACTCCAGAAAGGGGCCGAGTTGGACGTCCCAGCAGCGGATATCCGGCAGTGTTTTGGTCTCTTACTTCTTAGTGGCTATCACTCCGTTCCCTCCGAAGACTCTTACTGGAGTACGGCTGAAGACCTTTGCGTACCTTTAGTGGCGACAGTGATGCCCCGCAATAGGTTCAGGCAACTGAAAAGATTCTTTCACATTGTGGACAACACTCAATTGAAAGCAGGCAAGAAGATGGCGAAGATTCAGCTATTTTACGACGATATTTCAAAATTTTTCAGCCAGTTTGGAGTGTTCCACGAAAGCCTCAGCATCGACGGGTCCATGGTGACCTATTATGGCCACCGCTCGTGCAAAATGTTCATACGGGGGAAGCCCATCTGATTTGGCTATAAGATATGGATGATGCGCTCTCCAAATCGGTATCCCTATGCGATGGAGATATATTGCGGAAGAAAGGAGAAGGATGACAAGACTCCCCTCGGGCTCAGGGTGGTTAGCAACATGGTATCTGTCCTGTCTAGCCCTGAGCAACATGAGGTGTATTTCGACATCCTTTTCACCTCTTACGGTCTCCTGACGAAACTGGCTGACGAAGGAATAAGAGCGACGGGGACTGTACAAGAAACAAGAACTGGTAGCTGTCCGCTGAGGAGCCAGAAAGACATCGCAAAAAAGGAGAGAGGAGCTTTCGACTACAAGTGTGACGGTGCGGTATACGCATGCAGATGGCACGAGAACGCACTGGTCACAGTTGCCTCTAACTATCTCAGCCATGAGCCTGTTTGTACTGCAAAGCGCTTTTCACGACGCTGCAAGAAAAAGGTAGACATTGCGCAACCATATCTGATCAAAAAATATAACGAAGGCATGGGAGGTGTGGATGTTATGGACCGCCTCCTTGGTAGCTACCGCCCAAGGCTTAGAAGCAAAAAGTGGTGGTGGAATCTTTTCAGTAATGGTCTCTACATGACTGTAGTCGCAGGATGGATCCTTCAATGCGAACTTTACAAGGGCACAGATGCCGCCATGACGCACCTAGCTTTCAGGCGGGACATCGCCATGTCCCAGCTCCACCTGAAGCAGAAACTCACGCTGCGACCTGGACCTCGGGTTCATCCCAGCATCGCGGAAAGGAAGACTGACGGTCACTACATTGTCTCAGCTACACAAGGAAGGTGCGCGGAGTGAAAAAAAAAACACTACCAACAAATGCCACCATTGCGAAAAGCGGCTGCACAGAATTGCTTTGCAGCTTACCACGGCTTGTGATTATGAAGCGCTGACTGCCATGTAACACACACATTGAAAAAACATATTTTTCAAGCATTCTTTTTTATCTTTATAGTTTTCGAAGCCCTTGCAAGTAGCTAAAAGTTCTCTTCAAATAACAGAAGCAATTTCCATTTTACACTCAATAAGTGTTGTTTTAGACGACACTTGCATTTTGTATACTAGAAATGCCGATGTTCCAAAAATGGAACATGCAAAAAAACATGCCTAGTGATTGTTAATTTGGCTATAATTTTTTTAATTGTTAATTCAGAAGCCATGTGTGAATTATCAACAGCCATTTTAGTGTTTCGAACATTGCGTCATAGTGCGGCGTTTAAAAGGTTAAATGTAGACGTGCAGGTCACTTTGCACTAGTCTAATTCCACTATAATACAGATGCTATTAAGAGCTCATGGTGTATTAAAAAGCATATCTTGTTATATGCCGCACCGATAACGTCGCATAAAGCACGGTTGCAGAAGTTATGGAGATATACATTAAGAGTAGAAGGTATAAAAAGTACTCAAGTAAGGAGGAATTAAGGAACTAACCTACCACTAGCTTCTAAAAACCGTGTTCAATAACAAGTTACCTTAATTCCTTTTACACGTCTTAAAATGTCAACCGTTGACAAATTATATTTCTTTTAATTGGCGATCCTAAACTTTGTTGCAAAATGAACATGAATAGAAATATTCTCATGACACTAAAAACCCTCTACACATTTCCCAATAATTTGTGATCATCCCTTTCAACCGGCGGCTGGTGAACTCAAAACTCCAACACTGCAAAGCACTAAAGCGCCATGAGATACGGAAAATTCTTTTGATAGTGAAAGTGAAAAGTGAACACTCAAGACAAAATGCCCCTTGGTCTTTGTCTTGTTAGCTCCTCTATTTGTATTTTGCCGACCCGCCTCAAGGTTTGAAATAATCACACAGTGGTTCACATGAAGCTAAACTTCAGCATAGGCCAAAAGGTTGGGTTGTTAAAGTTTATAATTTTTAAATAATTTCAATTTTTTATATTTGCGTACATTACATTACATATGTTGGCTCTGGTTCCTGACACCTAAACACCCATTCATTCGGCCTGCTTTCTGGTGATATAATAAGAAACAAATAAACCACGGGCGCTGGGTTATGTCGTTTTGTATCTAGGTTTGCGAGTTGCATTTACTTATGATACATTACTCATAAATAGAAGGTGATGGGTTGCCTTTACTTATGAACATTATTTTTAAAACAATTTACAATAACCAACTTGCATGTAAATAAGCTTGAAAACATTAGGTAATGTTGCTTAACAGATCAATTTCAATGGTATAATTATAATACACAAATAATGATTCATGGTTATCATACGCACCCCCTAGAACAAAGGAATAATAATGTAGATACAATGAGCCGTTTGATGACACTAATAAGGGGATTAGCCATAGATTCATGGTTTACTTATAAGCGAAAACATGTCAAACATGTACAGTGTATAAAATATGATATTTTGTTATATGAGATAAGTTTTTGGTCAAAATTGTAACAATTGTATCATATATTTATTTTTATTTTAAGTACCGCATTGCAGGAAATGATTCTAGTTGTCAGTATATGTACTGTGTAAACGAACGTCAATTGGATGACATACAACACTAAAGACGCACTGTGAAAAGTTTGAAAAGAAGTAGAACCGTGCTTTACAAATCTGCACAACACTGTTAAGGAACGACTTTTTGCCGTTTGAGCTAAAAATGCGCGCTTCTAAGGAAATTTCACATTAAATTAATAAAGTGGCGCTGTTTATTTATTTTCAGATTTGCCAAATAAAGGAGCAAATTGCACATTTTTAGTCAAGGGGTTCAATTTAGGCCCTTGGGATCACCAGTTTCTTGGAGATTCCGCGGAATTTACCTTCCAGCTTCCAGAGGGATCTTCGCTGTCGTTTTTCCAAGATCATGATGAAGATTCCCCACCTCCAAGAGCATAAAAATAAAATATATTCCACCACAGTTTTATTATATTTTGAATGCACATTTTGCTTTACTCACAACCTTTCGAATTATATGTATTGATTTGGCAATGTGGTCATCTTCAAATATAATATTTCACTATGTTTTTATAACAGAAGCAAAGTGAGACACTTATAGCACGTGTGTACGCTAGTGAAATTCTTCACAAAGAATAAAAAAAATAAAATTTACAGTCATTAGCGTGACACACTGTTCTGGCGTGTGCCATTATTGTAATATTCTCTAAAAATCTGAATAGCACAAACTGTTGTAATGCATGCAAGATTCTATTCTATCCAATGGTCTCCTGCAAAGTGAAACCACTGCCCGCTATTAGCACTGTGATATTTACAAGTTGAAGCACATGGCTTCAGTTACATAAGTGCCTGTTTGTATTTATATTTGCGTTTGTCTACGATATCTGGGTTTCAATCAAGCAAGGATGAGTTGTCACCTCTCGCCTCATATTCTAAACCACGTCCTTTCTAAAATCTCATTGTCGAAGATTACTACGAATACGCCAATAACAAATATATTTAGAATATTCAATGGAATTGAGTAAGCGTCTTTAATAAGTTTGGCATCAATGTAGCCTCACGCGTGCAGTATCCTCAACCTACATGCTTTATTGTAAAAGGCGAAGCGGGCTGCACAGATATTGTTATTTAGTGATATTTCCCTCTTGATATTACTACGTCAGCCCTGATGTGTTAGGGGACCCTCTCCGCCCTTCATCCACTTCAGACCATCAAACCTCTCATGCCCCTTATACCACTTCAACCCTTCAAACATTTTCCCCCATTCAAACCCATTCAGCCCTTCGGACGCTTCAGTTTTTCATGTCTTTTTAACCCTTCGACCCTTTAGATGCCAAAATGACTGTAAAACATAAAACAGATATGCAGTTTAAAAAGGCATTGGAAGTTAATTTCAGACATTGAGTAGTGCATGCATGCTGTACCTAAAAATTATAATAACCAATGTACACTGAAACCCGGGCGCAAGCAGCGGTAGAAAAAACGATCACTCAAAATAGGGAACACCAACTTTTTTCACAAACAATATATTTCGAGTTACTCACGATGCCTCTGGGTAAATTCCTGAGATGCACAGTAGTTCAAGAAATAAATCCGAGCAGGTGTTCCAAACGCACAAATACGCACTGTCAACAGCACACTTAGCGAAAACCACGAACGCGAAAGCAACGTCCGCTGCCGTTGCGAAATTCTTAGTACCCTCAGTTGAAAATAAAACATCAGCACTGATGTGTTATGGGACCCTCTCAGTGCTTCAAACGCCTTCAGCCCATCAAACCCCTCAACCCTACTTGCGTCGTGACGTAGAAATGCTATTCTAAAACTCTCGCGTAGCGTGCGCTAACGCAAACGGTAAATTTGGCACTAGCGCGGGCTAAAATTGCGGACGTTACTCTAAACCTTCCTAATGTGTTCGGAACAAGCCCAATATGTACAGTGTTTTGCAATCTGAAAGATCCCCTGAGAGTGCGTGGCCGAGACGGTGGTGGGCACGGGCGCTGCACGCGTTCCGAACGATTCCCTTCCGCCTTAAGGGGAGGACACTCACTCATATCCCGTCGAGCCTGAATGCGCTTAAGAGTTTTTGGTTTTGGTTCAGCAGAAGAACGCGCTTCATTGACGCAAGGCGACAAGATATGGTTACGAAGGCTCGAAATAAGCACAGTCATGACTGTTTTATCAGTCCTTTTAGGTGTAAACTGTCAGGAAAGGCACTATCAAATAAGCAGATACAGTAAAACCCTTAATATTGGTAAGCCCCTAACTTAATGAAAAAGCCGCGAATTTACAAGGCACGCGAAAGTTTTGGACGAGAATTTACACTTAGAAAACCATTCTCCTATCGCGAACCTTATTTTCAGTTTGATGAACATGTTCAAGAGGGGTGCATTGGAACTACACTCCAGCACAAACCTGTGCAATACCGCTTTTTCCAAATGTGCGACGGTCAATACAGGCTTATCACTAAGCAAGCGCCACACCTTAGTCAACCACACGGCATGCAGTAAATTCATCGTTGAAGACGTCATGTCACTAGGACATCTTCCTGGTTTGTCAGCTGACCAGCGATGGTATTGACCAAAACGTGAACTTCTTCATCTCCGACATATATGTGCTATTGAAGTGCACATCGACGGTATGAAGGTGGCTTTTGCATCCGGCAGGTGTGAAAACGTTTATAATTCGAATTTTTTTCAAGTTCTTGTAGAACACTCTCCGTTTGATGTGCCGCGAACGCGTCGAACATACTCAATGCCTTGGCACCAGGGAGTAATTGAAGATTATTTCGTTGTTAGTCCAAGTGAGGTACTATGATGGTGTCGGTGTACCGCAGCATTGTGTCGGTCGTGCTCCAGCGGTTTGGGGAGTGCTAGATGTTGCCTGAGTCCGGAAAATCAATCGCTGCGTGACCTGGTGAGGCAGGACCGCTCCACTTAGAGCAAGTGCGAACAAGGCAGTAATATCTCTCTTGTCGGCTCGGCTCACCATAGAAATTTGCTAAGACCCTCTTTGTTTGATAGTTGCTTACCGGCAGTAGCTTCGAGCTAGGTTCATCACAGTTAATGACCATGCCTTCCAGAATTTTGTTTTCTCGAACCATATCTTCGACCCTTGGTTGAAACTCGATCTTTATGTCTTAGAAGTCGGTTGGAAGTTTCCCATCTGTCCGCATTGCTTTTCTACGAACATGATTAATTATTTTCATCATAGACTCGGTCCACTTCCGGTCAAGTGTGAACCAACCACCGTTCTCAGGAACCTTGCTTAGCTGCTTCCCCTTTATGACTCCCCAAGCAGCGGCAACGATGATCGTCAGATTACTGATTGTTTCCTTTTCTGAAAATTTTCCGAACGTAATCTAGCACATTTTTATCCAAATGGCCCAACTTCAGCTTTCTTTACCGCGTTACATGCGGCAGCACTTCAAAGGGTGAATTGGCAACTTTGATTTTACGTAGGTACGAATCTCTCATAGGGCGAACGGTGCTTTCACAAACGGGGTGTCCCAGAGCCCTTGTCATCTCGTTTCCGGCTGCTGTGTTGCCTTGCTCTAGTGCGAAACGGGCGATCTCGGCTCGTGTTGTCTTGGCCTACGTCCTGTAGGGTTTTCTTACTTTGCTTGGATTTGCGTCTTGTTGAAGGCTTTGATACATTACGAATGGAACCAGCTGAACAAGGAAGGAAGGAGAAACAGAAAAGACAACCAATCGTTGAAGGCATTTCGCAAAAAAGCTGTTGGCAGCTGAGTATGCTTCGTGGTCAGAGGCCTTCACTTAGGACTGAGGTTCTGGAAGCGAAATTTTCATATTCAGAGGCTTAAACCAGCGATATAAGAATATGTCCGATCTGCGCGCAGTTAGTAACTGTAATAGATTATATATCCAATGCAGACAAATCAGCACACATGCTTAAACACTCTTGCCTATCTTGTCAATCTCTCGTGATAACAGCTGTCATATAAACACAAGCAACTCGTGTCAATGCTTCAAACATTCGCATCAGTTCAGCAACGTGTCCACAACAAAACATATAGAAAATACAATTTCGTGTCCTTTAGTGAAATCGAAGGCATGCTGACGAGATTTTCACCAGAGAATTTTATAAAATACCCTGCAACTATTTTCCTTCTAGCTTTGTTATTTGCTCTTTTAATAAATTTTGATAATTCTAAACGAGGATCACACCCGCACCGGATGCACTGTACTGCAGGATTTTTTCCCCCTTTTTTACTAACTGCTAGACGATAATAGTTGACTGTCCCTTCAAATTACTGTAGATAAAATGGCAACACAGCGTGCTGGTAATTTCCGGGGAAGGTTTTTGTCAAGGCTGCCAAGGTCACAGGATTTGTCCATTCTTGGGCTCGGAAGTTCGCGAAATTAAGTGGCTGCCAACATGTAGCCTCGGCACAAGAAATTACGAATTTAAGCGGTCGCAACTTTAACGCCTTTGCCCGATTCGCAAAAAATTGGGGTCGCCAAATTAAAGAGGTCTATAGTATTACAGTTGTACACGAGTTCAATATATGAAATATAAAATGCATTGAAGAGCAAATTCGTTCGTGAGAAGGGTGGCACGTATCGTGCGCTTTTACACAGATATTATAAATCACCTAGGCTCAGTCCTGACTCCCCGAGGCAGCAATTTTGACGTTAGTAGGACATAGCCGTGGCATGGCGCTGAAGAACTGCTCCTTATTAGAAAACCAAAAGCAAAATTTCAGATGAGCCCCCTTCCCCAGAGTGAGTCCACCCTCGGAATGGAATGGAATCGCCCAGAGCGCGCGCAACGCCCCTGCCAGCCACAGTCTCGGCCACGCGCTCCCAGTGGGTCGTGCTTGTTGCGGGGGGCTGTACCAATACCACCTAGAACACAAGGCTTGCGCGTTTCCTCCTCTAAACGTCATCACTAGTAGATCCCCTCAGCGCCCCCTAGGTAGCCTGGATAAGCGCCATCGTCTGCTACATCGTCTGCTCCATCGCCTGCTCCATCGCCTGCTTCAGTGGCCGGTCGTGCTGAGAACGAGCTCACATTGCTAAGACCCGAAATCTTCATGGTGTCGCATGCACGTTGCAAATAAACTGTGGTAGCTCGTTATCAGCTCGATCTAATCAGTCGCGCACGCAGCTGTGGCCGCCACTAAATGAGGCGTAGTTCCTCCCAAAACCCATGGACCTGTAGCTTCCAAGTTTTGAACAGCGCCCTGGCGAGCAATACTGTGTATTTGTAGGTCGCGTTTCCGTTGTGAGTAGCGTTGCGTCCCTTAAAACGCTGTGGTAATACCTGTGGATGCTGAGGTACGCTAAAAGACGCTAGTTTACGCGCGTGGATTGTGCATGATGTGACGCTTGGTCGCCACCTTACGCCAGCATTAAATGGTCGCGTCTCGCGGATTCTCGCGAAGCCGTAGACTTCTTGTGGTCGCGTTCGTGAACGCCGCAGCGTCCCCTTGCCAAGAGAAAAAGGCCTATTGGAGGGGTGGTGAACGCCTCTCGGACTCTAAGTCTACGTAAGCAGACGCTTACGTAGACGCAACTGCAATGACAATCAAATAACAACGCGCGCATAAACAAAGGTAGAGCAGCCTATTTAGCGGTCTCAAACGCCACTCAGGTGATCACACGAGTTTGGAAGCGCATCTGGGAAGCGGAAGAAAGGCGTTTACCTGCTCGAACTAAGTCGTAAGAGGTTACTGTTGATCCGTTAGAGACTGCGTTGTCACAGTTTCTTACCGAAATAGGTGATCATTAAAACGTGCGCAAACAACATGTTAAGATTACCAGAGCAAGCGCACCAGCCGCGGCAGCGTAACAAAAACAAAGAAGTCACGAGAAAATAACCCTGCAACCATTTTCCGAACTTTGCACGAAAGATGGGGTCCCCTTTTCAGACAAAAATATAGAGAAATGGGGAACCGGCAGCGAACAACGGCGAACAAAATAAAAGGTTAGCAGGCGGTAGAAAGATACAAATCACACAGCAAAAAACTCCTTTAACGACAACAATCATTGCGGCGCTTATGAAAAAAAAATAAAATAATGGAAAGCATGCATGCAGAATAAACAAAAGGAGCTTCACTTTTCTTTTTTGCAGTTGTTTGTTTTAGTTTAATTTGAATGCTGCAGCAACTTAATTACTCACGTTTGTTCGGTCTTCGAGAAGCGGAAAAAGGATTTTCTGACACATCGCGAAAACTTGCTTTTGCAGTGGTAGGCAGCACATGAAATGCCTGCCATCTCCAAGTATGCTCTGGTGTATGCCAGTTGGCGGCCGGTTGGTCAACAAACGATGACCCATAGCAGACGTTCCGGCGTAGACAAATCAAATACGAATATAAATCTATAACGAGCTTGCACTTTTCAATATATCTAAAAATACCAAAAACCACATATGAAGATTTTGGGTTAGAAACTCAATCGAAAGCGAAAACAGGAGGTTATCGCAGACGACAGTGGAAAAAAAACAACAACAAAGTCGCAGACGGTCCTCAAAATGTCCGGGCACAGCGTTGCAGACGGACTGGTGGTAGAAAGCGCCAAAGTGAAGGAAAGAGAGCAAGAACGAAGTCAAACAAGGTAAAACAAAATACCCGATGGTTCGAACGTCAAGTAAACAAAAAGGAGAAAAACAACAACAATATAAAAGCAGGAGGAAGAAAGAACGCGACGGCGTAGCGTCTCCTCAAGAATAAAAAGAAAGTAGACTTTGAAAAATGGAAGGAGTTGCTGATGGTCCAACGGGTGCCTGCTTTTATCGTAGAAGACGGCGAAGACGTTAGTCCTCCCGGCGCTAAAAATCGGAATGGCCCTTTTCCGAGAAGCGTTCTGCGCACGCGCGAGCGCCCGATGCCAAGCGGCGGAAGTCGGTACCAGAAATCGAGGAAATTCGGAAGGACGCTGTGAATCAACGAGTCGAACGCGTAATTTCAGCATACATATAATTGCGTTACACGAAAAAAAGAAAGTGGACGGAAAGCAAAACACGACGTCTGGATGGACGCCACGGATGCCCCTCTTTAAAGTCACGTTGGGCACTCGCCGCTGCTCAGAGAGCGAAGAAACTGGTAGCGTAGCTCCCATTATCGATTGGTAGCGCAGGTAGGTCACTTCCTCGATTTTTAGTTCGTGCAGCCACCGCCTGGTGCCGTCGGTATGTGGAAAAGGTCCATTTGTGCACCGTACGAGGGGCGTTCATAAAGTTCGTAATATTGTCACGAAGAAATGGAGATTCAGCAATCAAACTCGAGTAGGAGTTGAAACTCTCTGTACATATTCGCTACCAAAAGTTACCCACTCTTTCAAGCGATGCACCACATGCCGGAGGCCATTGTTATAGAACTCCTCGTTTTGAGGGTTCAGGAATCGCTCCACTTCAGCAATCACTTTGTTGCCGTCCTTGAAATGCTTTCCTATTATTTGGCCACACTGGAAGCGACTCCGCCATTTAACCAAAGTGTCATAAACTGGGGCGTTGTCCCCGAACAACGTTCCCAGATTAGAATGAATATCTTTGGCATTGCTTCCCTTCAAACGAAGAAAACGGATCACTGAATGTGCTTGGTACCGATGGGCGGTGCCATTTTTGTTTCGACTCCCTAGCGGCGTTCCGAGCTACTATATCGTGCGATGTTTATACTGTGCGGAAACTAGAGGGACGCGCGCTCATGTTGATGCCTGTTTTGTTCCATTTTTGTCAATACTTTGTGCCGATAATACGAACTTTATGAACGCCCCTCGTATATGACGTGAGCGAAATCACCTTTATTTGCACTACCACGCTCTTCTCGTTTGTTTCTTTTCGACGCTCAAGAAATCTGCTTTCTTGTGACTCCGCTTTTATTAATTTCAGTAATAGCGTCAGATGTGCATGTGCACAATCGACTTTTTCCAGAGCATACTGACATCGCAACAACGTTCGTGGTTCGAAAATGCGTTTTGCTTCATCCTATTTGAAAATTCGACAAAACGGTTATAAGCGAGACATTCATGAGAAATGAGAACTGCAACAACGAAACGAATTGATTAATAAGAATAGTAAACTTGAAACGTAGCTACGTTCTAAAATTTTTGTACAATTCTCTTTTTGCAAAAACAAAACAAAAAGACTGTGCGAAGGTACATTCGTGTTTTGTCTGGCTTACATAAGTCGTGACAGTGTTTTTTCATGAGGAGAGCCCCAAAATTGCATCCTGAAGGCTCTAACATCTTTCCCACTCGAAGAAAATGTACTTCACTTATGAGGTGGCACCTATTTTTTAACATTCCTGGCAGCGAATACCCGTTACAATTCTTTTTTCGTTGGTCACCTCGCACGGAAATAGGCAAAACCAATGTGTTGCGGAGAATTCGTCTGCTAGCGGAGGCTCCGAACTCGATTGGCGCGTTGCGATCGCTTTTTGCCCGCGCTCCGCGGGGCCCCTACTCTCGTCAAGCTTTGGGGTGTTTGGCGCTTGGGGCGGGTCGGGGATCTACTATAACGAAACGTCATGCGCAGGCCTTGTCTTCTAGCTGGTATTGACTCTACACACAGCTGAGGGAGAAAAAAAAAAGCCCTCGGCGCTCAATACAGAGCATACCGACAGGCACCTGTAAATATTCCCGGCTGGTTCGACCCACGGCAACGATCGAAGCTAAAATGCAATTGATGAAATTCATCGTTTTACTCACTGCTGCCACTTTTATTTACAAACTTAATTGCCTATCTACCAGAATCTCGAGTCGGATTATGTTTTTGAGGCATGTCGACCTACGACGAGGGCGTCGTACAATCGCTCGCAGTCCTGGAACTTTAGTCACGTGAAAAATCACCCTCTCGTGAAAAATAAAAAAAAAATAGTTAAGTTGAGTTTAAACGTTTAATGAATTTCAAAAGACAAGCGGTCGCGCTATGGCGTGACTTGCTGTGTTGAATATACCGTCTTGAGCTACGCGACAGCTTTTACTAAGGTGCCCCAATGTCATTCTGTTGGAATGATGCCTTTGTAGTACCTGATGCCAAGAGCACGCGTCATCGGAAAAAAAAAAGAGAAGAAATTGCTGGTAACAAAATGCCACCGCAGTACTGTCAGTGACAAGAGCTCGGCCGGCAGACGTGCTTTCATGCTGTCGGGAACAACAACAAAAAAAAAAGCGTTCGGAACACAATGATCCGATGCTATCATCACCATTTAATCCCGGTTCACACATCACCGCTCTCTTGCGTTTTCCTACGTTACGCACAGGTCCCTGAAACATTTGTGTATTTAATTTCGCGTGCTAGGCTAGGCTTTCTCCTTAATCCGGCAACTAGGCCTAATATAAAGCACAGCTGTCGAAGTTACTTGTACGTAAGCTTTCGGAACGTAAGGAAACGTAAGTAAACGGGACTGTGTGAACCAACCCTTAATTAATCAACGGGCGCATAAAGACACACTAGCCTTGACAATACTCTTCATATACAATATTTGTGGAATACAAATCAGCATATCAGTCTCGTGTAGTGCCCGTTAGATGGCCACCGGTGCTGTGAAAAAGAGATGACAATTTATGTTAATTCTGAATTAATTCTAAATTTAATCGGAGTTAATTGTTTCGATTAAAAATTTCCGGCTAGGTGGCGCAAGCCGCCACCCGATTAAAATGGTTCAGCGGGATGCATCCATCCAATACCAAATAGGTGACGGGCCTGCGCGTTATGTCATACCAGGGCTGGGCAGTATCGCGTTACAAATGTATCGCGATAGTATCTTGCAGACACTTTTGAGTAACTGTATCTCTTTATCGGGATACTTTTGAAAAATGTATTTGTGTTTCAGTAGTGAAATACATTTAAGATGTTTCGCTTGTATCGCGATACTTTGCCAGACTTAGGTATATCGTTACATTTGTTGTCCTTTTTAAGATAAATTAAAAAAAAATCTGTTCGGTCCAAGTTGCTTTGCACTATATAATACGAACTCGCCCTGCAACATGATGCATCTCAGTCACCGACATTAAACAAAACTGTGGTTTAAAAAAAGGTTAATTGCAAGAATAACAAAGTCAGCTCCTCTAAAAAAGCCCTTCACGCTTTCAATTTAGCAGAGAGAACACTGTAAAGGGGATAAGTGAAGAAAACATATGGTCCTGTTGTCCAATCTTCCAACACTATGGGTGACTCTGAAGCTTATAATACGACAGTCTGAAATGTCCCCTCACGGCAAAACAGGGGTCATTTCGGGCAGACGCCTTTTGTCAATATATGGTTTAATGGGGTGATATTTTTCTTAAGCGGCATTAATGATAAATAAAGAGTTCGAGGTAAGGGGAACAGCATAAAATGGCACAAGAGAGGAGCGCAAGAATAAATTCCCATTCGTATTCACCATGAACTACACCCTCCCCACCTAGCACTGTTCGGCAGCAAATGTATTGCTATAAATATCTGTATCTGTATTCCGGAATACTTTTTCGTCGGTTTTGCAGAAGTATCTCAGGGATATCGCGTTGCATAAAATACAAATGTATCTTAGTATATGTATTTGGGTCTTAAAACACACATATTTCAGTATTTGCATTCCCGAATACTTTTTGGAGTATCTCTGCCCAGCCCTGTGTCATACGTATAGAAATTCCCTGAGCCGCCTCAAGCGGAAAAGGCGCTGATGGTTAACGAGAGCGCGCGAAAAGGGGCAGATGGGTGCGACCTTAGCCTCCTCTATAGACGCTTTCCACACGCGCCAGATTGAGCCGCCATAGCCGCCCTTCTCTTGTCTTACCGAGATGCCGAGCCACTGAAGCCGGCGTTGACGAGTCTCCACAACGGCCTATGCTGGGGGGAAGGACACAGTAACACTTAAAATGGCAATAACCTGTCCTGCTGTGGAAATGATGAAGTCAAGCGAACGGAATAAGAGGGAACAAAAACTGAAGGTCAGTTATGGCGGCGCCCATGCACAGCTGCTGTAAAGCGTCTATACTCACAAAGCCTGGCAGTTCGACGCCCGAGCCATAGAGTGCCCGGAAGCAGATTTGGGGCACGTGGATCTGGTAGCACAGAGCATCAAAGAGCCATATCTCGGGGAAGTCGTCGCACAGCTTTGGCAGCGGCGAGGACCCGAAAAACACTTGTTCGCTCGGAAGAAGTGTGTAACGGCGTCTCGCCGCAGCGGGGCGCCAGTCACGTAGCTCTCCTCTCATCCGTTGTCTGCCGCTCCACCTTTTCTATTTCGGCGGCCACTTCTCGTGGCGATCTGCCAGGCTTTGTCAGTATATAGGAGGCTATGGTACGACTTTGCTTGGCCGCGTGCTTTCGTCGCACTCGTTAGACGCTGAAATGTCTCGCCGTTTGTCGCAGATAAAAGAATTAAGTGTGTACTCGTAAGAACAACGCCAATTCAATCTTCGCGATCAAGACACCACGATTCATGAACGTGACGCCGATACCCAACAACTTCGCCGACAAATGTCGCAGATATCGCTGTGACGGCACTCTGAAGTAACAAAGGACTGCTTATATTTATATCTTTATCAGAAGGCCATCGAGTTGGCTGCGGAACGTGCAAGACGCGTAAGGGTGTAGCTCCGACATTAAAGGGTCTTAGTAGATCGCGTTTCCTCGCCACGCTACTTGTAGCGCGGGAGTTCGCGCTGCCACTTCGATACATGCTCTGAAGCGCTCGCTCGCAGTGGTAGTGGGCCATTGATAACGATCCACTAAAACTCCCTATTTGAGAGGTTACTAAGCCTCCATATTATAGAGTTTTAATAGACTTTACGCTGCGGATAGCGGGCCCAGTGGGCGCGTGCTCGAACCATGCTTGAAAGGGACGGCACGGCCTTTTGCTACAAGAACGGAGCTCTAGCGTACGGTCTACTAAATATCCTTATTGTCTCCCACTGCACGAGGACTTGTGCAGCCGTGGCGCAAATAGAACGTAAGGAGCTCGCGCTTTCGGGTAGCACAAGGGGAGCGTGTGGGTAGGCGCCAAAGCAGCGTCCCCGCCTCTCCGTCATCAGGCCAGGTTCCAAACCCGGAGCCCACCCTGGCCTAGCTCACGAACGTCTACACTCTAAGAAAAAAAAGATTCGAGACTTAGTTTCTCTGGGGACTAAATGTGCTGACACTACCATTAGTCCCCTGGGGGACTTAAGGGGACAGGAGCAACCGATGCTTTCCTACCGCTGGACCCTCAAAGTTGGACCCCCAAGACTAGCATTAGCGCCCTTGCATTTAGACTCCTGGGACTAAAAGTTAATCTTTACATTAAGTTCCGAGCCACTAAATTTTGAACCCTTGCTTTTAGCCCTCTTCGACTCGAAGTTGCCCCCCAGAAATTGAGAAAAAAGGAAAAAACAAGCCTCGCGCAGGTCTACTGGTTGCCTGATGTACAGAAATCTAAGAAGCAAATGCTGCAGTTCAGTTTAAACGTAGCTTTATTGATCCGTAGATACACATCACATTCAAGCATGACTAAAGCCGAAGCTCCTGAGCGATAGAATACATGGTTCACTCTTAAACAAAAACGAGTCTCCACGACTCACTTTGGGCGGGAATCTCCGCTCCACAGATCTCCAGGAATCCAGTTTGTAGAGTCACTAGAGTCTTATTTAAAGAGAGTCTTGCGACTCTCATCACACTGGAGTCATAGTAGTGTATGTGCGACTCCAGGCGATGTAGTCAAGGGTGACTCTTTAACGACTCTTATCTAACGAAGAAAGACTCACAGTAGTCCTTCCTGGTAATCCTTGTGACACTGTACCAAGAGTTGTGAGGACCCTTCCTTTAAGAAGAGTCCCGTGAAACTTACGGCAATATAGTCATGGAAGTGTATGAGCGACTCTTTGAGAAATAGCCAGTACTGACTGTCACTCTGTCTTGAGCAAAGAAGCCCTATTCAAGTGTCAGTTAGTTGAAGAAAGGGAGTCATTGTGATCGTTGGGAGACTTCTTGGCGCCTGCGAGATTCAACTTCAGTTCCAGCCCCCCCCCAAAAAAAAAAAGTAGTAACATCAACTTGTGCAAGTATAAAAGTTAAAATGTAAACTTTGATTCCACCTAAAGAATCGGTGACATTAACTGTCTCTAAGTGCAACGTCAAAATGCAGAACAAATATATTTCAATTTCCTTTCCTGAAACATGGAACAATCAGTGATAATGCTCCGAGTAATTTATATGTTGGCTTATGGTTTCAGATCGCCGTTTGTGGTAGTGTGTTGTGTAAGTGGCACCTTACACTGTAAAGACTTTTCGCCCCAATTTACAGCAAAAGTTGCCGGTTCGATATTGCGGACATGGTTTCCTATTATCTAGAAACAGGACCTTCTGTAAAAACCAGGCATATAATATCGTAAAATGACGGAACGTCCGTAACATTTAGAGCAAAAGTGGCCGGATCAATATAACAGTCCACTGTTGCTCGGTAAGAAGCGCGCTCGACAAGGTTAAAGCAGAGCAGAGCTGTATATCGAGAAAGTTTGGTAAATGGTAGGAGCGGGCGGAGTCATGGTGTGCTCTACACGCAGAGAGAGGGCTTGACAAGCTTCCTTGGCCAACCAGAAGCCGAAAGGAATTTCCTACCGGTGGTAGCGAGAAACAGTTTTAATAAGTGTGTGATAGTTAAATCTAGTAACTTTTCATGGTTAGAAATATGCTGCACGTGGTGTTTCGATAATGGTTATGCAAAACGGTGTAAGATGAAGAAAAAATAAATGGTGCTATTAAGATTTTGGCAGCCTTGAAATGGCACCGGCCACTCCAACGGTGTAAGAAATGGATGTGACACTTCAATTCTATTTTGCCCAAGGGAAGTTTGACCGCTTGGACGGCACAGTCGCGGCGCTCGGCGCACGGAATATGTGAATCGTTTTGCTGGTCATCCATACTTTTTATATCTTCTATATCTCTACATATCTTCTATCCTGATCTTGCACGAGCGCGATCGAACCATCAGGTGCACCATATTTCCAGTAATCGAGAGTTACTCATCCGCACGTGTTAATTTTGTTTCTCGCAGCCACCGCCAGGTTATTATGTACGGCGTCTGGTTGGCCACATTCGAATTTGTGAAAACGCTCTGGAACACGCCCAGCCCACCTTTGGCCAATGGCACTTCCTCATTTGCCTCCTATACATCCCGATGAATGTTGAAACTCTCTTCATATACCGCTCTGAACCAGAGAATACATGAGTGACAAAAAAAGTTCGAGGATGCCTAAGCACTTCTTATTAGTTGTGAATGCGAAAGCAGGAATGTCGTTCTTCCGCTCCCTTAGTTCGTCTCTGGCGTACTGGCGTGGATAGCCACCTGTCGCCGGCGGACGGCCCAGCGCGCACTTTCTTGAGCTGAGCTCGGCTGTACGGCCTTTCTGTATATTTTACTGGTTCCATAATAGATTTCATGATTGGCAAAGGCGTGTTGCATCATTATTATCCACTAAGATTTGATTGTGCATCTTTTTGATAAATTAATTAAGTGCTCACGACTAATTGGGCTGTGTGGACTGGACGAGCATCGCAGTGCCTTGCGGTCGTATTGCTCATCTGCAGCGTGAACCAGTGTCGCAATGCCTCAAATTCCTCTCACTCCGTGATTATCAAGGCTACGTTTTGCATTTGGCTGAAACAGTTCTGGAACTAAAACTTTTTAGGACTCTTTCCTATTTGCCTTTTAGGCAGTATTGGAAAAAAAATGTTCTTTGTAATCAGAATCTATCTAAACTCTCACCAAGTTTCTGTTTAAGCAAATTTCTCAGAATCCGGGAGGGCCAATCGGAGACGGCTTGCTCGCACTTTAACCAATTTGCCTTTTTAGACGGATTCCTCAAAATCCAGTTTGGGCTAGCTGAAGACCGCTTGTACGGACTTCGTTCGACTTGCCTTTTAGGCGGATTCCTCAAACTCCGGGCTGGGCTAACCGGAGACTGTTTGCCCGGACTTTACCCGAGTTCCGTTTTAGGCAAATTTCTGAAACTCCGGGCTGGACTAGCCGGAGACTGTTTGCGCGGACTTTATCCGTCTTGACTTTAAGACGGATTCCTCAAACTTCGGGCTGGGCTAGCCGGAGACCACTGTGTCCGGACTTACTCCGAGTTGCATTCTAGCGGGATTTGACAGTCTACTTTCTTCCTGTCGGAAACTCCCTCTACGGATCATTTGCAGCCTAATTTAAGCTGAATTTTATTATCCGGGATAATTTCAAGCCGTCGATTTTGGTAGGGGCGCGATCGAAAAAATCCGCCTGGTCCTGGTATCAAACCAGGGACCTCTCCATTTTCAGTGAGGCGCTATACGAACTGAGCTAACCAGGAGTTAGACATCAGTAGAGCAAACGGCGTTTATCAGCTGCCACCCGTTGCTCTACTGACGTCTAAGTCTTGGCTAGCTCATTTGGTAGAGCGCGCCACTTAAAATGGAGAGGTTCCTATATCAATACCAGGACCAGACGGATATTTCCGTCGCGCACCAGTGTTTGGAGATTTTTGTGTGTCCTTTGAACATCTTGGTTCCCTTCTCAAGAGATTATTTTTGCCATCCTTGTCCAGCTCGCCTGCACATTTGCAATATATTGCCGCGCGCGTAGCCGGCCAAGTAGGCAGCGCGCGCGCGGCCTAACGGTTATGGTGCCTGCATTCCACGTGAAAAGCCCGGGTTCGATTCCTGGGAGCGACGCATCTTTCGTTCTTCCTGCAATTTAGTTTTCTGGTAAATTCGAGAATCCTGTTGCGTGTTCGAGGTCCGAATGTTCTACGCGTCGAACATTCGACGCCGATTATTTGAGAAGCTCACGCATGTACATAAGGGGCTCCGTGTGGCGATGCAGTCAGTTTTGCCCCAGCGTTCGACTGTGCTGTCACGCCGACTTCGACGCCCGCGACTCTCTACTTTTTTCTGCTCCCTTTTTATTTTTGGGCACAAGTTCGCCCCATTAAACGTTTAGCTTCTTCAGTTATTTTCGCCTCATCACTTGTCATTCGTGACAATATGCATTATCATCAGTTTCGAAGAGCCGCAAATTTCTACTCTAGCGTGCTGAATTAAAATAATTGAACATATTCTTACTTAGAAATTGTGATTGGAGGGTATTTGTTAAAATCGTTTCCTCCGCTAGGGGACAATTTGAGGCTAGATGTTGGTGATAAGAGCTGTCAATCATCGCACCCAAGGTCAATGAAGCACCTTCGGCTAACGACGTGTCCTTATTTTCACCCTATTCTTACAAATTAATTACCAAACTCTCTACATATACGGCTCTGAGCTGCCGGGCCGCTGCCGCCATCTGTTGGTTGTTGCGCCAGTCAGAAGGCGCGCGGTTTGCAAGCGGGCGGCGCAGGTAGAAAAAAAATCAATTATCGCTTGTTTGTTTTTGCTCTTTTATTCAGCACAGTTTGCTCGTCGAAAGGCTGACTCTATGATTCTCCACTACCTTCAGGCACCTCTGTTGTAAATCGTAGCAGGGCACGTTACAAAACTAATTTATGTGGACAATTTCAATGCGTCACCCGAACTCGGGAGGAGGCGGGACTTATTTCGAACCTTTCTCAAATAATTATATCTACATATTTGTTTCATGTGTCATAGGTGTCGTTGGTATAGACACTGTCGGCTTGAGAATGGCGGGGCGTGGCGTGTCCGGTGTATCTCATTATTTCTCAACAGCCAATAGGAACGCGGCATTAGCCAAAAGAACGACCGAAGATCCAACCACGAAGCGAGCTGCCTGAACATAGTATGCCATGCTGTGCGTTTCTTAAGCAGTGTCTATATTTTAATTTTAGTTTGTGTGTCTTTGAAATTGCATCAAGCTTTCTAAAAGCAGGTCATGGGTGTTTTCTCTGGTCGTGAAGAGATGCGTAGCAAAAGAGGCAAACGTAGATTCAAGATATCGGAGCATTATGTTCCAAATCGTCGATCACGGTTCCAGAAAATCATGAACATCTCAACTTGTGGAGCATAATTCGCAACAAATTCGGGGTGTGATTGAACTTACGAAAGCAAGCAGCCCACTTCGCCATCAGGAGTTGATGAGACAGTATTTACTCGAGTAATAGACGCACTATATATTGCCACGCCCGTCGGCGAGCGACTGCGTGCGTGGCCGAGTGGTTACCGCGCTTGACGGTAGCGCGGAAAGTCAAGGTTCGATTCCAGTCAGCGGAATGTTCTTTTATTTATTCTTTCAACATTACGTTCTCGTGAGTTCGAGATCATTCTCATCTGATCGAGTTCCGAATGTTCTAGTCGTCGAACGTTCTAGGCCGATTGTTTCAGAAGCCAACGCGCGTACATAGGGGGCTCCGCGTGGCGATCAGCGGTCAGTTTCGCCCCAGCGTTCGACTCTGCTCTTTCGCCGACTTCGACGCCCGCGACGCTCTGCTGTTATTTTCTGTTTCATTTTTTTTTTATTTTTGGGCACAAGTTCGCCCATAATAAACGTTTCAGTTTCCCTAGTTTTTCTTTGTTTCACCTTCCGTGAAAGGTATTACTAGCCCAAGCTGCCGAAGGCCGTTCATTTCTATACACGGTCGTGCCACGAGTGCCAGCGACGCAAGAAACCGCCGACGAAGCCGGCAGGTCTCCTGCAGCCGATTGCTCCCCCGAGTGCACCGTTCCAGCTGATCGGAATGGATCTACTTGGTCCTTTCCCACCATCGACGCAAGGAAACAGATGGATTATCGTCGCCACAGATTATCTCACGCGGTACGCCGAAACGAAAACCCTTCCTGCAGGGACTGCTGTGGAAGTCGCCAAGTTTTTTATCGAGTCCATCGTCCTCCGGCAGGGCGCTCCCGAAGTTTTGATCTCAGACCGGGGATCATCGTTCATGGCCCAGCTGACGCTAGAAATTCTTCGTCTCAGCCACACCAGCCATCGCGCACCACTGCGTACCACCCCCAGACCAACGGGCTGACGGAGAGACTCAACAAGACCATCGCCGACATGATCTCTATGTACGTCGACGTGGAGCACAAGACATGGGACGAGGTGTTGCCGTATGTCACATTTGCCTACAACACGGCCGTGCAGGAGACCACCAGGGTGACACCCTTCCAACTGGTTCATGGTCGCAAAGTTACGACAATGCTGGACGCGATGTTACCCCACGAACCGGCTGTCGACGGATGTGACGACGCCCAGGTGGTTGCCCAACGGGCAGAAGAAGTCCGCCAGCTCGCCAGACACCGTATTCAAGCCCAACACGTGTCGACACTAACCGCTACAACCTTCGTCGTCGGGACGTCCACTTCCAGCCCGGAGACAAGGTGTGGGTGTGGACACCGATCCGCCGCCGTGGTCTCAGCGAGGAAACTCCTAAAGCGCTACTTCGGGCCCTACAAAGTGCTTCGTCGACTCGGCGATCGGAACTATGAGGTGATGCCGGCGGAACACGGACTTCATCACGTCGCCCTCCACGTCCGGAAGTCGTCCACGTCATCCGCCTCAAGCCGTACTACGAGCGATAAGACTGCGAACTATGATCTTGTGCAACACTTGAAAGGATTGTGTTTTTCCAGCCTCCGTTTTTTTTCCATTATTTTTGTCTTGCTTATTTTTATTTCCTTTCACGTGGCATCGAGACGATGCCTTTTTAAAGGGGGGAGTAATGCCACGCGCGTCGGCAAGCGACCGCGTGCGTGGCCGAGTGGTTACCGCGCTTGACTGTCGCGCGGAAAGTCAAGGTTCAATTCCAGTCAGCGGAATGTTCTTTTATTTATTCTTTCAACATTACGTTCTCGTGAGTTCGAGATCATTCTCATCTGATAAGTTCCGAATGTTCTAGTCGTCGGACGTTCTAGGCCGATTGTTCCAGAAGCCAACGCGCGTACATAAGTGGCTCCGCGTGGCGATCTACGGTCAGTTTCGCCCCAGCGTTCGACTCTGCTCTTTCGCCGACTTCGACGCCCGCGACGCTCTGCTGTTATCTTCTGTTTCATTTTTTTTTTGGGCTCAAGTTCGTTCCTATTAAACGTTTCAGTTTTCCTAGTTTTTCTTTGTTTCACCTTGTCATTCGTGACAATATGAACAAAACCTGTCTGTTTGCATTCCCGCGGAGCCCGCGGATACACAATCACCGAGATGAACAAAAAGATGACAGCGATTTAAGGGACACACATAATGTGTTCACTTGAAAATGCTATCTGTGCAGATCGTATTTTTACAGAACCTTAATCGGGACCTCGTTATTAGCTGTGTTTCTTGTCCAGAACCCTATGATCGGCTGTAGGTATGTTCTACAGAAAAGTAGACGCAAGGCTCTTGTTTATAAGAGGGCGTATACTCGAGGAAATACGGTAATTGCAAACCAGGGCTAAATATGTTCGAGCACCTTCCAATTTTAACTCTGCCTAATTTAAAAAAAAAAAATCATAATATAGCATTTGTTGAGTGTCTCTCACCATTTATTTTTGTTATATGCTGTAAAACGTGGATGCGTAAGGTACAGTGCGACGTCTAACGGGAAATCGCCGACGATAAGCAAAGTATCGCGACAGACAGGGAGCCACTATTCGAGCACTGAAAGAAATGAATAATTCCGGAAATACGCAGCGCCGCCTTTACGTACTCTCGATGGCTTACGGCAATCCAACATACGGCGCGTGAAGGAGTACTTCTGAATAGGAGAAGCTGTTCATTTCAGTCCAGCATTCCGCGATTTTACAGCGCCGAACGTTTTCTGGGACTTCACAGGCTGGAGCGCCGCTTGGTGACGTTTGCCATGAAAAGAGTCTATACGTCAAACTGTGTTAGCTTTAGCAATGCCCATTTCATCGATGCGCGAAAAATAAACAACAGCTATCAAATTTTACCTCTACTTTATATTTATTTGTATGATTTCAAACGAACACAGACGGCCTATTTTGCCGGCAGGCAACTCATTTTTAATTGGAATATGCTTGGTAAGGTTATATTTTAAAAGTTAATTAGAAAATTTTAGGTAAATAATGGGCGAATTATAACGTTACGTTCTCAGCCTGAAGTCCGCCACGATCGCGAACGTTATTCGGAAAAAATCATTTTTCAAGGTGCATTTTTTAATATATAATATCACTCGTTTGTGCCACACCCTCTACAGATTTACCTTCGTCTGATACGTGAATTTATATACATAATTGTTTAAGAACACACCTGAATTCTCATCCAGATTTCAGAGCACACGAGCGGTTACCTCTACTATTAAATTGTTTTTGCAATGTCACAAATTATGTTTTCTAGATGGGACGTATTCACACCTAATTATATTTTCTCTGTCGTTCTTATGTACCGTATTGTTTCCTTTCGGACTTTTCTTGTGCCCTACATACTTCGCAAGCCCTTTTTGGTCGACATTTACGCCACACTGCAAATGCCGTGCAAACGTGCATCCTAGTCCCACGGGCTGTTTATTGACGCCGCAAAAATATAAAAGATAACTACAGTGAGCATACACCTTGTGCTTCATAGCCAGAAGTTTGGTTGAAGGCGGTCAGGCAGGTTTCTCAAGGTGGAATGATTTACATACTTCAATCTCTGGCAAACCCATCTTTATACAAGTTAAGGGCGATTCACAGAGTTGCGTTGATTCCGACCGAGTGGGAGGGTTGCTGTGGCAACAGCTGCGTCGACTCCACCAAAACCGGTTTTTACCCAGTTTTGTTGAAGCCGACGCAGCTGTTGCCATAGCAACTCTCCGACTAGCTCGGACTCAACCCACTGTGTGAATCGCTCTTTAGAAAATTGGTGGGAAAGGTTGGGAAACGCGTGATGTTATTATGAATTCATAAGTTTTGCGATTTAACGGGAGACTGGTTTTAGATTCAAATTTAAAGTGAATGGACATAAATGTGTCTGAGCTAGGTGGCGAAAGCTACCATCCAATACAAAATGTTCAGCAACAGCCATTTGTCGAGGCATGACTGGCCAAGACAATGAAAATACAATTTACACTGCAACTTTTGTCACTTCTCCTTCTGCCCAGACTCAGCATAAAGCGAAATTCACTTCTTTACCTTACAATAAAATCAATGTTATCCTAAATTACTAAATATAAAGTTGGGCCCACTGATATCGTCCATTCTTTAAGAATGAATATAAGCTTTACTAATATTCTTGTACTAGCACACTCAAGATAGCTATTAATTTCGTACGCAGATGTGGCCGCCAATTGAATTGACGAATTCAACTCTTTTGTTTAACTAAGGTGCACTCTGACAGCACTATCCGTTAGAATTCACTATTTGTGCGAAGTAAAGAACGAACTTCAGAGCGTATTGAGTAAACTTACACAGCCGATTCAAAATATCTGGCATAAAAACACAAAACGCATCCTTGATGCGACGTACTACAGATGGCATTCCAACGAGAACAACGAATTTATACACTAGATTTTTAAACCGCAAAAATTTATCCTGCCTAAAAAAATGTTTTTCTTTTAGATTGTAACTTATGAGCGGGAGAAAAAACGAGACGGAGAACACAAAGTACGCTGATGCTCCATGGCGATCTTGGTGCGACTGGATACGAACGACCCTCTGGAAGCATCGAAGATTTGAAGGGGCCGAAATGGGATTGACATGGCAACCGTTTGCGGTCGCTCGTTCGTGTGAAGCGTCTTTCCCGTTTTACGCGCACCCAGGGACCTCGATTGATTTGTGTTTTCCGGGGCTCGAAGCCTCCGCCATGTCGATGTCTACGAAGACGCAGTGCTTCTCGTTCAACGTTACAGTGGACACTCCGGTGGATGCCACCATTGGCAGCATTCAAGCCGCCGCCGGCGAGGATGGCCTATCCTAACCGCAACACCACGGTGGAGCAAGGTTCATGGCAGCCGTCAGCACCATGGCCGCCGCTCAAGGTCTTGTAGCGCAAGGGTTCTTGTCGCTTGATACATGGAAGTCCCCCAGGAGCCATTGGTAGCTCACGTTGTGTTGTGTCTGCGTACCCCCTCTCCCCTTATGAGTCGGAGGAGGGGGACACCCCACAGACAAAAACGCACACAGCCCAGTGCAGTCGGAGAACACTGAGGTACACTCTCAAAACCACGAACGCGCGCTGTTAATCGCTTCGTTCGATGAGCTTGTGCACACATTATGATATTCTAGTTTGGTGTGGTGTGCCCACTGAAACACAAGAAGCTGCTCTGACGTGCACATCAGGATACACTAGGGCTGGTGTACTGACCAAAACACGAGTTGACCTGATGGGCCCACCAAGAGACAGTGGTTGGTTTGGTGTGTACGACAAAACACATTAAGGTCTTTGATAGACAGAAAAGGACACACTAGGAAAGTCTGGTGCTTACACCAGGTTGCACTAGAACACACCAAACCGATCTGCTGGATTTTGTAAATTGGGATATGCCCTGTCGAACTCTTTCCTTTGACGAAGTGACACCGCGTCCCCCTTATCACTGTGTGAAATGCGACTCAGTGACTCATACATGCTTCGTTTGAGGATTAGACAAGTCTGGGCCGGGGAACCACAGTTGTGTTCCCCAGGCGAACCTGGGCCGACTAAACAAACATTACGATCTTGTAGACACCTTTCATTACAGTATGGGGACTGTTCATTACAGTGTACACACTGAAATTGGGCGCCAAAATGACAGGTCGGATGATGAACGTTTTTACTTGAGGATCGTTATCATCACGTCAGACGTGAATGAAGACCTCCAGTTTATCGTAGTGAACGTATGACGCACGAACTTCACGAAGTATTTTTTCCCGGGGGACACCCCAAAACTTTTCGTAAATTATAAGAGGAGGTCAGTCAGTCAAGTCCGGGAGTGTTTGGATTGTTCCACGGCTTCGTCCAGTTCTTCAGGCGTCGCATCGGTGGCCAGGGTTTGGCACTCGGCTTCGCCCGTTGTCGGAAACCTCTGTATACCACCAGTGAGTCGAAGGTCGGTGCGTCGGAGGCCATCGTGTCTTGTATGAAGGTATCCTAAAAGCAAGTGGCGTAACAAGAAAAACTGTCGTCGGTGTTTGTGAAGTCAACAGTTCGGAGGTCTTTCCTCTGTGTACGTGTGATTCTACAAGTAGCGAAGGGCACGACGGCCGCCTGTGGCTTGAGCTCAGAAACATTAGACTCCGGCCACCAGTCAACTTGATCTTAGTAATTCCAGGTGCTGTGCACGCAACTCTTCGGTATTCGAAATTGTGAGCGCCGTCTGCGCCGGCGCACGGGTCAGAAAACAAATATTCATAGGAACAGAGTTGGGAAGCTACGTGCCCACAATTGCTTTCCTCTTTCCCCACTCGGTAGAAAGGGGGCGTAATTTTTTCCTTCAATGGTTTCCGTGCTTTTACCGTGGCTTTCCTGCGTGGCAAATCATCTTGAAAGTAATTTTTGGTGCGTCTTGCAATGTCCGGATCTATGAGTAGTGAAGTGGATAGCTTTCAGCTCCGATGGGGTAGTAGCTGCGTCCCGGTACGTTGATGGTAATGACCGCTGCTTGGTGAAAGGAAACAGGGTCCGTTGATGGCGGGATTTAATACATTTCAATCTCGCAAGTGCGGAACAAGTGCGGGGGCAATGTAAAACCTTTCCAGACGTGAGCTCATCTCTCAGCGTAGCCACGTCGGCACATAATAAAGACCAAGTTTTTGTGTCCATGCGTCCACGAAGCTGCGTTGGGGCACCAGCAGTTGTAGCGCTCTCGTTCACCACGGTGGTCGTGACTGAGCTACGAGAGATCTCACGTCACGTGGCCCGTCTAATACATAATTAGGATCGCCGCCAAGGATAGCGCGCAAACCATTGATAAAAAATGGTCTATGTCTGAAAAGAAATCGCTCACACGTTTGTTATTGGAGGGCGCGTCCACGTTGATAATGATAAGGCAAGTATTCTTATTGCCGAAAGCGGTGTTCATCTATGTAACACTCTCTTCAGCGACATGTGTAAAACATAGTCGCGGAAGAGATCTCTCTGAAAGACTATACTTCGTTTCAGCTTCAATCCGAGCGCGGCCGATGTAATGAGCCGAAGGGTCAATCAAACAGCGAAGAGGCACTACGTCATGGGATGCTCTCTGCAGCTGATAGGATCAGCGGGTATTCGCCGTCTCTCTGTGCGTGCTCCTACGCCGGCTAGTCCTATCAAGCGCCGAGAGCACGCCATGACGTTGCGCTTTTTGCGCTGTTTGATTGGCCCTTCGGCTGATAGCATCGGCCGCGCTCGGACCGAAGGTGAAACGAAGTATAGAATGCCTACTTCTTCTATCCCCACGCTTGGCGGATGGCGAGGTTAAAAAAAACAATTAACACGAGAACGTGTTTAATGCGATATCATTAAGGTACTACTAAAGATTTTCAGCAATTCACGGAATTTTCGGGAGTTGATACCACAAGGGCACCACAGTATTCGGTGCCCCAGCAGACTTCCGGTAGTGTATTTTTTTGTTCTTCAGCAACGCACGGCGTTCGGGTAAGACTTCCCTTCGGAGAAGTGCCTGCGCACATTGTAGAACGAGGTACAAAATAACAAAAGGATGCGAAACGAACGGAAAAGAAGAAGAAAACCGGAAGCGCGCAGGGGTCCACTATTTCGAGGCGGTACCCTATTGGAAAATCTCGATGATGGAAAGATGTTTGAAAAAGCCTCATACAAGCGTAACCGTCATATGGGATATCCTATACCAGCGAGAAAGCGGCTCCAATATAGTGGATTAAAGCAGAACAATACAGGTTGTCGGAACCACACAAGCGTGTCGTATTATGGGACATCCTATACCAGCGTAGTGGATCTTGGCGGAACCAACGAGGCGTATGGAACCATACAAGCATGACGTAATATGGGACATCCTATACCAGCGAAAAGGCGATACCAGTATGGTGGAGCCATATGGCTCCACCATGGTGTTATCGCCTTTTCACTGTTATACAGGGCAATTTTTTAAGCTTTACAGATCTGTTTAGAAAGGTTGTGAAAGCTACATTAATGCGGTTTGTGCAGGTGAGTTATACGTCCAGGGGTACGTAGTATAGGCGCCAATCGTAACAATTAGTCGGATAATTAAATAAACTTTTTTAATTACTTTTTAATTAGTGAAAATGAACATATGGTTTCATTTAGAAATTTGCCGAGTCATTGAAAACGACTAAATCAACTCTTAGAAGGATATAATTCAGGGGTACCATTTTACGCATTCTGTAAAAACGCTTCTGGATGAGTTTCTAGGTTGCGGTTTCATATCGGAGCGCATTTCTGCGCCCACGGTCCTGTTCCCCAGGGGTTTTGTCGCGCAACACACGTGCGCCCCTGCTTCTTTCCATCCTACGAGGGAGGCAAGGAGGTGGCTTCGCACTGCAGCCACTAGTCAGCAGAATCGCAGGTACAAAGATGCGCTCTGATAAGAAACCGAAGTCTGGAAACGCGTCCAAATTAAGCCTTTTTTTTAGAACGCCGTAAAATGCTGCTTCCGTCTTATATATTCACGAAAGGGGTTGATTTAGTGTTTTTCGATGATGCTTAGCAACTTTCTAATTGGAATTATGGGTAAATTTTCACTAATTAAAAATTTAAGGAACATATTATACTTAAAGGGAGGATAGAGTGGTTTTATATTTGAGGAAACACATTTAAATCTTCTTCATTTGACCTCCAGAATCTCAAATATCAAAATTATTTGGTAATTTGGTGAATCGAGGCTGCATAGAATAATTTTTAAAGTATCACTGGAGGCACTCTTTCCCGGAGAGTGACATCCCAAAAGGAGCTTTCGAAATCTCTGCTCACGCATCTTCAGCGCCAATCAAAGCTATGCATGCACACGGTATTTTTAAAAAGGGGAAAAAAGACTTCACCACTGGTGCCAGTACGGGAGAGTACACCTAGAAAGCTTGCAATTGGACGCGCGGCCCTCAAGCGGCACATGCTTGGCAGCTGAAAAATCCACTTACGACGCCACTACTGGTCGGTTGTTTTTGTGGTTTGTCACTTTTTGATATACTTTGGAGAACACGAACGTGATATTCAGATTCATGGGATAAAACTACACTAGAATCAACCTCCACCTAGTTTTCTGAAAGAAGTCTTGCACTTCCCTTTAATAAGCCGACTCATCATTACAATTATATTTACAATACAAAGGACACCCTATAGCATGTCCCCTAATACGATACGACTGTATGGTTCCTTCCCCGCTTGCATCCTTCGGGGAGACTCGCAGACATCCAGCGTTGCAATTGGAATGCCTGGATGTCACCGAGTCTCTACATCAGCATTGGTTTGAACAAGCATGATGTTGCACACCAAATAAGCTCTTGTCCGAGGTTCTCGAGGAGCATTAATAGCAGTGGCTAAATGTATTGACTTGGCGAATTCAATAGCAAGTATTTATTTCTAGAAGAATTGCATGCAGCAAAGCTGAACTTTGCTCAAAAGATGATAATTATAAATTCAATACTGAACAAAGGTGTCCCTTGAGCTGTCAGGCCAAACTCCCACTCTTGCCAGTCAGGAGTTCCGAGCTTGTGTGTAGAGGATCAGCACAACCCAGATTTGTGCTGCGGGTGCACCTGCGATATAAAATTGAATAAATATGGGATTAAAAATAAAAGAATTTACAATTCTTTGTAATGCGAAATTAGAGCGAAGATCTTGAGGAGGGGATGGGAGGGTATGCCACTCCTTCCCCTCCCCTCCTCCTCGTCTGCTCCCTCCCATTTAGCGGAAATTTCCATAAATTTAACAGGAACATTATCTCACTAAATTTAGAAGGGAAATTGATGTCACGTGACCTCAACACCAATTCAGTTTTCCTACTAAATGTAGCGGGGAAAATGACGTCACATGACTTTGTGTCATGTTAGCCAGAAACAAACACAGTTTCTCCAATAGATTTAGCTGAAAAATTAATGTCAAATGATCTCTACATTAATTCAATTTCATGCCAAGTTTAGCGGGGCAGTTATGCCGATGGCGACGCCGTGAAACGGGCGCCTAAGACCTGCGCCCTAAAAAACTGAATGCCTCACATGAAATAAAGTAATAATTAGAGATAAGACAAAGAAAAGAGAATCTAAGATACCGCTTTAATATCATTCCTTTTGTCCGTTCTCAAATATTTTGATTTCAAGAAATGTTTATCTCTTTATTCATACCCAGACAACCCCTCCCAGTTTCAGCATGAATGCAATAAATCAGTGCAGACTAGACCTTGTAAACCGTAATGCACATGAAAATGAATATTTGCCACAAAGTATTGCATGGGTCGGTGGCTCATATCTCTTATTACATTTGTAGTGAGGAACGTTCTTGAATAAAACTTAGGCTTTGAATTTGACAGTTTAAATATCCATGAGGAACAATATAGGTCACTGATTTTTTGTGACATATCAGAAATGGCGCAGCAGCGTCATCCTTGCATACCTTAAAGAGTTTGCATTTTTTTTAGCATGGCATGTGCTATTCTGATACCCATACAGCCCTCTTTAACAAAATTGTGTCTATAGTGCTTTTTCTGTGTTCTTAACTCACACGACAGATTCGGTAGCTTGAATTCTCACTCGGCATCAACACTTCTATATATTGTTGTAATAGTGAAAGACAAAATGTATGCGCTTGAGTACGGCTCAACAAGCACAGATGTGCAGAAAAGTACTGTCGAAAACTCAAATGTCAAAATAAAAATATTAGGTAGAATGTGGATACAATTATAGATATGGCAATAAATACAGTTAGCACATTCAATTTGAAGAATATGTGTTAGACGTACATTCAAAGAAACCTGTTTCATCTATATTCATGCAAATTACTTCGGAGAACCAAGCGCTACAGTCTCGAGAGGGAGTTCCATGAATGATTCTACCGAAAATGAGTGTAGACGGAAAAAACAGTTTGATCTGCGACAATGAGCGTTACATAAGCAGGTGACTGCCATTGTTACTGTTAAAGTGCCGACTGTTTCAAACTGTCAGCCGCGTCATTCGGTGAGTTCCCTCCGTACATTACAGGGTTTGGCTCTTTAAAATGCTGTGCAAGAAAGCTGATGAACTGGAAATATCTACCGTAGTTCTAGAAAAACTGTTTCAAGAATCTTATCTCAGCGTCGTAAAGAATATAAAAAGTTTCTAGAGACAAGCTTATTGAAAGAGTTCAATAAAATAGTTTGTTCTGTGAAACCATTTTGCCGTAGTAAACATATAAAGTTTCCCCAGGTAGAGCTAGTCATTTTGGATGATTGTGCCCACAGCACCACATAAAAATTCAATTTGCGACCTACAATATTTAATGGCTCAACCAACTCTGATAAGTGGAACACTTGACATTAAAGATTGGTCTCACCATGACTCTCTGCAAACATCCACATAATAATTTCCATGAACCTTTGTATTTCAAGAAAACATTTGGTGCGAGCTGTTTAAAACACCATAACACTTTTTAACACTAAAAGAAAGCCTGTAGTGGGCCACAACTTTAGCAGTTTTCACTTCATTATGAAGAGCAATACACATATGTGAACCTTCAATATAGACCTGCACTGAATTGTTTTCTTAAGTTGAACGTGCTATGCTCTGTGCACTATATAAATCTTTGCAAAGCTGACAATGTACAAGTTCCTGTTTTTTTATATTTCACATCTCCCAACTGCTGGGCACGATAGGTAAATACGATTAATGACA